>JALIGW010000003.1:125183712-125248712 GCA_023053685.1 Diadophis punctatus similis
AAGATGGAATCTGGGAAGAGAGAATGAGGCTGACTATGCGCACCTCTCCCTCACTTTAATCCAATTCACGCGCAAGTCTTGACATCCCCCCCAATTGATAGATGTCAAGGTCCTCTTCAAATACGATGGACAAACATCATCATCATCATCATCAGCTTTGCGATGAGCCTTATTTTCATCCCTACTTGGGATTTAGATGTTAATGGAAATGAAATATCTCCATTACAGACATTAAGTCCTATAGGCAACTCCATCACCTTAGCACAAAACAATTTCTAATTTTTATTTAATTCACATGTCCGTTGGGGTTAATAATGGGTTAAATTTTTTCAGCCCCTTTTCCAATCTTATACATACATCCCACACACTGAAGCTGCAATTATTTCTCAAGAGGAACATTATGTTCACATTTTTCTTCCCACATTTATCAAGAACGGCAGAGTGATTTGGAGTAATAATCCAAGCCCTTCTACTCTTTAGCTAGACTTCTAAAAAGCAAGAAGACAAAGAGGCTTCATTCACAGAATTTAGCATCCTATCTAATCTGGGTCTTAGCTTCTATAAATACACAGGTGATTTTTTATTTATGACTCTAATTGTAATGGCTGTAAGTTGTGCCAGTCATTAAGCAGACCACCACATGACCACACCCGATTTTATGAACCTTTTTGTGGCATTCATTAAGTGAATCACTGCAGTCGTTAAGTTAATCCATTGTCCACAACTGGTTGTTTTTTTTTTGCTGGAACGGAAACTGGAACACTAGTTTCTGACAAAAATGTCATAAATCATGGTCATATGACCTCAGGATACTGCCATTAGAACTTCAAATTTGGGTTGTACGAGGGTGAGTCAAAATGTAATGCCATTTTCTTTAGGACAGGTATAATTACCAACACAGGAACATGTAGCATACATCAAAATAAAGCTGGTCCTCTGTGGATCACATCCCTACTTCTCAACATAGTCACCGTTTCTCTCAATAGCAGTGTTCCACCTTCGAATGAGAGCATGTATCCCTGTCTTGTAAAATTTTGTTGACTGTTCTTTGAGCCACTTCTTCACTGCAGTTTTCCCTTCCTCGTCACTGGAATAATGTTTGCCTCTCAAACCCTCTTTCACGGGGCCAAAGAGATGATAGTCTGAAAGCGCTAAATCTGGTGAGTATGGAGGATTATTATTGGAGACAGGGATACATGCTCTCATTTGAAGGTGGAACATTGCTATTGAGAGAAACGGTGACTATGTTGAGAAGTAGGGATGTGATCCACAGAGGACCAGCTTCATTTTGATGTATGCTACATATTCCTGTGTTGGTAATTATACCTGTCCTAAAGAAAATGGCATTACGTTTTGACTCACCCTCGTAAATAGCACTTGGGAAGTTCACATAACTTTGAATGGTCACTAAGCAACTGGTTGTAAGTTGAGGACTATTTGTATTTTTACCTTCTACCTGCTATATTTTTATGATTTAATTGACAAAGACAGGCAGGGATGTACTGTAGATACATTTTTACATGCAGATTCTCACTTTGACAAACTTTCATACTTCTAAAGACACCAGCAAAAAGTGGAAATTACTTATATACCAAAACATACATACATACATACATACATACATACATACATACATACATACATACATACATACATACATACATACATACATACATATATATATATATATATATATATATATATATATATATATATATATATATATATACCTATCCATGTTTGCATGTATGTAAGTTTTTGATAATTTCTCTGCTGTGCAGTCTCAGGCCATAAGAACCAAAAGCTATAGCAATGCCTTGTTCACTTAGCATCAGATAAGAGGATATCAATCTGTGAAGGCCTGCTGTAGATAATTCCAAAGAGATCTTGAATGCTTGTTATTTTACAAGAAGTTAAAGAAATCACTCACTACTGAAAGTGATCTGGGGGGAAAAAGTACCTTGGGAGAAAAATCCACAATTAGATTTTTCTAATTTTATTTTATATTTAGTCTTTTCTTTCATCCCCTCTCAACATTTTAAATTTCTTGACAAGAGAAGATATAAATATACTTGATCTGTCAAAGTTATTATTGTTTGAAAATCAGTATGGCTAAACTACCCTGGTTTTTCTTTTAAATGGTTATTTCAAAGCCAGTGGTTTTTTGTAGACACAGAAAGACACATCAATGTTGGTGTCGTTCCTTGCTTGATATAGTTGGATTTTCTACATGGTTGAAAGGTAGTTTTGTATTTCGTAGTTTTGCAAGTATTGAAACATATGAAGAACAGTTGCTGGAATTGGGTATGTCTAGTCTAGTAAAAAGAAGGACTAGGGGAGACATGTTAGCAAAGTTTCAATATTTGAGAGACTACCACAAAGAAGAGGGGTCAACCTGCTTTTCAAAGAACCAGAAGGCAAGAGAAGAAACAATGGATGGAAACTAAACAAGGAGAGAACCATTCGAGAACTAATGAGAAATTTCCTGATAGTGAGAACAATGAACAAGTGCCGTGATGGCGAACCTATGGCACAAGTTCCACAGGTGGCACACAGAGCCCTCTCTGTGGGCACGTGAGCTGTCACCCCAACTCAGCTCCACCATGCATGTGCGCATGCCTCCCGCCGGCCAGCTGATTTTCTGGTCTCTGCTGTGCATGCGTGGGGGGAGGGGCACATGCGAGAGGTGCGTGCACATGCACTGGGGTGGGGGGAGTGGGGCGGTCATGCATGCATGTGTAGGTGGGCGGGGCATGCGGGGAAGGTCACACATGCATTGCATTATGGCTTATAAGTACAGGGAAGCCTATTAGGCCCAAAATGGGTATGGGGGGTACGGCACCCCCACTTGCAGCCCATTTTTGCTCCCAGGAGGCTGCAGGGAGGCCTACTAGGCCCAAATGGGGCATGGGGGGAGGTGCAGTGTGGTCCCTCACAGCCCATTTTTTCTCCCAGGAGGCTGCAGGGAGACCTACTAGGCCCTAAATGGTGCATGGGTAAAGTGACCAGATTTTTTTTTTTAAGCGGGACACCGAAGGGGGCGGGGCCGCCTGGATGCCGGGTTTTGCCCTCTGCGCATGCGCAGAACGCTGCGCATGCGCAGAGGGCAAAAGACCGCTAATGTCGTTTCACAAGAGCCGTTCGCGTGCAGGGCAATTTATAAATAGCGGCCGCCAGGTAGGGAGCCGGCCGGGGTTGCGCAGGGCTGGGGGAGGCTCGCTAGCCCGGCAGCTCCGGCCGCAGGAAAGAGCGGGGGGAGGGTGCCGTACTGGGAAGGGCCAGCAGTCGCCGCCGCCTGAGGGGGCCACCCCCCCGCCCGCCCGCTTCGCTGCAGGGGACGCTGCACCGGATCCCGAGTCGCGCCGGCTCTCCCGCGGCCACGATGCCCGCCGACCTGATGGAGAAGAGCTCCTCCTCGCCCGCGGCGGCCATCCCGGCCAGCGCCGGAGGAGTCAACGCAGGACGCCCGCCCGCCGCCCACAGCTGAGAGGCCTGCTGCTGCGGCTGGGCCCCCAGTCCTGGCGGCGGGAAGGCTGCGGCGGCGGCCCCAGCCTGCTGAGCCAGCGCCGGCCCGAGGGTCATGGATGCGACTCCTTTGCTCGGGCCGCCCCTGGAAGGTGGAGAGGCGCCTGATGCAGCCCCGCCCTCTCGAAAAGGCCGGCGTCGCAGTGGGCGGGGCGGCCCTAGCGAAGGAGTCGCATCCATGACCCTCGGGCCGGCGCTGGCTCAGCAGGCTGGGGCCGCCGCCGCAGCCTTCCCGCCGCCGGGACTGGGGGCCCAGCCGCAGCAGCAGCAGCAGCAGGCCTCTCAGCTCGGGCCGGCGGCGGGCGGGCGTCCTGCGTTGACTCCTCCGGCGCTGGCCGGGATGGCCGCCGCGGGCGAGGAGGAGCTCTTCTCCATCAGGTCGGCGGGCATCATGGCCGCGGGAGAGCCGGCGCGACTCAGGATCCGGTGCAGAGTCCCCTGCAGCGAAGCGGGCGGGCGGGCGGGGGGGTGGCCCCCTCAGGCGGCGGCGACTGCTGGCCCTTCCCAGTACGGCACCCCCCCGCTCTTTCCTGCGGCCGGAGCTGCCGGGCTAGCGAGCCTCCCCCAGCCCTGTGCAACCCTGGCCGGCTCCCTACCTGGCGGCCGCTATTTATAAACTGCCCTGCACGCGAACGGCTCTTGTGAAACTTGCCAAACTTGTGAAGAGCCCTTGCAAAGCCGTGCCCGCCGAAAATTGTATTTGTCTTTCGCCCCCCCATGAGCCGCGGCCGGCCGTCCCTGCAGGGGAGAGCCCGCCCCCCAGCCCTCCCTCGCCCCTTTCAAAAAATCGGGACTTTTTAAGAGGGCGGGCGGGACGCGGGACAAACCATTAAAAAGCGGGTCTGTCCCGCCAAAATCGGGACGTCTGGTCACCTTATGCATGGGGGGAGCACGGGGGGGTCATGCATGCATGCGCAGGAGGGAGGGATGCATGGGGGAATGCATTATGTGTGCAGGTGCATGCACACTTTCGGCATGCGACAACAAAAAGGTTAGCCATCACTGGTATAGGGTCTCCTGCTTGAGCAGGGGGTTGGACTAGAAGACCTCCAGTGTACCTTCCAACTCTGTTATTCTATGTTCTCTGTTCTCTGTAGTCCAGCATTTACCTTAATTTATGTGAAATGATATAAAGGACTTGGTAACTTTTGTTGTAATTAACAATACATAAGGCTTTTGCATGCCATAAAGCAAAAATTCTTTGGAAATTATATGCACCATAACCTACATATAAATCAGCCCTGATTCCCCCCCCCTATGGTTTCAACTTATTCATTCTACTCATACCAGGCTTAGTATGAGACATTTTATTTTATTTTTTGGTTCAAATGAAGGCAAAGTTGCCATCTCCTTCCTTTATGTGGAAATGTCCCTCACACTGTTCTTTTTTTGACGCTTACTACAGCACTGACATTGGGGATACCAACTATAGCCTAGCTTTGAGGTAAAAATTCTGGTCAAACTCACGATGACACATTGTCGTCATGTGACGTATTACAACTTTTCCCCCCTTTACGAAAACAGGTTGGGTGTGGCCAGTGTGTGACGCATCTGGCCCGCGGGCCATGAGTTTGGCATCCCTTCCTTAGTTGGTCAGCAAATCCTGTCGGTTGGAAGAATATCTTAATGCTAATAACTGAGAATCTGACTGCATGGCTGATATGATGTCTGGTTGGGAAGTAATGGTTGGATGCCTGGTTGGGAAGTAATAGAATAAGAAGTGGGGCTTTGCATAGGAATCTCTCTTACATGTACAATGAAAATGTCCACATTTATTCCTTTTTAAAATGTTTACTTTTTCATAAATGAGGATAACTAGTTCATTCCAAAAAAGATTGATACGCACGAACATTAATGCTATCAATGCAGCTTGACCCATAATACAAACATTAGTATATAAACATTAACATGAACTAACATGTCAGCAGATGGAGGGTGTTTTGATTTTTGTTCAAATGGCTGAACCTTAAAATATAAATAGACTTAACTGCATCCTTAGCAAAAGTAAGTATCTTGTGATGGCTTGCTGTGGTTCTCCCCCCCCCCCCCCGTGCTAACAAAGAGTTTGTGTGTGTTGACTGCAGCACTGAAGCACACGTGCCTTTCAATGTGTGTGTATTGACCATAGCTTAGAAATATAGAAGCCTTTTATAAATTCTTCAGAAAGGAATGCTAGTCTTAAATTGTTAATCTCTGTATAAAACACATTGATTTTAGCACTTTCAGAGGTTTAAAAAATAGATAACATTATGTGCTTCCCAACAAAGAGGCACTTCTGTTTCTGAAACTAATGACAGATACTAGGTGTTTGCTTATTATAAAAGAACTCTCTTTAATAGAAGTTGCTTATTCACACAGGTTAGCTGTCAATAGTGATAGCTCCTTTTTGTCTCCCTTGTCATCTGAGGATTTTAAATAATGGAGCAAAAATACCACCCTGAATTTTAGCATACAATGTAAAAAAAGGAGAATAAAAATGACTTGTCTCTCACGCCAAGGAAGCAGCTAAACATTATGGAAATGAGTTAAATGATTTTAGATTAAATATACTTTTAAAAATAAGGAAGAAGGCTATACCTGATAGCTGGAAGAGTTTTGTCATCACTGTTCCTAGTAACAAATTCAGCTTGTATGTGGATGGAAGTATTGGGGAATAATTTCCAGCTGAGTTTGCAGCCAGGATACACTGAATCAATCCCTATAACCAGAACAAACACATTTTATTTATTTTATTTATTTATTTATTTTGTCAACACGTGTACAAGATAACAGGTATGATATAAACATAAACAAAAGCAAAGTATGTATAGGTAAAAATTAGACAATAGGACAGAAGGACAGGACAGTAGGCACGATGGTGCTCTTATGCACACCCCTTACAGACCTCTTAGGAATGGGGTGAGGTCAACTGTAGACAGTCTAAGGTTAAAGTTTTTGGGGTTTGGGGAAAAAACCACAGAGTCAGGTAGTGCATTCCAGGCACTGATCACTCTGTTGCTGAAGTCGTATTTTCTGCAGTTGAGTTTTGAGCAGTGTACATTGTGTTTGAATCTATTGTGTGCTCTTGTATTGTTCCGGTTGAAGCTGAAGTATTCATTGACAGGTAGGACATTGTGGCAGATGATTTTATGAACTACATTTAGATCAGATCAAAGGCGACGTAGCTCTAAGTTGTCTAAGCCTAAAATTTCAAGTCTGGTGGAATAAGGAATTCTGTTGCGAGTAGAAGAGTGGAGGACTCTTCTTGTGAAGCATTTCTGGACTCTCTCAATTGTATTTATGTCCGATATATAGTGCGGGTTCCAGACAGGTGAGCTGTATTCAAGGATTGATCTGGCAAATGTTTTGTATGCTCTGGTTAGCAGAGTAATATTGCCAGAGAAGAAGCTATGCAAGATTAGGTTGACAACTCTTAGTGCCTTTTTGGCAATGTTGTTACAATGGGCTCTGGCACTTAGGTCATTAGATATGAGTACTCCAAGGTCTTTAACAGAGTGAGGGTCATCTACAAGGTCGTGTCCTCCAAGTTTATATTTTGTGTTTGGATTCTTTTTGCCAATATGTAAGACAGAGTATTTGTTTGTTGAGATTTGTAGTTGCCGGTTATCAGACCATTGTGATACATGGTCAAGATCTTTTTGAAGGGTGGAAGTATTGTCGGTGGTGTTGAATAGCTTAACATCATCAGCAAAGAGAACGCAGTTGCTCATAATATGATCACAAAGGTCGTTGATGTAAAGAATAAATAGAGTTGGTCCTAGAATGCTGCCTTGAGGGACACCACTGTTGACAGGTGCAGGATTTGATAGGGCATTCCCTATTTTAACCATTTGTTGCCTGTTTGACAAGAACACAGTTATCCAATCATGAAGGGGACCAGATGCCATAAGATTTTAGCTTCAGGAATAGTTTGTCATGTACAACTGAATCAAAGGCTTTGCAAAAGTCTATGTAAATTGCTACTGACTTCAAGTCGGGAAAAAAAATCAGCAACCGAGGAAACAGTTAACTGGCAAAATGGGACAAAAACAGAGGGAAAGAGAGATGGACAAAAGGCAAAGTTTTTCTTCTTTTTTTCTCACACACAAACAACTTTCCAGAGCTGCTGTAAGCAATAATATTGGTAATTAGCATGAGCCCCAAAGATTCATTTTCCACCTTTAACCCTTTTATGTATGCAACAGTGTGTGTGTGTGTGTGTGTGTGTGTGTGTGTGTGTGTGTGTGTGTGTGTGTGAGAGAGAGAGAGAGAGAGAGAGAGAGAGAGAGAGAGAGAGAGAGAGAGATGGAAAGTAGGACACCAAATATCCTTTCTCTTTTCTGCACCATAAAAGGGGCGATGTGAATTGATGCATAACTCAAAAAACTGCCTCGGTCCCTGACATCACTTCCCAAATCACTAGGAATGTTGAGATTCTCCTGGAAGTTTTCACATGAGCATCAAGGTTCCCCACTGAAGTCAAGGCGGCAGTACTATAGAGACAGGCTCTTTAGTTATAGTAATAGCAATAGCACTTAGATTTATATACTGCTTCATAGTGCTTTACAACTCTCTCTTAGCAATTTACAGAGACAGCATATTGCCCCCAACAATCTGGGTCCTCGTTTTACCAACTTCAAGAAGGATGGAAGGCTGAGTCAACTCTGAACTGGGATCAAACCACTGGCAGTCAACAGAATTAGCCTCCAATACTAATAGCAATAGCACTTAGACTTATATACTGCTTCATAGTGCTTTACAACTCTCTCTTAGTAGTTTACAGAGACAGCATATTGCCCCCAATATTCTGGGTCCTCGTTTTACCAACTTCAAGAAGGCTGGAAGGCTGAGTCAACTCTGAACTGGGATCAAACCACTGGCAGTCAACAGAATTAGCCTCCAATACTAACCCTAACCACTTGGGCCATCATGGCTCTTATGTCACCTGTTCAACGTTAGAGAGGGGAAGAGATGCTCACCACTCCTTAGGTGTGGAAATTTATTGAAAAAGTAGTGGCTAAGAAAGATTTCAGTCTTGTGAAATCTGGTAACCAACTGATACAGAGAAGGCATAGCCATGATTACATTTCTGATATCGGAACAGTGGCCCTTCTAGCAAGTGGCCACCTCCAATTCCTGAAAGTCTTCTCCAAACAATAATTTGCCATGTTAATGCCTATGTTTTGGAGCTATTGCTTCACTCATAGCCTATCTCAAGAACAGTGTTATGTATACAATATATGAAAATAGACATAAACATACCCATCTGTTATTATGCTGATATAATAAATTTTGCTGAAGGAAACTCATCGCCTTTGCTTTTTTCATCATAAGATCTCCTAGCAGTAAACTGAATTTACCCAGAATCATGTCTATATTTTGCAATGAAAACAAAAACAAAAAAAATCAAAGACTGTAATCAGTCAGACAACTGGATAACAAATGTCTCTTTAACTAACACAGAAATTACCTTAATGCAGAAGAAGCATAATTTTATCTAGCCTGATACCCTGTCTTTCAGAGTAGTCTATCTGCTATCCAAATATATGCAGAAATTTAGGGAATCACGCAACAATAGAAAATGGTTTCGATCCATAGAGAATAGGATCTGTGCAGTTACACCCCAAACGTGAGAACGGGGCATTGTTCCTTACCTGAACGCCCCTTCTCGTAGGGCGGAGCGAGCCTCCAAGAATGGGATGATCCAATCCATCAGCCAATCAGGACTGAGTCTGACTCTATATAAAAGCTGTCACCCCGAAGGGCACCCCCTCTTGAGACGAAGGACGGAGTCAGACCCATAGTGTAACAACCTAACCAAACTTTATTAAACAGCAGGAAAGTAAAACTATAACTCTATGCAAGAAACCAACAGGGAGGGACTTGGAGGCTCGCTCCGCCCTACGAGAAGGGGCGTTCAGGTAAGGAACAACGCCCCGTTCTCCATAGTGGGCGGAGCGAGCCTCCAAGAATGGGACATGCCAAAGCAGTTCGGTCCCTAGGGAGGGCATACAGTTATTCATGCTGTTCCTCAGCCGAAAAGGCAGACTGAAGAACATGCCTCCCAAAATCAGCCTCAGCCGAGGCGAATTGGTCCACTTTGTAATGTCTTATAAAGGCCCCCGGAGAAGACCAGGTGGCCGCCCTGCACACTTCCTCCAGAGAAGTTCTGGCTGACCACGCTGTCGTGGTGGCCGCGCTGCGTGTCGAGTGTGCGGTCAACCCTTCCGGACGTGGGAGGCCTTGCGCACAGTAAATGTCTGCAATGACCGACCTGATCCAGCTGCCTATAAGTGCTGGCGAAGCCTTGTTGCCCATGGATTTCGGATGGAAACAAACAAACAACGCTTCCGAGCGCCGAAAGGGGGCGGTGCGGACGTTGTAAATTTTAACCGCCCTCCGGACGTCAATGGTATGCCACTGGCGCTCCAAGTCCGTTGAAGGTTGGGCATAAAAGGAAGGTAAGACCAGGTCTTGTGTCCTATGGAAGAGTGTATTCACCTTCGGAATGAAAGTCGGATCCAGACGGAGAACAACCCTATCAGGGTGAAAAACACATAAGTCCTCCCGGACCGATAGGGCCGCTAGTTCCGAAATCCGCCGCGCCGAAGTTATGGCCACCAGAAAGGCAACCTTGAGGGTGAGGTGTCTTAGTGAGACGGTGCGTAGCGGTTCGTAGGGCTCCGTCGTCAGCGCCAGAAGGACCCGCGGGAGATCCCACGTTGGGAATCTGTGGACAACGGGAGGCGAGATGTTGGAGGCCGCTCTCAGAAATCGTCGTATCAGTGGATGGACCGACAGTGTGTCTGCGGTGTCGCAGGATAGTACGGTGGAGAGTGCCGCCGTTTGTCGACGCAGAGTGTTGGGGGCCAACCCCTTGTCCAGTCCCGCTTGCAAAAAGCGTAAAACACCCACGATGGTAAGGTCCATCGGGCATAGCGAGGCAGTGGAACACCACGCACAAAATGACTTCCATGTAGAGGCGTAAATACGGTCAGTCGACGCCCGTCTGGAGGACATAAGAGTGTCCACTATGGCATCGGGCACCCCGCGATGAGTCAGGCAGCGCCGGTCAAGTGCCAAGCGGTCAACTTGAACCAGTGCGGGTCCGGGTGGTTCAAGGACCCCTGGGAGAGCGAAGACGCGGTCGGTGGTATCCTCCATGGCGGGCTGGCCGACAGCGACCGGAGGTCCGCGAACCACGCTCTCCTGGGCCAGTACAGGGCGAGGAGAATCACCTCCGCTTCCTCGGCGATAATCCGGCGAATGACTTGCGGGAGCACTGCCAGAGGAGGGAAGGCATACAGGAGACCCCTCGGCCAGAGGCAACGAAGGGCGTCGACGTCCTCGGCCCCTTGAGACCGGTAGCGGGAGACAAACCTCGGGAGCTTGGCGTTGCGGGGAGTGGCGAAGAGGTCGATGATTGGAAGACCGAATCGCTGCACCAGCTGCTGGAAGATGTCCTGGTGCAGGCTCCACTCCGCCGAGTCCACCGCATTGCGACTGAGCCAGTCCGCTGTTGTGTTGTCTACTCCCGAGATGTGCTCCGCTCTGAGCGAGAGCAGGTGGCGCTCCGCCCAGAGTCCCAAGGCTTTGGCCTCCGACATTAGGCCCCGGGAGACCGTCCCACCCTGGCGGTTGACGTGCGCCTTGGTGGTTACATTGTCCGTCATTAAGAGGACATGTCGGTTGCGGAGGACATGCTGGAATTCCTGAAGGGCTCGGAATGCTGCTCTCAGTTCGAGGATATTGATATTCAGGAGGGTCTCCGACTGAGACCACGTTCCCTGGGCCACATGGCAAAGTACGTGGGCCCCCCATCCCTGCAGGCTGGCGTCGGTTGTCACCGTCACCCGGCTCGGTTCGAAGAAGCTGGACCCTTCGGATATCGCCGGGGAACGCCACCACTGGAGAGAGCGACGGACAGAGGATGGGATCAAGATTTTTGCCGATGAATTGCTCTTCCCCGCCCGTTGGAAGGGGAGCAAGAGCCATTGTAGTTCCCTGGAGTGCAGCTGTGCCCAGGGAGTGATATGAATGGCCGAAATCATTTTTCCCAGGAGAGACGAGAGTTGCTTCAAAGGCGCTCTCCTCAGGCAGAGCACCCGTTGGACAAGAGTGGTGAGATTGTCCTGCCTCTCCTGGGAAAGGAACACCCTGCACTCCAGGGAATCCACAATAGCCCCTAGGTGGGTAATTCTGTTGGTGGGCGTGAGCTGGCTCTTTTCGATGTTTACGGAGAAGCCATGCTCTTCCAAGCACTCCATGGTTAACTGAAGGTCCGCCTCCGCACAGGCAAATGAGGACGAGAGGATTAAAATGTCGTCCAGGTAACAGTGCATGCGGACGGTTGTTGATGTCCTGGAGGGTGCGCCCATCGGAGGACTGCTCTTGCAGTGTCTTTAGCCAGCGGATAGAGGTCCGGCAGAAGAACGAGGCCGTCGCCGAGGCACGGACGGACCAAGCTGCCGCTTGATGGGACCGCAGAATGGCCTGCTCCGTGCGACGGTCCTCAGGGCGCAAGAGTTCCTCACTGTCACCTGGTAGGGGATTAGCCGAGTAGAGAGCCTTGATGGGCGGATCTACTGGTGGAACCGGCAGATGTTGCGCCAGCCCTTGGGCGACATTGAAGTACCTCTTGTCTAAGGACAATGGTGCCGCCCCCATAATAGGGTTCTGCCACTGTTTAGTGACCGAAGTAATGAAAAGTTTTGGAGCTGGGATAACCTCCTCTTGGGAAGTCGTCTCCTCGAAGAGGGGGTCGCTCGGTTCCTCGCCGGCAGGTGTGGGCTCCACCGGGGGCATTTTGGCCGCCGCCCGCGCCTTGTGGAGCAGGGATTTAAACAGGGCTGGGTTGAATAGGCCCGTGGTCGCCGGGGGTTCAGGGGCAACGTCCTCGTCCGCTGACAGGTCGAGCTCTGGTCTCTGGTCCTCGAGCTCCTGGGGAGATTCCGGGGATGGTAGAGGCGCAGTGGTGACGTCTGGCAACGGCTGGACCCACTCTGTGGCGTGGCGAGGCTGTGCGATGACTGCCGGTGCCCCAGAAGTCGATGGTCGTGGCGGAGAATTGTGCTTGATGCCCGCCGCGATGCCTTCCTTCATCGCCATCTGGATTAGGGCCTGGACCTCCGGGCTCTGGAAAATGACGGAGGCGGTTATTGGTGAGCCAGATGGGGGGTCAGCCCGTGATGTCACGGGCTCCTCCCAAATATCTTCGTCCCCCAAGCAAAGATGGGGGTTATCTAGGGAGAGGGCCCCAGATGACTGTCTGGATCTGGAGGGCAGAGTGTCACCAGTGTCCCGGGGACGGGAGGCGCTGGAAGAGGCCGAGGTGGAATGTTTGGCCTTGTCCCTGTGGGCGCCCTCCTTTTGGGAGGGTCTCTTGGCCTCCGTCCCGTCCAGGCGGAGAGGAGAGCGGTCCCTGTGGGAGGCTGGCGGGACGGACGATGCCCGGGCATCTGCCTCCTGCTGCCTTGGCTCCTTGGCTTTGGCCTTATTCCTGGCCCCTTTGTCAGCCATGATGAGGTCTGGAGGCAAGGCAGGGAAGACTGGAGCCGAGGAAGCAGAGGAACCTTCGTGCGGCGCTGGGTGCGGCCGGCAAGCCTCTGGGCTCCAACCGGCACGGAAAGACGTCGGAGGGGAATCCCCGTGATGTGGGAGCCCTCCGGAGCGCGTGCGCAGAGAGCGCGGCGTTCCCGACAAGCAGCTGGAGCCGCCTGGCCGACAAACAGCTGATGCGGAAGTTCGGCGTCGGCGCGGCTCCGCTGCTGGCTAATAGGGAGGGCGGCCGGTGGGGGCTCCCTGCGGCGAGTCGAAGCGGCAGATGAAGAAGGAGGCGCGCGCGATAGCTCCGCCGATGGCCAGCTGGTCCTGACGGCAAACCTGCTCGATGAGCACTGCGCCTGCGCGCAAGGGCCTCCTCTTCAAAGACGCGCCGGCAGCAAAGATGTGCGATGAGCCGGGCGCGTGCGCACACTCACTCCCGACCGTCAGCTGTAGGGCGGGCCTTGGATTCTTGTCGAAGATGGCCGTTCGCGCCAAAAAGTTGACAGGACGGGCGGGCAGGCCGCGCCAAGGCCCCGGACGATCAAGGGAGCGACGAGAGGATCGGAAGGCTTGTAAAGGAGGCGCCAAAACGCTGAAGCCTGACAGGAGGGAACCGCACGCTGGTAGGTCTTAACCGATGGAATCAGGGGTTCCCCTCCCCGCGGTAAGCGGCAGAGCCGCCCTGGCCGTTGGTCACTCAAGCGTGGCAGCTTCTGTGACTTATAACGAGGACACTTCACAGGAACAGGGTGGCCAGGCCGCAAATCAATCCTCTGGGCAGCAGTGCAGAAGACAGACAGCTGTCACAGGGCACCAGCTGCTCCCCCCCACTCACGATGTCAACGGTGTGGGGGTAATTTCACTTACTGCTTGTAGAATTTGTAGAGTTTGTAGAAGAACAATTTGTTGAAAAACCTGCTAGGTTAGGCAACACTAGTCCCAGACTTAGGACTGAGTCGAAAGAGGGGGTGCCCTTCGGGGTGACAGCTTTTATATAGAGTCAGACTCAGTCCTGATTGGCTGATGGATTGGATCATCCCATTCTTGGAGGCTCGCTCCGCCCACTATGGAGAACAGCATTTCTTCTTTTGTCAGGCAGGCCCTATTGAGAGCACAGCAACATAGCACACTCATAATCTCTTGAGGCATATTAGGAAATGTATGTCTAAATAATTCCTGGCTGAATAAAAATTTGTTGCCAACATTTTACAAATTCTCAGCTTTGAATTCGTCTCCTTTTGACATGGAATATTATGTGTGTGGGGGGGGGGGTTGTTTTGTTTTTACATTCAGCTTACTATGTTCAGCAGAAGGGGTAAGTATTGATTTTGAACTTTTTTTTTATTCTTCTCATAAACAAATACGTCTTTTCCTTGACAATGCATTGTGTGCCCTAATGTAAATCATGTACACAAGCCTTTCCTACTATCAATCGTTGTTTTGCAAGTCATTATGCAAACTCCACCGCTTGCGTTCCAGGGTGTCTTATGAAGTCTCTCTTCTTTTCATGATTCATTTGGGGTTTTTTTTATATAAACATCCTTAGGGATTTATATTTCAGGTTTTTTTTTTTTATTTGTAATGTTTATGCACCACCAACATTAGAATTCCAGCAAGAGACACACTATATATAGGAAATTGATGGTGACATATCTCATCCTTTTTCTCCCACATTTTGGGGAGAAAAGAGTTGGAATTTGCCTCCTTTCATAATAATTTTATTAAACATTACAATTAAAAATATAAAAACTAATATAAAACAAAATAAATAAATAAAAGAATGAAAGTTTTAAAGTGCCAGAAATTAAAAATTAGAAGAAAAAAAGAATATAGTAAAAAAAGACATGTACAAAGAAATTATTTCTCCCTTTACCACAAGTATAACAAATTTTAGTATTGTATCACCTCTTAAAATACTGCAAATGAGTCTTCTTCCTGTATCTCATCTCTTATCTATAAACAAATCCTTAAATCTTCATCATTCAGTCCTGATCTGCAAAAGTCTGTTAAGGGTGACCTATATTCCTTCCTTTTCCTTTTAATAATTAATCTTGATCTTTAATTCCTTTAAATAATGTCCTAAAACTTTATTTCTTTTCATTTTTTATTCCTTCTCTTTAAAACTTTAACACATTTCTTTTGTAAATTCAAAGATATCCAAATCATAATTGTATATCAATAAATATTAATTAGTCATATACAGTATACACACACACACACACACACACACACACACAATATATATATATATATATATATATATATATATATATATATATATATATATATATATATATATATATATATATATATATATATATATATATATATATATATATATATATAATTTGCATGTCCAGTGTAGCATCTTTTTCCATATCATTCTTTTACCCTTAATTTTCAGATTGATTTTTAGATAAGTGTCAGATTTAACTGGTAAAAGTTGTTCTTCTTCCATAGCATCTTTTGAACACAGTCTATCTATAATGGCAGACAGTCTTAAAGTTAATTTCAAGGACCATTGTTCACAAATATCCTTTACTACATCTGATGTTAGAGTATTTTACTCCATTCTATATTAATAAGTCAAATTTAAATGTTTTTTTCTTTAATTGTAATCTTCATTTCTTTTTGATTTCCTCTAATGTTCAAACTTTGAAGTCCTATCCCATCATTATTTTTTTAGAATTCAAAACAAAAGTACTTTCCCATGGGAAGAATTCTTATAATTTATTCCAAAATCTTATTTCAAATCCATCTGGGCCCTTAATCTATCTGCAACTTTTCAAGAACAACATTCTAATCATTTGTTGCTTATTCTTCCCCTCCATTTTTAAAGTCCTTAAATCTCTATTTAAAACTTTTTTCACTAAGGATTGAAGGAAATCAGTGCTCTAAAACTTGACATGCCAAATGTTCCTGATAGCTGAAAAGCAATTAAGGAGCAATTTGTGAAAGTGATTAAAAATGAGGCATTGTGAACATTATGTCCATAGAGGCTACATTACAGCTGTGAGTTTGGTTGAAATCCCTTGACTCAAGTCCCAAGCCAACTGCCAAAACCTCAGTTTCCCCAAACTACTCATGAGGAATACCTCTCCAGAGTCAGTGGTGGGTTCCTACCGGTGCGGTCCAGTGCGTAGCTCCGGTAGGGAGCGGCCGATTGCACAATTTGCATGCGACCACTCCAGTGCCATCTTTGCCGGTCCGTCGCGCGCATTGCCATCTTTTTAAAAGAATTTTTGGGCTTTTTTTCTTCTGCACACGCGCGGAAGCAAAATCTCGCCAAAATCTCGTGAAGGGATGCACATGAGAGAAAGATTTTGGCTAGATTTTGCTTCCGTGCATGCGTGGAAGCAAAATCTCACCGAAATTGTGCACGCATGCATCGCCTCGTGACATTTTGATGAGATTTTGCTTCCGCACATGTGCAGAAGCAAAATTGCGCAAGGGGGCACGCACATAGGAAGCGCATGCGTGCATGAAATGTGGGGATATGCATGCAGCGCACCGGTATCGGTAAGTGATCAACCCGCCCCTGTCCAGAGAGTAAGTGGTTGATATAATGATATAATGATGTCTCATTTTCTAAGAGAGACTTCGTTGAGCAAAATTTACCATCTCTGCTGCAAAGCCATTCCTGTGCCTTCCAGAATGTTTAGTTCACCATTGTAGGAAGTTAGCACTCACCCCTCTCCTAGAAAAAATGGAATATCCTAGGAAATATTGAAAAGGAAGAATATGTGTCTCTGAATGAGAAAAACATATTTTAAAGACAAGGCAGCTTCCTGCAGCTCCCTGCCTCCCCTTCAGCTCCAGGGTGATGAAATTAAGACCTTCACCCTTAGGACAAGATAGGCTTAGCCCTTTACCCATCTCACCACATGGGACCTGGGAAGATTGCATCAGCCAGCAAGGCTCAAGCAAACTTGGACTCAGGACAGTCTACAGAGTTGCCCCTGCATGGCCACATGGGAGTCTGACAGCCAATCAGAGAGCATTTCTTGCACAGGAGCAGGAGGCCCCGGGGTGGGGCCCAAGAGAGGGCATAAAACCAAGGGACTCTCAGCATCTCGCCCCTTCTCTTCTTCTTCTTCAACATCTTCAAGGCATATGATCCTTCTTTTCCCCAGGACTTCAGACCATGTGGTCCTGCTGTCCTCCATTAAACCATCTTTCTAAGCAGTCACCATGCTTCCAGTGTCTTTTTCCCCATTTGGAACCGAACCCAGAAGGATATTCCTTACAACACTATGAAGTCTAGATTTCAGCAATATTACTACTCCAGAATATCTCAGAACATTACAAACTATGGGTGGAACGCAGATTTTCTGGCTTATGGATATATATGATATAAATATTAATTATTATTACATGACCATCATAAACAGCAGCTCTCCTAGGCTCTCATTTCAAACATGTCCCATAAGACATAAGTGAATATTTCCTCTGGGGAATAAGGAGGCTATCAGGTGACAAAGAAATGTAGACCAGAAAATGCTGCCTTGCTACTCTCAGATAAGTTCAAAGACACCCTTAAGAAAATCTTAAATTATGCTACAGCTGTCTGAAAAATAACTATAGAGAAAATCAGAAATCTCTTTTACAGAGAAGAGAATAGTCAGGATAGTGGACATTTTGTCATAGATAAATAGATTTGTTTCTGGCAAGTGGGTAAAATGTGAATAATTTTGAGAAATGTAGAATGTTTGTTAAGTGGTATTTAGCTGTTTTGCAGAAGGATATCAATTGCATTTTCAAAAAAGGTTGTTTTCAATCTTGCTATAGGACCTTTAGCAGGTACCATTAGCTAAAGGAAGTAGCTGACTGCTCTAAGAATTGGAAACGGCAGTAAAAGGGTCAGCCAATTTTTCTTAATAGTTCATGTCTGAAAATGCAGTTGCAAAGATTGGCACACTAAGTTTATACTTCAGACATGGCTGCTTCAATTACTGTATGTTTCCATTTTTTAAAAAAATCATTGTTATGCCTCTTAAATAAAGTTAATGGTTTAAGGCAAAGCCAAGCCACTGTAAATATTTGAGTACCAATGTGTAAATAATAGGTATTGAGCTATTGTCTGGTATAATCACAGCAACCATTTTGTATTTCCTATTTTTAAAAAAATTGAATGAAGAACGAAATGGATTTTATGGATTTTTTTCTTTTGACACACCTACATTGTAAACAAAGTTATACACAATAGGAGGTGGGTAAAAATATTCTTATTAATTTGATGCAACTATCCTGATTATATCTTCTAGGCTTCATTCCATTTATTTGCTATGCCGGGGCGGGTTCCACTTACCTTCGCCACCGGTTTGCATCACGATGTTTTGCGCGCACTCGCTCCACTCGTGCAATTTGGCTTCCGCGCATGCTCAGTAGCTGGAATCAGCCTGAAACACAGCTGAGGAGTTGATTAGCTGTGCTTCAGGTGAAGGAATAAAGGTCAGTTTAAACTCGGGGGTGGGCGGGGGGGGGGGTTACAAGCAGCAGAACAGGAAAAACCTTCAAAACAGTAAAAAAAAAATCAAAAAAAAAAGATGGCGGCACCCACAGACCAGCACCAGCCGATCCAGTTCAGTGACGTCACCAGCGGGTCACTACCAGTTCGGGCAATCCGGTCCAAACTGGGAGGAACCCACCCCTGTTGCTATGGTAGATTATTTTCTTCATGGATTATCTCTGGTCACTTCTGTCTGATTCTTCACTTGCTTTGCCAAGGTCATCTCTCATATTACTTGATTTGTGTGAAGAATGCTATTTAACTGTGCATGCCTTCAATTAAAATCTTTGGTTCAATGACAGACAAAAATACAGCATGTAATCATAACCTCTGATTGATTTATTCAAGTGGAAAGTAATGTGGTATTCTTTTTCTATATAAGAATATTTTTTACCAAAGACAATGGAGCTGAAATATTTGCATTTTTTTCCCATCTTGGTATCAAAAGGCCAATATGAATGAATACTTTACATTTATACAATGAAATTTCTAAAGTATACACATGTAGAAAGTAATATTGCTTGTATTACTATTCCATTAGTTCCCAACAGATAATACAGAATTTTGTAAACCCCCTGAGCCCAGAATTGATTTGATTAGTAGGAGCCATGAACAAACAGTACTTATCCTATACTAGTAATATTTTTTAATTATTAACATGAATAATATTAGTACTATGAACTATACCAAATGCTGTATTTGGTTTCTGACTCAGGCAATAGTCAGAAGCCAGCCATTTGTGATTTAGTTAATATGCAATAATTAAGCAGATCCTGAGTTATGTCAGTGGGTAAACCAAAGTAGTGAGTAATAACCTCTCGTTGCTCAACTGGGAAATTGTGAAATGAATGGAATTTGGATTCAGATTTTGTTTGTGTTCTACAGAGGGTAGATCACTAATCACTAATCCAGGGAACTATTATATAGTATGTGAGAAACCAACATTGATTCTCCCCCCCCCCCCAAGATATTAACAGGATTACCTCTGAATCAGGATTTAAGTAGTAATAATAAATTCAGTTGGAATAAAATAGAGCAGGACTTCTTCCAAATAAATACATTTTAAAATGAGCCAATAGACTGTAATTATCTCTTTAAAATAAATTGCACTTAAATCGTCGTAATTGTACAAAGATTGCAACTCCAAATACAAATTGCTATCTTAATGCATGCACTTAAAAGATAAAATGTGTCATAATTTTCCAAGTTACAGTGGAGAGCAGCAGCACTAAAGTTACCCACATCAACAGTATTATTAACAATACATACCTAGAAATTACGTTTCCAGATCAAAGTGGCTTTTTTAAAAAAAACAAAATCAAAATATTGTGAATGGTGGTGGTAGAAGAATATTTTTTTCTGTCTCTTAACTAAAGTTATACTCTGTGGGAATGCTATTTTTCTCCATTTTCCAGTTAAAAGATAGAGAGTGCCAATAAAACTCTACATCTATGTTACTTACATTGTTCCCAAATTTACTAAGTGATGAAAGGTTTTAAGGATCTGTCTCCATTTAAAACACTACATTAAGTGTTTGATAATGACAGGTTGTCTTAAGCTATGGGGTGTGTGTGAGAGAGAAAGTGGAGAGAAAGTAGTAAAAATGGAAAGTACTTTGTGCCACTGCCTCCACATTTCTGTCTGTATCAGCATCATATGGAAAAAGGCGGCACATTTAAATCACCCATTATATTGTACATAAAAGCAAGGTGTAAGCTCTACAGTACATTTAGATTCCTGTAATGACTTACTATATTGTACGTGGAATACTGTAGGTGGAAGTGTTGAATACTTAGCAAGGATAGTGGAAATATGCAATCCCAAGGTGTCAATAGACACATGTAACCCCTTCTTGATAGGGTGTGATTGCAAAGTATTAACAGAAATTAGTAAATCCATATAAAGTTCAGAATATTATCATTTATAGGCATCCTGCCTATATTTTTATCAGTTTGTAAATTCTTACCAATTTGTAATAATTGAAAACATGATTTTTTTTCTACCTTAAAATATTTTGTTTTTTTATGACCCAAATGCCATCACACAGATTTTAAGAAATGATCGCATGGCAGCATTGGTTGCAGGAATAAAGTTCTTTAATTATCTCCTTGATGTGGATTGAATGGAGGTTTCAGCTAACACAATAAGATGCATAATTGTGGGTGAACACTAGATGGTAGCAACACAGAAACTCAGGCTCTGGGCTGCCAGCAACTGAATCCATTTTCTCCTCAAGACAGAAAATGGAACCAAGGGAAAGATAAACATGCAGAGTGAACATCATTCACTTTTTTGAGTCACTAGATGCATTTTGAACATGGAAAGAATGTTATATCAACTCATAGAATGGCCAACATGGAGGAGCTTTGTCTAATTATACATATGCTATCACAGAGGCATGACCAATTGCCAATCAGAAATAAAAATTGGTAAAAATGTTCCTCCCATTTTCTCTCTCTAAGTATATTTCAGTTTACCTATGATTTTATTCTTTTTTTTCTGGGAACTCCAAGGATAACAGACATCTTTAATTTCTTAAATTAAGGAATTCTTGGAAATAAGATGATGATAATCTGCAGCTATTTCCCATTTAAATTCTCATTTTTTTTAATGGAGGTCCTCTCCTCTCCTCTCCTCTCCTCTCCTCTCCTCTCCTCTCTCCTTTTCCCCAGAAGACAGGTGACCTGGGAGCCTAGTAAGTTCCAAGGGACATGTTTGCAAGCACATTGGTATCCATAAGCCTAATCTTACGTATTTAAAGCTTTAGTTCAATTAGGGAGGGAAATATCTGTCAATTTGATTCCACCCAGTGGCCAATTTTTCCAATCCTCAATTTGTCCCTTCCTATTTTTTTTCATTAATCTGCATGTTATGTTTTTATTCCAGCAAAAATTTATAGCCTTTCCCGTCTATGTTTGTATGCCTATATGGTGTAAATTTTCCCCTTTTTTAATGTAATGCAGTTTATACATTTTCTCCTTTCTGATGTTAAAAGTGATCTTCTGAGCCGCATTTCGGAATGCAACCCCCAAATGACTGATCCTTCGTTCCAGAATAAGAAGAGTTAAATAACAATTTTAAGAATTCAAAGAACTTAAGATCAATGGCAAAAAGGTTTATAAGAATTCAGTTTAGGAACATTTAAATGATGTAAAGGACCAGTCAAATTTGAAATCTAATAATTTTTTCTGAAGTATTTTTGAAATTAAGTTAATAAAATAATACCTTCATGGGAACACAGATTGTTTAGACATTTAGTGAAGAGACAATTGGCAGACTTTGCAAGATAAAGAGAGGAAAATTGAGGCAGACCACCTGATCACAGAGATGAGAAATAATAGAAACAGAAACAATATTGTTGCCAAGAAAACTACATGGATGTTTCCATGAAATCATCAGGAACTAAGAAACTCAATTTGACATCCTTGATTTTTCTCTCCCCCTTCACCAACCTTTGGTATATTAATGTATTTTTTGGAGTATAAAACGCACCAGAGTATTAGACGCACCTTAGTTTTGGGGGAGGAAAGCAAGGAAAAAAGGCCTCTGCCTCCAAGCAATTTGCCAAACAGCAAACAGCAAGCAGCAAATAGCAAAGATGATATATACTGTTTGCTGTGTATTTCTGTGCATGTGTGCCTGACCCATATAAATAGCAAAGAATTGGAGAAATGTACATTATGTCAGAAAGTTTTCTTAAATGTAGTCACACCAACTCCTCCCAATTATTAAAATAGATCTACTCCAAGGTAAGTGAGGATTTAACTCTAATACTAAACAGGACACTGTTACATTTCAGACTATACTTGTACAGAGCTGTTAAAATCAATTAAAATTTCTGGAAGTATACATTGTTCTCTATTATTTAAAAGAAGATACAATAGCACTGGACCTCTTCAGAGCAAGCATTTATTTAAAAAAGCTTCTTTATTTTGTTAAGTTGTCTAGATTTACAGGGATCTCCAACCTTGGCAACTTTAAGACTTGTGGACTTCAACTCCCAGAATTCCACAGCCAGCAAAGCAAATTATAAAGCAGTCTTTAAAAAATAAGTCTAATAATTTGAACATTCTACAGACATTTATAGTTATTCACTTACCCCCTTGCATCCAGTTCAGCAGAAAATAAAATTCTGCGTGTCTCTCCCAGTTATTTGCCTCTTTGCAGCTAGTTTCACTTTCATTTTAGCACATGGCAAATCAGCTGGGGGTCGGGAAGCTGCTAATGACTTGCTTGTGTTAACAGCTCTTCCCTGTTTGCTGCAAGCAGATAAATTTTGGAAGACAGAGGCCAAAGGGTGGGGGTGGCTGGGTGGCTGGGGCTACATTCGGTGTATAAGACACACCCAAGTTTTCACTCTCTTTTTGGGGGTAAAAAGGTGCGTCTTATACTCCGGAAAATACGGTATATCTTGTCCCTGATTTTTTCCTCTTTTTCTTTTCTTTTTTTATCAAAATTTCTTTTCTGTTCTGTTCCTTCTTCAGTTTTTTTTCTGATGAGTAGGAACACTAAAGGATACTGGCATGTGGCCTGACATATCTGAAGAAAAAGTGCAGATCTGAAAAATATGAGTCCCACGGGATTGGGCGGCCTATAAGAGCGTCTATTAAATTAAATGCTAATTAAATTATAAACTAAATACTTCCACATCCCTAATTCTGGCACTGAAGTGTTTGACATATGCCTGGTCTTCCATTGTGATCAAGACTACATATTTGCAAATGGGCAGTAGCTGGCATGCCAATTCAACAGATTTTAACTACCGTATTTTTCGGAGTATAAGACGCACCGGAGTATAGGACACACCTTAGTTTTTGGGGAGGAAAATAGGGGAAAACAATCTGCCTATCAGGTATTCATCTGGCTAGTGTCCTTAGTCTGGTCAGCTTCAGCACATTATTTTATCCCCTGGTTAGGACTTTAAAAAACCTTCTTCTGAGAGAGTAACAATGAAAGAGCCTGCAAGCCGGTAAGAGCGGAGAAGATCGTTAGCACCTGGTTAGGGCTAGAAAAAAACTTATTCGGAGCAAGTAGAGCAATGAAAAAAAATTCTGCAAAGACTTAGGACTGGAAAAACATTCTTTGGAGAG
Organism: Diadophis punctatus similis; assembly: GCA_023053685.1. Classification (NCBI taxonomy): domain Eukaryota; kingdom Metazoa; phylum Chordata; class Lepidosauria; order Squamata; family Dipsadidae; genus Diadophis; species Diadophis punctatus. Next base: position 125,207,362 of record JALIGW010000003.1, read on the forward strand.
AGTAACAATGAAAAAGCCTGCAAGATAAAAGCTGGGATGATCTGTTAGCACCTAGTTAGGGCTGGAAAAAAAGCTACATTCGAAGTATAAGACACACCCAAATTTTCAGCCACTTTTAGGGAGGAAAAGTGTGCGTCTTATACTCCGAAAAATACGGTAGCTGGACCAGGAAAATGTCTAAACTATTTTATTATGAGGAAAATAGCTCATAACCCACCTGTCATAAGAATAGATTCACACATTATTTCTGAGAATATTTCAGAAAAAAAACCCAATATGGAATTACAAAGTTTTTTTTAATATTCCCATTTTCTTTACTTCTTAGGATAGTCCTTACAGCACTTTTGATTCATTCCTAAAGCTTTCCTGGCAAGATTTTCAGATGTGGTTTACCATTGCCTGTTTCCTAGAGTAGAGAGACAGAGAGAGTAACTGTCCCAAGTTCACCCAGCAAGTTTTGTGTATAAGGCAGGACTAGAACTCACAAACTCCGGGTTTCTATCCTGATGCCTTAATCTGGCTCTCTTACAGCCCTTAGTGATTTCACTTTAAAGCATAAATAACCAAATTCAGAGGGTTTTTTTAAAGCTTTTCTGAAATGTTACATTCTTTAGTTCCAATAGCTGTTCAATTTAGAAATAAAATTATTTAAAGTGTAGGTCTGAGGCAGACAAGAATTTGCACTTTATAATATACTTTTTGAAGCCACAATGAACCCAACTGTAAAATGAAGCACCAGTGTGATAAAACATAAACACTGTTGTCAGAAATTATGCTGAACTGAAAATGCTAGGAAAGATTGCTCAACATTTTATCATTTATTTTTCTGTAGAGCTGATTTTTCTTTTCTTTTCAAGGCTTTGATGTCTGTTTAGCATGCATGTAGAAACACAGATTAGAAATCAAAGCATTTTTCTTCATTTTTCTTATTCATCTGCAATTCGATAAATATTTTAATACATACTTGAAGACTTCACTGCAGGACAAGTTCTTAACATTGGAGTTCTCAAGCAGTTTTTAAATGACAAGAAATTTCATTATTATAAAATTGGTACAGTTGCTTGAGGCAAATTTCAATTACGGTAAAAATGAATTTTTGTTTTGTTTTGTTTTAATGCTGTTCCCTGGTCTAGTGGCTGATGATCAAGTATGTAAAGTGTTTGTTTCTTTTTTTACATTGCCCAGTTTATTTCCTAAAGTATTTTACAATATGGGCATGGAAAATCCCATTCAGTTAAAAAATGGGACAGGTTTATTTTTTTCCTTTTGTGTACATTAATTATTTCATAGATGGACAATACATTTGGAATTTTAAGATGTGGTGGGTACAGTCACAAAATGGCTGCCACAAAAATTGCTTATTTATAAAATGGCTGTTACCATAATGGTTCAGCCAGTCACAAAGTAGCCATGGATGAGAAGATAAAATTGGATCCTGAGGATGATCTTGTTTATCACAGTGCTTTGCTTTTAGAGAGTTTTTAATTTATACATTTCTATGCATTAATTAAAAACACATTTCTTAAAAAAAAGTCAGTCTGGGCAGGAAGTGTTGGGAGCACTAAGGATGTCATCATATCAATGCCCTGGATCACTTAAAGGCATAATGACACTGGTGGCTTGATTTTAGTCTCTTTCCTAAAATTACTGATTTCTCTTTTCTCTCTGTTAATGAGTTGACATTTTCAATGTCTTTTCCACTTTGACCCCAAGATCTTTTCTCTAAGTAATCACAAGTCTTACTTTGCTTTTTACTGTACATTAATAACATCAATATCAACCATTCTTTTGTCATCTAGGAGAGCAAATGCAAGCCTGGATCCTATTGACTTGTTCTTTCAATAGTACAATTACCCATGAGTGTTCAGCTTCAGTGAGTTACTCATCATATTGTTAAATGTCAGCTTCTGATACTGAAAATTGTTGTTCTTTCTTTTATCACAGACAGAGATGGTACCTAGTTGTTTGTCCATTTATCTGTGTTGTTATAGCACCCTTGACCCATATTGGTTTGGACTGTGCCTCAGCTACCATGGTAACCATGATGCCCAGTGTCATACTGGCTATGTTCTTTCTTTTAATGAAGACATGTTGACCTCACTCCAGACACCACATTTTTCACTCACTTTTTCCAAATAACTTCTGTCCGTAACAATGACTTTCCAGTCTTCAAATCTTGAAGCGTCTCATTTTCTGTCACCAGTCTGACCTGAACCTCTTCAAATGTTCTGTCTCTTCTCCTTCGCCAATTACTGTGAAGTTTATACTGCTAAAGTGTGCGTAAATAAATGTTCATATTTATATTTATGATTTCATGCCCAAGGCTTTGTCTTCAATTATCAATCAATATAACTTGTAATATTTATACTTCCATTATGCAACATTTTTTTATTTGAAATGTATTTGCTAGGATATTGGAAATAGGATACTTTAAAAATAGAGATTAATCAATGAATTTCAGTCTTTAATGACCTTATAAATAAGGAGTTATGGGTTTTATTTCCTTATAAGAGTAATATTTCATAAATTGTTTGCACATATAATATATTCAAGTCTACAGAGTTGAATATATTTGAGACCATTGATTGCAAGTAGTTTAAACATGTAATAGGTTCTGAATTTAATCCCAACGTGAAAGAAATACAATATTTGTTATTGGAACTATTTATCATGGCCTTTATAAATCATACTCAGATTTAGCATCCAATCCTTCTGTCTCAATAATACAAAATCATTTGGACTCTAAACATATCTACTGTACGTGCTATTCTACATAGATCTCATAATGATTGTGAAAGGGCTGAAGTTCATGAAATCAGGTAACGTAATAATCATATAACAGGAGTCAAAGAGAGGTAACCACATATGTCCTATGTTAGTAGATTATTTTCTCTTGTTGTTTAATTAACTTTGTGGCATTTGTATCTAAAAATGTATAATCAGTACACGTTATAAATGTTAGTACAATGTAATTTACATGAATGTTTCAGCAGAAAGAAGCATGTAGTTGACTTTGTCTCAGTTTAGAAGGCATGCAGTGTTATTCTAGAATGGGAGGTTTCAATGGTCATAGAGTTGGCTGCAAAGTTGAAAACATCTTGGATGAAAACAATGGAAAATAGCAGAAAACAATTTCTATATTAATGCCCAAAAATCCATTGTTGTATCTATGTAGTGTTCAGGAATTAGTTGCAATTTAAGGGCATAATTTGTTTCATTTACCTTTTTTAAATGTTCAATTTGGCTCCTGTTTTTGTTTTGTTTTATTTTTTTCACATTCCGTACCATTAGAAGATAAAGCAATACTCATAGGAGAATTGGAAAACACGGTCAGCAGAAAAGGAAGTACTTACCATACATTTATGTGTCAAGTAGCGATCCCAAAAGAAATCACACTTTTCATGGTTATTAGTGTTTGAAGAAAGGGGGGAAAAGCTCCAATTATCTATCTTCATGATTTTTAGTCATTATTTTAAAACCTGATGTGGTATCTAATGAAGTATTTAGCATCGCAAGAAAGAAACCCAAAAGGAGCAATTTTTTAAACAATGAAGATCCCTGATGGGTAAAGCTGAGCATGCTACATTTTTGCATTCCACAACAATACACAATAATACATGAGCACACAACAATACACAAACAATACACGAGCACACAACAGATACAAACTCAAAGTGAACAGCTCCAAACTCGATTGCAGAAAATACGACTTCAGCAACAGAGTGGTTAACGCCTGAAACTCACTACCTGACTGTGTGGTTTCCTCCCCAAACCCCCAAAACGTTACCCTTAGACTGTCCACTGTTGACCTCACCCCATTCCTAAGAGGTCAGTAAGGGGTGTGCATAAGCGCACCAGCGTGCCTACCGTCCCTGTTCAAATGTTCCCTTGTATTTGTACCCATCTTATGTATTCAAATAATGTTATACTTATGTATATTAACAAATACGTACTTGACAAAATAAATAAATAAAATAAATAAATATTCAGGAAGCACAGATGTTGATCCATATCTGAAAGACTGAAATGAGATAACCAATCACAATTCCTAATTCCAACACCATTAAATTATTTATATTTTGCCCCAATTTTCTAAATCTTTACAAACTCCACTAAACCACTCACTTTGTAAAGTCTTAGCTACTTATCTAAAAAATTCTAAAAGATTATGCCATCAATTTCCTCCTCTCTTCTTGTATCACTTTACCACACCATCTAAAATTTCCAGGAGTTGAGCAAGAGGGACCTTGAAGGACAATGAACCATAAGAACTGTGAAAAAAGTATTTGATAACCCAATTCACTAGTTTTCCAGTAATCCTGAACTCCCCTCTCTTATGATCACACAAGATCCAGAGAAAATCTGAAGAATTGATTTGTCTTAGCTGGGACATTTTTCTAGGACATTTTTCTTCACAAGCCCATTCAAACTGTGAAATGAGTTCTCATCCAGTCCTTCTGTTACACAAGAACAAGGCATTCTTCCTGCTGTCAAGAGCAAAGCTAGCATCACTGTTGCTTTCATTTTGTTGTTAATTGGGGACCTAGCTAGATCCTTTCAGGTTCCAGTCATTTTGTTGTTCTTAGGGCTCATCAGCATATTCCAAGCCTACCTAAGCCTGAGGATAGCCCACTGCCTATGACTCAAGGGCAGGAACCCACAACATTGTCCTCAAACTGTCCCCCACCTTCTCCCCCTGGCTTCCTATTTATTTTTCAACAACAACACCTAAAGAAACAGTGAAATAGTGGATCTTTTCTGTCTTAGGCTCAGTACTCTTTAACATCTTCATAAACAATCTAGATAAGGGTCATATGAAATGTTAGTACCACTTTATACTGACATGGCAAAACCACACTTGGAATGCTATGTTCAGTTTCGGTCATCATGATCGGGGTTGGTTCCAACTTACCTCGCTGCTGGTTTGCTCCCTCCCGCGCCATGTGGGCGTGCCTCATGGGTGCACGCATGCATTGCGTGTGCATGCGCAATAATGAAAATAAAATAATAATAATAATAAACAAAGCCGAAAAAAGATGGCAACTGCATGCACATTGCCGGAACTTGGCTTCTGCGCATGCTCAGAAGGAAAAAAAATGCAATTAATTTTTTTTTTAAAAAAGATGGCGGCATCCACAGACCGGCACAGAACGATCCAGTTCAGTGACATCATCGTGACATCACCAGCAGGTCGTTACCGGTTCGGCCCAACTGGTCCGAACTGAGAGGAACCCACCCCTGATCATGATACAGAAAAGATTTTAGAAAGAGTGTAGAGAAGAGCAACAAGGATGATTAGGAGACTGGAGGCTAAAATATAATGGCTGCAGGAACCAGATATGTCTAGACCAGTGATGGCGAACCTTTTTTTCCTCAGGTGCCGAAATAGTGCGTGTGCGCGCTATTGCACACGCGTGCGTGCCCACACCCATAATTCAAAGCTCCTCTCTTGCCCCACCCTCCTGCACATGCGTGCGCGAACCCCATCACTCCCCCATTTCCCGACTTCCAGTGGGCCCGGTGAGCCCATTTTTCGCCCTCCCCAGGCTCCAGAGGCTTTTTTGGGGGCTTGGGGAGGGCAAAAACGCTCCCCCTGCCATCCTGGAGGCCCTCTGGAGGCTGAAATCGCCCTCCCACAGCCTCCGCGCAAGCAAAAATTCAGCTGGCGTGCACGTACTGGAGCTGAGCTAGGGCAACGGCTCGCGTGCCGGCAGATATGGCTCCGCGTGCCACCTGTGGCACCCGTGCCATAGGTTCGCCATCACTGGTCTAGACTAAAGAAGAGAAGGACTAGCTAGCAGTCTTCTAATATTTGAGAGGCTGTCACTGAGAAGAGGGACTCGACTTATTCTCCAAAGCACCTAAGGCCAGGACAGGAAGTAACAGGTGGAAACTTATCAAGGAAAGATCCAATCTAGAACTAAGAAGAATTTTTTTGACAATGAGAAGAATGAGTCAATGGAACTCCTTGCTTCCAGAAGTTATGGATGCTCCATCACTGCATCACAGGTTTAGAAGGGATTGGAGAGTCATTTGTCTGGAATGGTATAGAGTCTCCTGATTGAGCAGGGGGCTGGACCAGAAGACTTCAAGGTCCCTTCCAACTCTGTTTTTCTGTATTCTGATCAGATGAAATTAATAAGAATTGTATCAGTTTCACTTTTTATCCAAGTGACAGAAAGAATAATAAAGCTGTCCCTTCCCTTCCCTTCTCCCTTCCCTTCCCTTCCCTGGTGCTTGTCTTTTTGGCATCATGGGAAAGATGAAAAACCAACTGACTAGATGGATACTGTGATAAACATGCTGCAGACATAATACCATACCATACTACCAAGTAAAGAAAGAGGCTGAAATCTAGAAAGGGTTTTCTTAAACTGACTTCATTTCTTGCAAATTCATGCCCAGGAACTAAAACCGAACTGCAGAAAAGCACATAGAGAGTGTATTATTTATCCACAGATATGTGATAAATTATATTTTAATTTAATATAGAATATCAATTTGTAATCTACAAGAATTACTAGATTGCAGCTGGATATAAATATTTGTCTGTCTGGATAGGCAGAAAGTGGGAGCTGAATTCTGAAACTCTGCACTGGCTATATGATGTATTTCAAACAGATATTTGTGCATAACTTCAAACTTCTGGAAAAGAAGGACCAATTCTTAAGGGAAAATAGAATATTGCCTGACCATCTTCCCATATCTTACATACATAGCAGAGGTGGGTTCCTCCCAGTTCGGACCGGTTCACCCGAACTGGTAGCAAACCACTGGTGATGTCACGATGATGTCACGGGACCGTTTCGGTTGGTGCCGATCCGTGGACGCCACCATCTTTTTTTTTGAATTTTTTTGGATTTTTATTATTATTATTTTTTTGGAAAAAAAAATTCGGATTTTTTTTCTTCTGTGCATGCACAGAAGCTGAGTTTTCAGCACTGCACATGCGTCACCATCTTGTTTTCGGCTTTATTGTTTTTGGAATTTTTTTTTCAGCACTGTGCATGTGCGTGTGCGCAAAGCGCGCACGTGCCCATGAGGTGCGGCCACGCGGTGCGGGAGGAAGCGAACCGGCAGCAAAGTAAGTTAGAACCCATCCCTGATACATAGCTATTAACCCTTCAGCATATAACATCTACAAAATCAGTCTTCACTTTTATAACTTTATGTGTTATTTAGCATATGATTTCAGGAATTGTAGGAACACTGTTCAAGTAAATATTATAGGCCAATTGAAAGAGTAGATCTCTGCAATGCAACTTCAACTCAAACGATTCTCTGTTGATTAAAAGCTTCCTCATTATTATTATTTTTTGCCTTTGTCACTTGTGAAAACAGAAAAGGCTTCTGGACAGACACTGTTGTACTCACATGCAATAATCAGTTCTGTTCTTGTGAATGTCAGAAGGGGTATCCAGTTGATCAGAAGAAAGTCAAGAATTATGGTGGACTCCCTTGGAGAAGTAATGGTATGATTTTTCTTGCTTTGCAAAAGAACTCTTACAAAGTAAGACACTTGAACTTTTACTGAACCAAAATATTCCTTTGAACATGTTTATGGTCCTATAAAATAACAACCAATGTTATTATGATTTCCAAAGGAAAGTTAGCATGAGTCCAGATAATGATTTTGGGCTTTTGCTTAAATTACACAGTCCCATGGAACCTAGGGACAAGTTGGAGGAAATAAAAAGAAGAATGCAGGGCATAAGCATCCCTCTTAATACAAAGAAATTTTATTACGTTTTCCTTTGGTATTTATTTATTCTCTGAACTTCTTAGCACAATAGTAGTAATACATCAAATATGCATGATGCACATTATACTAATATATTCCAAAGAATAAAAGAGAAAAATCCTGTTGGGAAAGTGCTAATATTAATATATGTGTGAGTCTATAAGTAATGCAGAATGTGTGTACACTACTGAGATTTTAACATTTCCATATCTGACACAGAATTGATTTGTTTTACTTTGATTGTATCCTAAGAAATGAGACATTAAATGTAAACTTCTAAGAGAAGTTTTAGAAAATGCCATGTTTAATAATGTCCAGAGGTAATCAAATTGTTTCTGTGTTTTTCTTTTTGCATTGCCCCCCATATACCACTGAAATTAAAGACTACAAAGCATTATATGTTGATGTTTCTTTGGAGGTGCAACAGTACACATTCTGCCACGTAATAAGTTGATTCAAGCATTTCCCTACATGAACATAAAGAGTTTCTTTAGAAAACAAATGCATAAAAAACACAGTGGGATTGTAAATTTGCCACTGCAATACCAAAGGGTAAAATACTCTTTTTCTGCAGCAATATATATTTACAAACTGAAATCACACTACTCCCAAGAATATTGGGTTAGAGCTATCCGCCATGTGGAAAACTATATCAATATTAGTTCTATTTCCATATAATTACTTTTTTAAAGAAATTCAGAAGTTTATTATTTCTGAGATCCTCAGAGAATTCTATGAAGAGTTTCAAGTTGGTTTATTTAGATTGCTTTGTAAAGTTAATAAACATGTCTCTGTTTTTCTCAGATTTCCTGGTTTTTGTGGAATTTTTTAATAGTGATATTCCTTTGATACATGGACAGGATTCAGTTAGAAGCAGGTAACCGAGCCTCAAAGATCATGTTTAAAGATGCTGGATTCAGAAGATCCATGGAATGTCTTAAGGGCAATGACAAGGAATTCTTGGTATTATGTTCCCAACATCTAGAGCCATGATGGCATACCACAAGTGGCATGCAGAGCCATATCGATGGGCATGTGAGCTCAGGTCCGGCACGCATACATGCACTGGCCAGCTGATTTTCGGGCCTTCTGGGCCCACTGGGAGTTGGGAAAAAACCTGTTTTTAGCCTCTGGAAGGGGTGGGGAAGGCCCATTTTTTGCTCTCCCAAGTTCCAGAGCCTTTCTAGGAGCCTGGGGAGGGCGAAAACGGCCTTCCCCACCCTCCCGGAGGCCCTCCGGAAGCCAGAAATGGCCCATTTCCCAACTTGAAACAGTTCCAGTTCAACCGGAAGTTGGCAAATGGGCCATTTTCTGCCTCCGGAGTGCCTCCGGGGGATGGGGAAGGCTGTTTTTTGCCCTCCCCAGGCTCCTAAAAACGCTCTGAAGCCTGGGGAGAGCGAAAAACAGTCGTGCCATCGTGTGCCGGGAGCAGGTGGGTCACGCGCACATGCATAGGGGGTGCATGGAAATATGGGTATGGGCACGCATGCGTGCAACCCCCCCCCATGCTCCTCCCTTTTGGCATGCAAACCAAAAAAGGTTCACCATCCCTGATCTAGAGAATGCATATTTTCCTCTCTGAACTACCACTTAACTCTTTCAGCTGAAACAAAGAATAAAATAACCTCTTAATAGATCAAATAGACTTGGATTGGGAGAGTCATGATTTAGTCCCTGTTATGTGTCTTTGCCAGTCAGTTAGTCTTTGTCAGCCCACCCTACATCCCAGAGTTGTTGCTATTGTTGGGCTATAAGTAGGGAGATTCCCATGTTCACCACTCTTACGTACACAGAGGATAGTAGGACATAAACATAAATATAATTTTACATACATACATATCTATCTATCTATTCATCCATCCATCTGTCCATCCATCCGTCCATCCATTTTTAATTAAAGAGCAGATGCATCCTTTTTTCTCCATCGATATTTGTAAAACCTTACTTCTGCCATAGTAGTTCTAGGTATTATCAGCAAAACTACTTTCTCCCAGAAGCTGATATAAATCTCTGGAAGGAAGCTTCAAATTTTGTCTTCTATAACTAATCTCAGTGGGATGGCAGTGATCAGAATACGGGGAATCTCTGGACAGAAAGCATTGATTATTTCTCTGAATGCCATGCTCCTTATTATCCTCCCTATGCCTGTTATTTACAGCCATAATTATTAACATTACATGTTGTTTGGCTCTTGCACAACTTTCATAAATCACACATACATGTCATGCATCAAAATTGTCAAAGTGGCACTAATGGATTACAAAATAAGCTCCTCAAAAGTACAGGTGACACCAAGAAGGATCCTTGTCTGTGGCACTTTTAAATCTAGAGCTAGCCTGCATGAGTTGTTTGTGAAACAGAAATAAAGTGTGAACTTCTGGCTAATGGATGACAGAGATAGGAGCTACAATATCCTGCCTTGCCTTTTTAGAATTTTGGAGACTTACTTTGTCTACACCAAGAAAATTGAAGAGGCTTCAAATACCTATTCAGGTAATTGCCCAAAATGTTTTCACCAACTGCTAGGGAAGATATGTCACCTGAGGGATAAAGATGAAATAAAAAAAGGGCTAGCATATCTTGTTTGTTGGGCAGTTCAGAAAAAAAGCAAGAGTAGTTAATGGTTAATTATACAATGATTCCCCATGTACAATTAGAAATAGTATTATTACAGAACTTAGTTCAAGTACCCAGGTAGGTGACTGTGTGCTGAAAAAAATGTTTTTTTAAAATAGTTTGGAGATTTATTATACAGAAGAAGTACCGCATTTTTCAGAGTATAAGACGCACCTTAGTTTTGGGGGAGGAAAACAAGGAAAAAAGGCCTCTGCCTCCAAGCAATTTGCTAAACAGCAAACAGCACAGATGATATACACTGTTTGCTGTGTATTTCTGTGCATGTGTGCCTGACCCATAGAAATAGCAAGGGATTGGAGAAACGTACATTATGCCAGAAAGTTTTCTTAAATGTAGTCACACTAACTGCTCCCAATTATTTAAATAGATCTACTCCAAGGTAACTAAACTCTAATACTAAACAGGACACTGTTACATTTTGTACTATACTTGTACAGAACTGTTAAAATTAATTAAAATTTCTGGAAGTATACATTATTCTCTATTATTTAAAAGAAGATACAATAGCACTGAGCCTCTTCAGAGCAATCATTTATTTTAAAAAGCATCTTTATTTTGTTAAGTTGTCTAGATTTACAGGGATCTCCAACCTTGGCAACTTTAAGACTTGTGGACTTCAACTCCCAGAATTCCACAGCCAGCAAAGCTAACAAAGCTGGCTGTGGAATTCTGGGAGTTGAAGTCCACAAGTTTTAAAATTGCCAAGGTTGGAGAAACCTGGCTAGAACAATAATAAAGCAGTCTTTGAACATTCTACAGACATTTATAGTTATTCACTTACCCCCTTGCATCCAGCAGAAAATAAAAATCTGCCTGTCTCTCCCAGCTATTTGCCTCTTTGCAGTTAATTTCACTTTCATTTTCCCACGTGGTAAACCTAATCAGCTTTAGGTCTGGAAGCTTCTACTGATTTGCTTGGCTTTACAGGCTCTTCCCTCTTTGCTGCAAGCAGGTAAATTGCTGGAAGACAGAGGCCAAAGGGTGGGGGTGGCTGGGTGGGTGGGGCTGCATTTGGTGTATAAGACGCACCCAAGTTTTCATCCTATTTTGGGGGGTAAAAAGGTGCGTCTTATACTCCAAAAATACGGTAAGTGATTTTCTAATAGTAAGTAATTTGCTATGGATCTGGTACCCATGATACCATTAAAATATTGTTACATTAGCTCATTTGTGTAGTGGAGATGACAATACATATTCAAGGCATTTTAATTGTATTGCAGTACAGTATTTAATATGTAGAATTGAAACCAATAGTACAGGATTTTTTTAAAAAATAATCATCAGCCATCAGGATTTGCAGATGTGTGCTTAAAGAGTACTGTGTTCAGTAACTTCCAAAAATAATTGGCAAGGAAGCCCTGTGGAGGTGATTATCCTTGAAAACTGTTTGCTGAGTAAGAGTGATATGACTGTGTTTTAACAATTTTTTTAACTACCTTTGCTGCTAGTTAATTATATTTTGGATATCAATTTTTTATACTGCATGCTATTACAACCAGTTTAGTGTATTTTCAGTATGTAGTTTCAAGTTCATATAACATTTTTAGGAACATTATGAAACTGTAATATTGTTCTTGACACAGACACAAATATAAATATAAAATATACATTTATATGAATATAAATAGACTGACAACCCAATCTAAAATTGCTCACCTCTGAAGAACAACTGCAACTTTGTAAGCTTTTGAGAAAGCTGTTCTCAGAGTGGGTGCCCACCGGCCCTTAAGGGACCAATGTAGTCTATAGGCAGAGATCATTACTGAAAAATGTTGTGCACACTTCACCTAACTACTTATCCCATGAGAAATATGATTCTATGGGTCAGTTCCACCCACATATAGTAAGCTACCATTAGGAAACAGTGCTTTTGCATGGTGTTTAAGAGACATAAAATTTACTTGCCTCCTCATGTTAAATATGGATGAAACTTCAGCTTCTGTTCAGCTGAATGTGGACAGAAGTCTTCAGATCAGGGGTGGGTTCCACTTACCTTCGCCACCGGTTTGCATCGTGTGCGTCCCCTCGTGCAATTTGGCTTCCGTGCATGCTCAGAAGCAGGAATAAGCCCGAAACTTGCCATGGCAAGTTCGCCCGGAGCTCATCAGCTGTGCTTCGGGCGAAGAAATAAAGGTCAGTACTAACCCGTGGGCGGGCGGGAGGACTCTTTTCAGGCAGTGGAAGGGAAAAAATTCACAAAAAATACTGAAAAAAAGATGGTGGCACGCATGGACCGGCACCGACAGTGACATCACCAGCGGGTTGCTAACGGTTTGGGCGATCTGGTCCAAACCGAGAGAAACCCACCCCTGCTTCAGTTATCTAGGAAGGGTCTATGACAATTCACCACAGCCAACACACCATGGCTAACTTGCCATGGCCAACTCACCACAGCCAACTTGTCATGGCCAACTTACTGCGAAACAATTTGCCACAGCCAATTCGCCGCAGGACAACTCATTGAAGGACAAGAGTTACATTAATATCAAAGTAATATTGGAATGGAATCATTAAAGAAAAGATACAAAAGGAGGGACAGAATAAAATGTGAATGGCAAAAATAAAAATATTTTTTTAATTTCTTTTGAACAATTAAAAAGAATTGTTAAATTGTCCCACAGCAACTTGTTGCAGGGCAAGCACTGGTGAGTTGGCTGTGGCAAGTTGTCCTATTCCGATCTAAGCAGGGGTGGGTTTCACTTACCTTTGCCACCAGTTCGGGTCGCGACGTCCCCTTGCGCGATTTTACTTCCGCGCATGCTCAGAAGATGGATTAGCCTGAAACACAGCCGAGGAGCTCATCAGCTGTGCTTTGGGGGAAGAAATAAAGATCAGTATTAACCCGGGGGCAGGCGGGAGGGCTTTTTTCACAGCAAAAAAAAAAAAACGCTGTGAAGCCATCCAAAGTCAGAAAAATCAGCCAAAAATTCAAAAAAAAAAAAAAAAAGATGGTGGCGAGCACGGAGCGGCACAGACAGAACCGGATCCATGACACCAAAATTATGTCACCAGTGGGTTGCTAATGGTTTGGGTGATCTGGTCCGAACCAGGAGGAACCCACCCCTGGATCTAAGAAAGCGTGCTTTAATAGGGCTTCTGCTCTGTTTATAGTCACACCAAGAGTAAGCCATTTACTCTAAACCGCAAGAATCAAGCATCAGTGCAATCAAGATAAATGAATAGCAGAATACAAAATAAATGAAAGCCAGGTAACTGAGAAAATCAAGCTTTGCATTGAATGAATACACATCAAAGAGGTCAGTGTCCTCACAGAAGGATACTGTTTAAGGCAGCAACAATACATGAATGCAACAATAAATGCTACACTCAGGTTGGTTTCTAGGAATCGTCAGGGGTGAAATTCAGCGGGTTCTGACAGGTTCTGCGGAAATTTTGAGTAGTTCGGAGAACTGACAAATATCACCTCTGGCTGAGTTGGGAGGGAATGGAGATTTTACAGTATTCCTTCCTCTGCCATGCCCACCAAAATTTTTGAATTTCACCCCTGGTCTAGATGTTCATAACTGCATGCATTCCTTATCTTGGAAGACTTCTGTCTCAGATATCTGTTCATCTTGCCATTTGCCCTTTTATTTCCTTAAGGATTTTATGGAGGAGAGTAGGAAAGCTCCAACCTTTCTTAAATGGTTCACTTCCACTTGCTAGCTATGAGCACAGTCTAAGCTCTAACCTTGCATCTCCTCCTCCTAGAGGCTTCTTATGAGATGGGAGTGACAATTCATTATTTTTCCTACTAGCATCCCAGTATACTTAAATATGATGACCCCATACAGGACTTCCTGCTCAATATAAAAAAGTTGAGAAGATGAGTTGAGGTCAGGATAATATAATTTATGAAGGGAGCATATGCAGCTCTATAGTTCTTATTTATATTATCCATTCTTAGGCAGGCAAAATAGCCTAATATAGTATAAGTATAGCTAGAGAATTCTAAAACAAGACATCTTTGGAGGGTATTTTCTTTTCTAAAAAATGAGCCAATTTCTAGCAAAGAAAATTATTCAGCAAAATAGAAATTGAAACAGAATAGGATTTCCTTTCCCCAAGATGAAGCCATGATTAATATGCTGCATTGTGGAGACACTTTAACCTAAAACCTCTTGGGAGAGATAAAGTGTCAAAGGAACTTATACTCTTAGCTAAGAAAAGGTTCTGATGGACATTGGCTCTCTGCTTCAAGAAGCATGTTGATGGAAAGTTCATAGCTATGGGCAGCCCCCTTTGGGCAAAGAGGAATGATATGATGAATCAAGTATTATTTTGGCTAATACAAAGACAATAGTATCATTTGTCTAAAGATTAATTGCATTTATCACTGTAAAGAAGTTTCTCTGTGACAGGATAAATCAGATAACCTTGCAAAAACCACACCCTATCCAGAGTTATAAATTGGTAATGAGATGGAATCTAGATGCTTCTTCAGAGTGGCTTAGATTATTATTTTTCCTCATATTTAAAATCACTTATATATTAAGTGGCTGCGAGAGGGATCTTGGAGTCTTGGTGGACAACCAACTAAATATGAGCCAGCAATGTGCAGCGGCAGCCAAAAAAGCCAATGCAATCCTAAATTGCATTAATAGAGGGATACAATCTAGGACTAGGGAGGTACTAATACCACTCTATAAAGCCTTAGTTAGACCACACCTAGAGTACTGCATCCAATTTTGGTCACCACACTACAAGAAAGACATTAAACTCTAGAGAAGGTGCAGAGGAGAGCAACCAGGATGATTAGGGGACTGGAAACTTTAACATACGAAGAGCGATTGCAGGAACTGGGCATGGCCAGTCTGGCGAAGAGAAGGACCAGGGGTGACATGATAACAGTGTTCCAATACTTGAGGGGCTACCACAGAGAGGAGGGGGTCAGGCTGTTCTCCAAGACACCAGAAGGCCAGACAAGGAATAATGGATGGAAGCTGACCAAGGAGAGAGTCAACCTGGAAATAAGGAGAAACTTTCTGATGGTGAGAGCGATCAACCAGTGGAACAGCTTGCCTGCGGAAGTTGTGAGAGCTCCAACACTTGAGACTTTCAAAGGGAGATTGGACTGCCATTTGTGCGAAATGGTGTAGGGACTCCTGCTTGAGTGGGAGGTTGGACTAGATGACCTACAAGGTACCTTCCAACTCTAATAATCTATAATCTGTAATCTGTAATCTATTGAGTAACTCTAAAGAAGTAATCTCTTGCAAAACTATGAACTGTGTTCCACCAAAGCAATACATTCTTTTTAAATGTAGTTGTGTAACTTTCTAAAATCAAAATCTGTTTCAGAGCCACCAGGAAGGGCGAGAGCCATGGAAAATGTTACTTTAGCACGAGGAGTCAAAGAATTGATGTAGAGAGAAAATTCTGCATGAGAACACAAATAGGATAAGTCTACCTATGTCACCTTGAACTGTCACAAAATGTATCTTTTCTAACTGCCATTGAACAGAAAGTGCAATATTAATATCTCCAGTATGTTTACAGTTTTATATACTACTCTGTTCTTAGCAGCAATATATGTATTCTAACCCTATGGAGTTTATAATATAATTGATTTAAGAGGAAGTTGTAGACAATTTTTATGGGTGTTTCTGCTTATTTTCCTCCCAAGAAAATTAGATATTTTAAAGGTTTGATTGCTCTCAAAATATATACATTTTCTGACCAAACAGGAAAAGCAATTCTGTCAAATGTTACCCTCACTTTTTCAGTACGTATTTGTTTGTAACATTTGTAATGTAACATTTGTAATGTTTGCCATTACATCTAAAATGATATTAAAAATCACTTGGATTGTATGAATGCATTTCTTGATCCAATCTTTCACTCCTGATAAGAACATCATGCTTCATATTCAAACATTAAATTGTACTGAATTCTATAAAAGGGGAAAAGTGCACAGCTTTGGATGTGTATAGTCAATTCTGAAGTGGTCTTGCATCTAACGTTTTACTTGATTGATTGATATGGCTGACATTTACCACACTGCTCTCTAGCCTGGACATTTTAGGGAATGCTTTACCAACATTTTAGAAATACGACTGACTGGCCTTCAGTCTATTAATATAAAAAAGGCATGATGTGTGGGGAGGATATGAGTAAAATAAAGCAAGTAATGTAGAGCAGGCAAAATTTTGTAGGAATTATTATTCCTAAAAGGCCAGTTAGAATGGAAATTGTGTGTTCAGAGTGGCCCATGCAATGGCCTCAGCAGATGGTTCAGCTGCTGTTTTGCCATGCAGTTGATTCTGAGAATTCCAACAGCACTGAATGGGGGAGAATTCTCAGTAGTTCCTTCATGTTCACTGGAACATTGTGCTCAACCACTGAACCAGTCAATAGGTTATAGTGATATGACCTTCCCAATCTTATTTCAAGTGTTGGGTCAGCACAATAACTTTCAGTCTCCAACTTTGCTGATCATCAAGAATGGCCAACTCTCTGTTTGCTTTCCTGAAGAGATTTTACAAGACATACCTTAAGCCAAAACCTTGAAAATCTGAATCGGGATCTTTCAAATATGCAAGAAACCTGGCACCAAAATGATTAGTCAAATTTTGATGCAAAGACTAACTATTGCTGGTGCAATTTTCCACTTAGTAGTTTCTTGAAATTCACTTTTTCCACTTCAAGTATTGCCAGAGTCTTAAGACATGCCACGAGTCTCTGAAACTATGTCATCCAAATAACTTGCAGAAAAGGCAGCTTTTAAAGTCAAGCTTTTGGATTTTTGTAACTCATTTTTTTTCTTCTTTCTCTTCTGTACTGTAGAAGAGAGCAGCCTCCTAAATTACAAGGTTGTCCAATTATAATGTACTGTAGGTTGTAGCAGCCAGATATAGAATAACTACCACTGCACTTCATGAAAGTTGCCAGTGCAGGATTTCTAAATGACTGATACCATTTTTGCTTCAACACTTTCCCTCTCCTGTCTTTGCTGATGTTTGTTCTAAAGGAGGACCACACGAAGGCAAAGGGAACTTTGAGTAGGTCAGAGGAACCTCCAAGAGCAAATATACCTAGGACAAAGAAGTGAGTAGACCTTGACCAAAGGAAACTTTAATTTAATTTAATAATTTTATTTAAACCAGTCTGTGTGCTTAATAGTTTCTCCTGGTTTCAGTTTGCCAGCAATTTTGCAGGAACTCTGGAACCTTATCCAAGATTTCAGGAGGACGTATGAGACCTTCAATTCTCAGATTTCATATTTCTATTCTATGGAGGTCAGGACCAAATGACACTAGAATGAAAGCTACAGCAAAGTTCTTGACTCTCTTGTATGATTTTACTGGAGATGTCTGCATTAGCATGAAGTATTAATGATAATGTTTCATTTGCTTCATCATTTTTGCTAGGATTTTTTTTATGGCTGTTAATGATCAGGCTCTAATTATCTTATTTTGGACACATGTTATGATGACTTATCTCTTTGGCATGGTCTACAATACTGCGAAAGGTGAAAGGAAAAAGAGGAGGACCACTAGCAGTGAGATGGATGGATTTAATTACATAGATGAAGGGGTCACCATTGGAAGACTGATGCTGAACTGAATTTCTGAGCTACAAGGAAAGCCAGTGATCTAATGAGGAGACCCTAGTCCAAATCCAAACTTAAACATAGTGTTCACTAACTTAGAGCTATTAATGAACTCTTAGCTAAGTATTGCCCACAGGGCTGTTCTGAAGGGATAAGAAAGAGAAGAGAGAAGGAAGAAGAGGCAGTGATACCACCACCAGCTGCAATAACAACAGGGCATCCTCAACTTTTTCTTGTATTTACCATTTTTGCATACTGACAAATATAATGTTTCTATTATTAATCATATCAGTTGATAAAAGAAATAGCATTCTATAAAATCAGTATTTCTATGAAATGTAAGGGAGGAACATTTTATGTACAGGAGGAAAAGAGAAAGATTTTTATGTATTTGAATCTATGCCTTCTCAGACTTTCCTTTCCTTTCCTTCCCTTCCCTTCCCTTCCCTTCCCTTCCCTTCCCTTCCCTTTCCTTTCCTTTCCTTTCCTTTCCTTTCCTTCCCTTCCCTTCCCTTCCCTTCCCTTCCCTTCCCTTTCCACCTTGCGGAACGGGACATGCTTGATGTCTGAGGAATATATTGACAAGACAGGGCAAGGAATAGTAAGACAGCAGGTGGCTAGACTACACTGTGAAAAATACATAATTGGGGTTTTTTTTTGGATGAGTCTGTCTGCAGCTCCCTCTTGCTTGGGGAAAAAAACAGCATAGGAAGAGGGGGGGGAAGCATATTCAGGCCTTGATCAGATTTTAGGATCAGCCAAGGTCAACTAAGTGCTATCATCTAGTTGGACAAATGAGGAATATGGAACTTCACATTTCCTATTAGCCATGAATCTTGTGAAAACAGGCATCTTGCGCTGAACCAGCTTTTGTGAAACTGCTTTGCTTTTTATCACTGAACTCATTTTATCACATAATGATTTTTAAAAATTCAGAATGAAATGGGATTAAATTATTGTAACAGAAGGTGACATAACAAAATAAAAGGTTATGCATTAATGATTTGTAGAAAAGGCAGCTTAAAGTCAATTTTCACCCAATCACCCCAAATACTTTTTCAACAAGATGAGTGTTCAAGCTATCAGCTTCTTGAGAGATTGAATAGACATAGAGACCTGAGATCTTAGACGATATTGTCCCATTGGATTTATCACATCTTTATTGGCAATAAATATTATTTTGTAATAATGTTAGATCAATACCTATGCATATTTGCACCCCCTCATCTTCCAGGCTCTGAAGTGAACACTTGCCTTTTCCTGCTTAGTTATAAGTTCCTTGACTTGGTCCTGCAGTTCAAACCTACCTTCCCTATTGAAATAAAAATCTGGCTCTAGCACTATATACTTGTTCCTGAATTAGTTCTGAGTAATGGTTTGTTTTTTTAAAAAAAAGTCTCAACTTTTAAATTTGTGAATGCACATGGTGTTTCTCTGACTTGGATAACTTTATCTGGCTAAACAAGTTCAGACATATTGAGTACTTGGGTGGGAGGTTCATTCCCATATTGAAGTTGAACAATAAGCCAGAAAAAGACATGCCAAAATGCTTCCATATTCATATCTAACGACCTAAGTGCCAGAGTCCATTGTAACAACATTGCCAAAAAGGCACTAAGAGTTGTCAACCTAATCTTGCGTAGCTTCTTCTTTGGCAATACTACTCTGCTAACCAGAGCATACAAAACATTTGCTAGACCAATCCTTGAATACAGCTCATCTGTCTGGAACCCGCACTACATATCGGACATAAATACAATTGAGAGAGTCCAGAAATACTTCACAAGAAGAGTCCTCCACTCTTCTACTCGCAACAGAATTCCTTATTCCACCAGACTTGAAATTTTAGACTTAGAAAACTTAGAGCTACGTCGCCTTTGATCCGATCTAAATGTAGTTCATAAAATCATCTGCCACAATGTCCTACCTGTCAGTGAATACTTCAGCTTCAACCGCAACAATACAAGAGCACACAATAGATTCAAACTCAATGTAAACCGCTCAAAACTCGACTGCAGAAAATACGACTTCAGCAACAGAGTGATCAGTGCCTGGAATGCACTACCTGACTCTGTGGTTTCTTCCCCAAACCCCAAAAACTTTAACCTTAGACTGTCTACAGTCGACCTCACCCCATTCCTAAGAGGTCTGTAAGGGGCGTGCATAAGCGCACCATTGTGCCTACCTTCCCTGTCCTTCTGTCCTATTGTCTAATTTTTACCTATACATACTTTCCTTTTGTTTATGTTTATATCATACCTGTTATCTTGTACACATGTTGACAAAAAAAAATACTTATCCAGTTGAAATTTGTGCATGGAAGCCTTTAGTATACTGAGCTGGCTTAGTATACTAAAGGCTTTGATCATTTTGTTTGAGGTTTGTTGCAGGTTTGCATGTCTACAAAGTTAGCCCAGGATTCCTTTGTGGCTTAAGTGAAACAGAAAATGGCCTACTTGCAACCTTTGTCAAGATTAAACTCTGAGAGTCAGAATAGCATAATCTTTTTTCTCTCTTCCTGCCTCTCATAATATCCAAAATAAATGGTCTGAAGCTGTTGCCTCGGTCAATGATAAGACAAACTCGTAACATAAAATAACCTTCCTTATTAGTTGTTCAGTTTATTGTGGGGGCATCAGTAAAATGACATTCCTCATGTGCATTCAATGTACCATTGGGAGCCTTCCTTCCTTCCTTCCTTCCTTCCTTCCTTCCTTCCTTCCTTCCTTCCTTCCTTCCTTCCTTCCTTCCTTCCTTCCTTCCTTCCTTCCTTCCTTCCTTCCTTCCTCAACTGAAATCCTAATGCAGAAGTATGAATGAAAGCTTAGAGTTCTGAGTATATAGTAGTGATGGTTAGGATGTTTCAGTCATGTGCTTTTGTAGAAGACACTGGAGCCTTCTGTCTTGTCTCAGAGTCAACCTAATTCACTATCAGCCACTATGAATACAATTTGCTTATCTTCCTCCATATTTAAAAGTATGAGTGAAAAGGAGACTCTTTCAGATACTTCTTAGTTTCAGGTTTACCAGTGTACCCCATCTCTTTCCTTGAGGTCATTACCTTTGACAACCTGAGTCTATAACCATCCATCTGGTCTGCAATCTTTCCTGGAATGTTGACTGTCTCCAGCCCTTATAATTTAAGCATCTGACTTTTTGCTTTCAGGTATCTAAGTTTGGGGACCAAATAACTGAGACAAGCATTATCATTAGCAATGACTTACTCTAAAAGTATTGATACTGCTTCCTGAATTTCAATTAAGACTAAGAATTATGGTATAATACTTACTAATGCCCATACTGAAGAAATGACTTTTGAATGTTTATTGCTGTATAGGGTGTGCTAATATTACGTTTTTTAATCTGCATTTCAAAGCTGCCCTGTCTTTTTCAGCAAACAGCAATGATTCTATGTACAAGCCATTATTCACCCTAAGTTCTTACCATCATGAAGCTTCTTTTTAAAATAAGAGATGTCCTTCTTCATTATTTCTCCTTCTCAATGCAATATTCCTAGTGAACTATAATATTCTCCCGCAGTTACATCCTCTGAACTGGCTTCAAAAGAAGAACCACACAGAATGAGTTATGTGAACCTGACCTTGATACTACAAGGCAGAATTCATGATTTTTCTGGTTTAACTCAAACAAGGGGGGGGGAGGTAAGATGTGTTCTGACAGATTGTTTGAAATATGTGCTAGATCCTGTGGCAATCTGGTGTTCCACGTAGACTTTTAAAATCTTCTTTGAAAATAGCTATCACAAAGAAGGAACAGGCTTGTGTACGTAATGACAAAATAGATAAGCCCACCCCTCCAAAGATGGTGGCTGTGAACATCTTGAGGATGATTTTGTCAGCATATGAGGATCAGCTGAGAGTTGTGTTACTGTGCTAGCCTCCCTGCTATGTTACAGTCTCCCTGAATATGTGGCTTGATGCTGTCTCAGGTTTGGCAATGTTGTTACTCAGCAATGTTCTAGGAGACTTCAATCTGCCATCCCTGTAAGTAGATTTGAAAGCAGCACAAGATTTCATGGATTCACAGTAGGGTCACATACTTTGTCTTGGTGTGGTGGTGATGTGATTTGGCATTGAGGGACATTAACACCACCCTTTCTCATGGGCAGATCATTGTCTGTTGAGCCTGAAAGTACTATACATACTAGTGTAGCACTAGTGGTGAAATCCAATTTTTTTACTACAGGTTCTGTGGGCGTGGCTTGGTGATGTGGCTTGGTGGGCATGGCTTGGTGGTTATGACAGGGGAAGGACACTGCAAAATCTCCATTCCCACCCCACTCCAGGGGAAGGATACTGCAAAATCCCCATCCCCTCCCCACTCCTGGGGGAAGGATATTGCAAAATCTCAATTCTCACCCCACTCTGGGGCCAGCCAGAGGTGGTATTTGCCAATTCTCCGAACTATTCAAAATTTTCGCTACTAGTTCTCTGGGCTACTCAAAATTTCCGCTACCGGAACCTGTCAGAACCTGCTGGATTTCACCCCTGTGTAGCACGTACATGCACATACACACAGACACACATACACAGATGTGGAAGATATTTGGGTGACCCACTTCAAGCACTTAATGAATCTACTAGATTTCAAAAGGAACTTGTGGTTTTGCCTGAACTTTTCATATATGGTCTGCATGAGTCTTTGGTTACCACCTGGAATGAAGTGGTGGCATTAGACCATGACCATGTTGATTCTCTGTCCTTAGTCCATGGTGTGCTCCCTGGTTTTCAAAAGGCATCTGGTTATAAAGCAACAGAAGGGATGCTTAGAGTATTGCTGGAGGAAAACTAACAGTGAATCTGATCTGACTTAGCTAAGACCCTTTGTGACAGCCTACGCAGTGACAGAGTGCTTACTTCTTAACTTTTTTTATGTTTTCTGAGTGTTGATCAGCAGTTCTGTTCAGGATGAACCAATCTCTTTTGGATAAGAAAGGGCTGGTGGAACATCTTCAGGATGACTATGAAGTTTGTTCTCAATATATGGTAGTTGAAATTGCTCTGAGATAGATCCACTGAACTGGTCCTATGGAGGTGCTGTCATGTTATCTGAGAAAACTTTGAGCTGAGAGTCCTTAGGAACTGAACAGAGCTGTAGGAGTGGTTGGTCAAAGCCTCCATGGAATAAACATGTGGGTGGATCTATGTGGTAGTAAATACTTTTCCAAGGTTGAGAGGAGGTGGTTCCCATGGCCTGAAAGAGGCAGTGCTCCATCCTCTTCTTGAGAGATCCAGCTTATCTGGACAATTTTCATGCAATCTCCAACCTATTTGTCAAATATGTATGGCTGCCCATCTCACACACATTAAAAAAAAGTGAATTTGAGCAGCATATAACACTGTTCTATTTTGCAATAGTGGTGAATATCTGTAGCTCAAGTGTAGGATGAGCGTGAAGGTTCATTCTCTGAGGGTGTGAGGTTGATTTTCAAACATTTCATTACCAGGCTAGGTAAACATTTTCGGTGGAGTTTAGGGGATGTCAGTTTCAGTGTTCTTCTGTTTATAAGGGCTTTGTGTGGTCAGTAGGTCTTGTGATGGTAAGGTCACATCAGGTGATGGTAAGGTCACATCAGGTCTTGTGGTGGGCCTTGTGGTGGGTCTGGTGATGGGTAGCTTACATCAGGTGAAGATCATTTATTTTATTTTATTTATTTATTTATAAGAGTTCTTATAGGCCGCCCAATCCTGTGGGACTCAGGGCGGCATACAACAGAGATAAGAACTATACAGTAAAATAGCATCTAAAACATTATATTACAATTTAAAAACCATTCATACATGGGGGAATCGTCTCTTCACCCCGCCTGCCAGAAAAGCCATGTTTTTACTGCTTTGCGGAAGGCCAGTAGGGTGGGATAGTCCGGATCTCTGGTGGAAGTTGGTTCCAGAGAGATGGGGCTCCCACAGAGAAAGCCCTCCCCCGTGGGCCCGCCAACTGGCATTGTTTGGCTGACAGGACCCGGAGGAGGCCCACTCTGTGGGACTTAACTGGTCGTAGGGAGGTATGTGGCAGGATGCGGTCCCGAAGGTAACCTGGCCCTGAGCCATATAGGGCTTTAAAGGTCAAAACCAACACCTTAAATTGCAACCGGAGACTAATGGGCAGCCAAAGCAGCTGGCGGAGGATAGGTGTTACATGGGTGTATCTCGGTACACCCACCACAGCTCGCACAGCTGCATTCTGTACCAATTGTAGTCTCCGGATGCTCTTCGAGGGTAGCCCCATGTAGAGCGCGTTACATTAGTCAAGCCGTGAGGTGACAAGCGCATGAGTGACTATGAGCAAAGCCTCCCTCTCCAAGTAGGGTCGCAATTGGGAGGTGATATGCTGGTTGGGGGACGGGTTTGAGGATCGGTGCTGCCTTTGGTTGGCTGTGCAATTGATTTGCATTCTGAGAGGTTCGTAGGCTGGTTGTAGGTCATTGTGTCTGTTGATGGAATTGCTTGTGGAGTGCCAGGCTTCGATAAACTCAGAGCACGGTGGGTGGTAGTGTAGCCAATGACTTTTGTGTTGTTCCAATCGAACTGGTGCTGTTTGGTGTCGATGTGGGTAGAGATTGATGATTTGGAATCATGATGTTTGACTGCCAGTTTGTGTTCATGGATCCTAGTTTTTAATTGCTGTGATGTTTCTCCCACCTAGAATTGGCTGCAATTGTTACATTTAATTTTGTAAATTACATAGTTTCTTTCATCTTTCTGTATCTTGTCTTTCATTCTGGATAATTCCTGGCGGAGTGTGGCTGTGGGTTTGCATAGTTTTGTTTTATCTTGTTCTTTGCTGGATGTTTATTTTGGTACACACCATTCAGAGTCACTTTATTTGAGTTGGGCAGCTGTATAAATGCTTGAAATAATTAAATAAACAATCCCTCTAATCACATTTAGAATTAGTTTTTCCTTCCATAGTCAGAATGCCTGCCAGTTAATAAATATACAGGTATAAACAGGCAGCCAGGCTTACAGAAGTCTGAAACATTTTCAAAGAAGTCAACTTATACTTGCATTCTTGGTTACTGCCATTGCAAGATCCGGATAACTATGTTTCATTTTTGGACCTAGTGTTAATAATTCCAACACTTGTGTGCAGAGAAACATGGTAATTACAGGGATAACTCCCAAAGCTGCAGGAGGTAGTCAATGATATCCGTCCATGACTAGCTGCTATAGAATTGCCAGTTAATTAGGATACTATCTCACAATAGCAGTAACTTCACAATAGCATAGAGCAGGCCACCATAAGAGTGAATCATTCTTAGTGTCATATCGGAGACAGGCAATCAAATGTCTTCTGGATATTGCAGATAGCAGAACAATCTCTGCTTTTAATTTAGGAATGTATTCATGACACTTACCAGGAATCTGGTGTTCCCAAATGTCAGTATCTTCCAAATATAAAGGTTACAGGTACAAGATATAACTTTTATCAGTCTGAAGAAGGAAGGGATTTGGGGAGCTGTAGTCCAACTGATCTGGAAAACACTGTATTGTACATTATAAAGACACAACCTATGGCCTATAGCCTTTTTTTTTTGGCCCCAACAAATGTCTCCAGTAGTTGGTGTCAATTTATAGGTGTTTTTACATTTATTAGAGAAAATATTAAGGAGATTTTAAAGAAATGAAATGAGTATTTTAAACATTGTAGAGGCTTGATGCTTCCAAATTCTTCCTGTTATCTGAAAGTCTGAAAATAGTGGCTCTGGTAATTTCACATTATTATTGGCCAAAATCAAGAAAGAAACAGAAATAGTACAGTCAGTCAGTCAGTCAGTCAGTCAGTCAGTCAGTCAGGAAGGAAGGAAGGAAGGAAGGAAGGAAGGAAGGAAGGAAGGAAGGAAGGAAGGAAGGAAGGAAGGAAGGAAGGAAGGAAGGAAGGAAGGATAGAAGCAGGCAGGAGGAAGGAAGGAAGGAAGGAAGGATAGAAGCAGGCAGGAGGGAGGAAGGAAGGAAGGATAGAAGCAGGCAGGAGGAAGGAAGGAAGGAAGGAAGGAAGGAAGGAAGGAAGGAAGGAAGGAAGGAAGGAAGGAAGGATAGAAGCAGGCAGGAGGAAGGAAGGAAGGATAGAAGCAGGCAGGAGGAAGGAAGGAAGGAAGAAGGAAGGAAGGAATGCAGGCAGGCAGGAAAGAAGAAAGGAAGGAAGGAAGGAAGGAAGGAAGGAAGGAAGGAAAGAAGGCAGGCAGGCAGGAAGGAATGCAGACAGGCAAGAAAGAAGCAAGCAAGCAAGCAAGCAAGCAAGCAAGGAAGGAAGCAAGGAAGCAAGGAAGAAAAGAAGGCAGTCAGGCAGGCAGGCAGGAAGGAAGGAAGGAAGGAAGGAAGCAAGGAAGGAAGGAAGCAAGGAAGGAAAGAAGGCAGGCAGGCAGGCAGGCAGGCAGGAATGCAGGCAGGCAGGAAAGAAGCAAGCAAGCAAGGAAGCAAGCAAGCAAGGAAGCAAGCAAGCAAGCAAGGAAAGAAGGCAGGCAGGCACGCAGGCAGGCAGGCAGGCAGGCACGCAGGCAGGCAGGCAGGCAGGAAGGAAGGAAGGAAGGAAGGAAGGAAGGAAGGTGTCTTTCCCTCTAAAATTGGAAGAGAAGTGATCATTAGTATATAGACATGTTAGAATAATTGCAACTAATACAGCTGAGTCACAAGGAGGAGCAGAGTTATACGGCACCCACAAAACCTATACTGAGGTTGTATATTTTATATTACCCCATATTGTTCTGGGAAGCTTATGCGTCTTTGTGTGTGTGCATATCAGCAGTGGGTTGCTCCCGGTTCGGCCCGGTTCTAAGAACCGGTAGCGCCGGCGGCAGGAGGCTCCGCCCATCCGCCCGGGACACTTCTGCGCATGTGCAAAAGCGTCACGCACGAGCATACGAACCAGTAGTAAAGCATTTTAGAACCCACTACTGGTGCATATCTATCTTTTTGCACACACAAACACAAAAACATGCATACATACATATTCTGAAATCCTTTCTGTGTTTTTCATTAATATAGGTTAATGTTTTGCTGATTTATTGTTGCTTTAAAATTTTGAAACAATTTTGCAATCTAACTCCACATTCTGGTTGTTGGGGTGTGTGTTAAATGATAAACAGAATAAATGCAGTCTTCAGAGGCCCTCCAAGTTTTAGTGGGAGAATTATGGGATGGAGAGCAGATGGAGAACTATCTATGCTGTTTTAAACTCTGTATCAGAAATGTCAATCAAAATGTAATAAATGTGCTGGAACCTATCTGAATGTTCGTCATCACACATCTATGAAAAGAGCCTTTGTTTTTAGACTAGTAATGATTGTAATTAAATTGATTCATGGAAGGGGGAAGGTTGTTTCACTCTGTCCCTTACTAATTAGATTTGATTAATTTAAATCTTAATATTTGTCAGGAATGTTCTCTAAGCATAGCTAAGGCCTTTCCATTTATAGAAATATTGCCACCCCAGCACTGTTTCTGAGGTCATGTGATAACATCCTCCATCTCTACTGGCAGTTAATTTCTGCCTCCACTTCACTGCATTGAATTGCTGCCAAAGTACATTCTCTCCTCTCTGTCTCAAGAGCAGGGCCAGTGCTACCATTTCATGTAGGTAGTCTTCGTTTAGTGACTGCCTTGCTTGGTGACCATTCACAGTTGCAATGATGATGAGAAAGTAAATCTGCAACCAATCCTTGCATTTACGATCTTTACAGGTCTGGAAAGCAAATGAAAGCTAAAGTGGGATCATAAGCACAGTTGTAGTTTCATGTAGGAACCACCAGGGGTGGGCTGCTCCGGGTTCTCCCAGGTTCGGGCAATCCTCTAGCAAAGATTCTGCGTGGTTCGGCGAACCCCCAAATCCCACTCCTGACTGGCCCCTCCCCTCCCACCCCTCCCCTCCCAGGAGTCTCCACGTGGCCCATTTTGGATGCCAGGTAAGTGCAGGGCCCACGCGGTGGCTCGGGGGGGGTGAAAAAGGGGCCTCCTGGAGGCTCCGGAAGGCTGGAAATGAGCCCATTTCAAAAAAAGCCCCTGGAGCCCTGGGAGGGCGAAAACAGCCCCCCCCCCCGCTGTGGTTCAGGAGGCCGCCTAGGCCACGCCCACTATGGCCACGCCCACCCAGCAACAGGGCAGAGAATCCGTTGCTAAAACTTTTGAAGCCTACCCCTGGGAATCACTTTGCTTGAACACCAAGTTGCCGGTCCCAATTGTATTCACCAAACAAAGATTATGTGTATTATCTTTAAAATGAGCGACAGGTGTGAGGGGGCTTTGAAAACATCTTCATAATAAACTGCTGCATGACTTGGAAATCACAGAAGGTAACATGGAAAGTAATCCGATCCATTGATGGAGACAAATGCTGTTGGATGTGAAGTCATACTTCCCACATCAAGTGTTTTGAGGAAGACCATTGTAAGGAGAACAACTACTCTAACTTTGAAAATGGTTTTCCGGGCAAAAATGGGGTCTGCGTGGAAACACCATTTCACTCAACTTGAAACATTCTTCACAGGTTTGACTAAAGGCCACACAAAGCCGGACTAAATGAAAACATAATTTATTCATAAATTCTAATTTATTTAATAAAAATACAAAAATATAAATATACACATTTATATTTGTATATATATATTTAGATAGATAGAAAAATATGAATCAGCACAGACATTTTTAACTCAATAAATATGGCAGTAATATTCATTCTTATTTTTTTTAAGGAGTAATCAGTTTATGTTATAAGATAGGGGACAGTAGCAAGGAAAGTGAAGTAAAGTGTTTTTTTTTTTTAAAAAAAAGTTGTGTTTCCAAAGTCCTCCTGAAAGGCACAAAAAGCCTTTTAAATATATTTTACCCACCTACCCCCCAATTAATACTGTATTGAACATCCTCTTTCTAACCTCTTAGACAAAAAGGATGAGATATTACTTCTGTCTTTAAAAAACAGCCATTTTCATTCACACTGACTTATTAAGCAAACTTTTACTAAAACATACACTTATGTTTTCTTTTTTTGTTTTTTTCCCAAGTAAGAGAATATAGGCCACTTTAATCTAATTACAGAGGCATTGATCTCATCATCAAGGAACCACTCACAAAATACTATTTTCAGGCCGTGTTCCAAGAATCTCCAACATCAATGAGGTGCTCCTTTCATGTAGGATATCTCCCCCTACCTGGTCTCTATGGTTATAAGGAATATTCCATGGGCATATCATGGAGCTGTCTGCACAAGGCCACTGCCCAGCATCCTCACTCAGGAAAAAAAGGAGAAGAAAGAGGAGGGGACTCAAGGGAGGGGAGGGGAGAGGAGAGGAGAGGAAGGCAGAGGAGAGATGAGGAGAGGAGAGGAAGGTAGAGGAGAGGAGAGGAAGGTAGAGGAGAGGAGAGGAGAGGAGAGGAGAGGAAGGCAGAGGAGAGATGAGGAGAGGAGAGGAAGGCAGAGGAGAGGAGAGGAGAGGAAGGTAGAGGAGAGGAGAGGAAGGTAGAGGAGAGGAGAGGAGAGGAGAGGAGAGAGAGGAGAGGAGAGGAAGGTAGAGGAGAGGAGAGGAGAGGAGAGGAAGGGAGAGGAGAGGAGAGGAGATGAGATCCCTGCTCTTGCACAAGAATGCTGGAGCTGCATCAGAAATCTTGAAAGAGGCAGTTAGTCCTGGTCACTCTCATCTCCACCATACATATCTGCTAATTTTTTAAATCGTGGCCCCCAGTCACTCAAATAGTCATAGTCTTGATTTCCACCATCGGCGGTAAGTGACTCCAAAGAACTAAGTGAATTTGCTATAGAATCATTCCCTTCATAGGCATATGTTGCTAAAGAGTCATAAGGGGGTGCAGTTGGATCCAGGTCATTTTCCTTTAGTCTCCGATGGATAAAATCTTGAATATCAATGTTTTCCCACAAAGATGCTGTCCTCCTTATCTGGAAAATAGTTTCTGGCATCACATCTCTTCTCATTTTGCTTTCCTCTCTGGCTTCAGGGTTCCTTAACGTGCCAATATCAAAGGCTTGGGTATCTTCCTCCCCACCTCCTTCATCGTTGTAGGTGACAACGTTGTCTCGGACATCGTCTTTTGAAATGATCAAGGGTTCTTTTTTCCTCTGGTGCTTCATTGCAGCAAACAGCACAACCAAAACTGGAAGACAACAGTAACAATACAGGTGGGTGATGAGCTCTGAATAGGAAATTAATGGATTAGGAACAATGCTGGCCAAGCTAAGAACCTTTAACATTCATTAATTGCAACAGGTAAGATTAAGATAAATATTACACTCTTAATTAAATGAAGGGAGTTAAAAAGTAAAGCTCGTTGAAAAGAGCTTCTTTATCAATACAGAATGAACCGCAAGAATTATTCTTTATATATTGTCTGGGGATATAATGGCCAACATATGAATGGGCTGGTTAAAATGATTAATCTAACCAGGATATATTTACAGTGCATTCAGACCCCCCCCCCTTCACTTTTGTCAATTTTGTTATGCTGCAGCCTGATTTCTAACATTCTGTTTTCACTTTGTCATTATGGGGTACTGAGTGTAGATTAAGGAGAGAAAAAAATGAATTTCAACAACTGTAGAATCAGGCTGCAGCATAACAAAATTGACAAAAGTGAAGGGAGTCTGAATACTTTTTGAATGCACTGTATATTTTAGCCTAGTGCAAAGGAGGTTCTCATGTATGTTATGATTTATCCATAGGAGCAAGAACTTTTATCTTTAAGCCAGATTCCCACTTTCATGGGAGGAGTTATACATCTTAATATGTGCATAAGTTTTCGTTTCAGTCTGACACTGATCAGGCATGAATGGTGAGCAAGATTCATATATATCCCAGATCCTAAAGACAGGCAAACTTTTGGTTCTGAAGGCATATTTGAAATTCTGGGAAATGTCAGAAGTACTACCATAACTACTGCTATGGGATGAGTAGGGCAATTCAGAAAATGGGATAAGGCTAAGTCAGGAAATTAAATTAATTAAAAGAAAAGCAATACAAGCATTTTAATGCATAGATAACTTTGAAAAGGCTATATATTTTCTCCACTACACCTATAAATAGATTAATTGACTTTTCCCCCTTTTCTAAAATAAATGGCATAGTCTCACCTTAATCAGGTGAACTACACCTCTCCAATCCATATTCCCCTCTTTTTAAAAGAAATACCGTATTTTTTGGAATATAAGATGCACCTTTTTACCCCCAAAAAGAGGGTGAAAACTTGGGTGCATCTTATACACCGAATGTAGCCCCACCCAGCCACCCCCACCCTTTGGCAATTTACCTCCTTGCAGCAAACAGAACAGAGCCTGTTAAGACAAGCAATTAATTATCAGCTTCCCGACTCTCAGCTGAATGAGGCAGCAGGCCTGGCCACGTGCTAAACTGAAAGGGAAACTAACTGCAAGGAGGCAAATTGCTGGGAGGGCGAGGCAGAGGCAGAATTTTATTTTCTTGTGCTAATTCAGACTGCTGAAACTGGATGCAAGGAGGTAAGTCAATAACTATAAATGTCTGTAGAATATTCAAATTATTAGACTTATTTTTTAAAGACTGCTTTATTATTGTTCTAGACAACTTAACAAAATGAAGAAGCTTTTTAAAATAAATGCTTGCTCTGAAGAGGCCCAGTGTTTTTGTATCTTCTTTTAAATAGCAGAGAATAATGTATACTTCCAGAAAGCCACATCAATTTTAAAAGAATCTGTACAAGCATAGTCTGAAATGTAACAGTGTCCTGTTTTAGTATTAAGATAAGGCAGCTGAGTTAAACCCTGACTTAGTCATGTTTGGAGTAGGTCTATTTAAATAATTGGGAGGAGTTAGTGTGACTACATTTAAGAAAACTTTCTGGCATAAATATATTACCATAATGTACATTTCTCCAATTCTTTGCTATTTCTATGGGTCAGGCACACATGCACAGAAATACACAGCAAACAGTGTATATCATCTGTACTGTTTGCTGTTTGCTAGGAGGCAAATTGCTGAGGCAGAGGCAGAATTTTTTTCCTTTGTTTTCCTCCTCCAAAACTAAGGTCTGTCTTATACTCCGGTGCATCTTATACTCCGAAAAATATGGTACATAGAATGACATGATTGTTTCTCCAATTTTCTCATATATGGTTCTGTTAGTTGAAGTTTTATGTATACACAGTTAATTGGTAAATACAGACCAGAAATACCATAGCTATATTAATAAAATATGTTGTTTACATGCATTTTTGTTATGTGATTCTGTTTGAAGGACTCTTTCGGAGTGCTTTTTATGTATTATATAAATGTGTAAAATGGTGGAAATGAATTCTTTTTCAAGGTATCATTATCTGTTATCTGGATAAAAAGGGCCATCTCTTTTGAAATCTTAGCTTTAAAATAAAATTATGAAAACAATCCATATCAAAATGGACTCAGTGTATTCTTTTTTCCATTCAACGTTTTGTCAACTGTTATATGCTGTCTATACTTTCCATTTATACAAAATAGGTTTTGTTTGCTTTATGTGTATAAAAACATTTGTTTTATTTGGGGTTAAGTTCCCTTGCAACCTGTTTTCTGATTTCCCCAAATATTAATATATCAACTTTGGCCTAGATCTGCTTTTTATCAATTCTTTTATGAATCAAAATTCCCAAAGTAGTTTTTTCCCCATTTCTTCATTCACATTCCTTTTCTGGATTTATTTATTTATTTATTTATTTATTTATTTATTTATTTATTTATTTATTTATTTATTTATTTATTTATTTATTTATTTATTTATTTATTTATTTATTTATTTATTTATTTATTTATTAATTAAGTGTTCTTATATGCCGCCCTACTCCCTGGGGACTCAGGGCGGCATACAACATTTAAAGAACAACTAACAATATAAAAATTGAATAACAATTTAAAATTTAAAATGAATTTTAAAAAAACACACAAAATCATACATACATACATGGGAGAGACCTAAATGTAAATTTGTCTCAAAACCCTGTCTGCAGGAAGAGCCATGTCTTAATGTCTTTTCAGAAGCCAGCAAGGTGGGGATAATTCGTATCTCTGAGGGTAGTTGGTTCCAGAGAACAGGGGCCTCTACAGAGAAGGCCATCCCCCTAGACCCCGCCAGCTGGCATTGTTTGGTTGACGGACCTGGAGGAGACCCACTCTGTGGGACCTGACTGGTTGAAGGGAAGTATGAGGTAGGATGCGGTCCCGAAGGTAACCTGGTCCTAAGCCATATAGGGCTTTAAAGATGATAATCAACACCTTGAATTGCACCCGGAGACCAATGGGCAGCCAATGCAGCTAGCAGAGTATGGGTGTTACATGGGTGTATCTTGAGACACCCACCACAGCACGCGCAGCCGCATTTTGCACCAACTGAAGTCTCTGAATACTCTTCAACGGTAGCCCCATGTAGAGCGCGTTACAGTAGTCCAATCGAGAGGTGACAAGGGCATGAGTGACTGTGAATAGAGCCTCCTTCTCCAAGTATGGTTGCAATTGGTGCACCAGGCGAACCTGTGCAAAGGCTCCCCTAGCAACAGCTGTAAGATGTTGGTCTAATTTTAGCTGTGGATCTAGGAGAACTCCCAAATTGCAAATCCATTCCGAGGGAGTTAATTTTTCTCCCCCCAAGAACCAAGGAGGGACAGTGGACATAGTCCTTAGGGGGCAATATCCAGAGCTACTCAGTCTTGTTGGGGTTGAGCTTGAGCCTGTTCCTCCCCATCCAGATACTGACATCATCCAGGCATCAGCACATTATATCCACTGCCTCCCTGAATTGAAACGGGGTGGAAATGTACAGCTGGGTGTCGTCAGCGTACTGTTGAAAACTCACCCCGTGTCGACAGATGATCTCCCCCAGCGGTTTCATGTAAATGTTAAACAGGATGGGCGAGAGGACCGAACCCTGAGGCACCCCACAAGTCAGGGGCCTAGGAGACGACCTCTGTCCTCCTGTCAACACCGACTGCATCCTATCAGCGAGGTAAGAGGAGAACCACCGTAAAACGGTGCCTCCTACTCTTTTCCCCAGTCTTCCTAGCATATTCCTTCATAACCTTTTCCATTAGGGTAAAAGGAGCATCCTGGAAAGACTAGTTGTCAGGTCATCCATAATTATGGCCGCACCTTTGTGTATTTAGAAAATAGCACTAGGTGCCACATTCTTGAAAGCCCTTTTGTATATTTCGTATCCATGGATACCAAATGCCCAAAGAAAGCTTTCATTGTACTGAGAATCATTTAAAATGTTGCAGAAATAAATTGACTAATAAATGCAGGTGGCTTATCTGGTCTGGTCTATTCTGTTCAGAATGTTTGAATGCAGCACTGATTTCAGAGAGGGGGAAAAAAACCCTCACAATGTTTGTTGGAATAATAGCAGGATTCTTTTTCTGCCTTATCTACAGAGAGGGTTCACAGCAGCTCTTCAGTTTCCACAGTCAGCTTCCTCTAGTATTTTTCATCGTTGTTATAAGGAGAAACATCAAGTGTCATACTTAAAGACTGGCACTTTATTTAAAGAATAGGTTTTAACAGCTTGGTTTTAAAAAACAACAACATGCTATCGCATTACTATTTGGATGCTTTATGAACTTTTGCATGATCTCCATAAATGTAATCTGACAGCGTATTTTGAAATCCTTCAACAGTTACCTAAAATATATATTTTAAGTGATTGGTTGTTGCTAGGTCTTTCCATCATCATCATTATTATTAGCGTATATCGTTACAGTAGCCAGGATACCACAATGCTATGGCACAATAGTAATATGGTTTGCCAAGGAATCACATCTGTTACAGGACATGTTTGCATCAGGGGTGGGTTCCACCTACCTTCCCTACCAGTTTGCATTGCGTCGCTCTCGCGCGTGTGTGTACGTCACATCGGGGAAATGACCCTCAGCGCATGTGCAGAAGCCTTTGCGCATGCACAGAGGGTTTTTTTGCCAGCCACTTTCAAGGAGCGGCGACCGGAGGACCAGTTCGGGGGCGTGGCCAGCCAGCCAGCCATCGCTGCTGGTTCAGCAAGCGGGGGCAAATTTCTGCCACCGGTTCGGGCAAACCGGTCTGAACCAGCAGCAACCCACCACTGGTTTGAATGCTTCCCAAGGTGCACCACAGGAGGGTAAGTTCGCACCAGAGAGAAAGATGATTGGCTCTTCCTGTAGCATCCATCAAGGACCCTCCCTTTCCAGAGCTGCCTCGCAAGAGGGCACTGCAACCAGGAAAATTCAGAACCATCAGGAATCTGATTGGAGCACCACCTCATCTCCCTACTGAAGTGTTACCTATCTCCCTATATGCCTAGAACATACTTTCAAACTGTTAGGTGGACAAAAGCTGACGGAAGTGACAGGAGCCTACCCCACCACGCAATGTCTGGGTTCGAACTGTCAAAGCTGAAATAATCTCCAGCATCATTAAACCACTGAGCCACCATGTGTCTCATTTCTTTCCACCCAATACACAACACTCTCAACATCATCACAACACAATTCAGACTGTTTTGATTCTATTCTCCCTCCCTCTAGTATTTTTTTTTTCTTTTTGAGTACACCTTTTAACTTTTCCCATTAAAATTTTATATTTACAGAAAATGAACTTTAAATTTCAACAAACCAGAAGAACCAAAGGCATGAACAATTATATTTAAAACTTCTGAGTGTGAGAATCAATTTTGGTGTCATCTGATATTTTAATAAACCAAACTCTCGGGTTCCATAGTGAAATGTGTTGGTTGATTTCATGGAGGTCAAGATGATTAGAGAGTAAAACTCAGGTGCATTCCATTTTCTACTCACACTCAACTGAGGTGCAATCATTCAATGTGACAAATATAGTGGTTCCATAGTGAAATGTGTTGGTTGATTTCATGGAGGTCAAGATGATTAGAGAGTAAAACTCAGGTGCATTCCATTTTCTACTCACACTCAACTGAGGTGCAATCATTCAATGTGACAAATATAGTGAATTTTGATACCAGCTAACCAGATGGGATCTTGAACTTTAAGAATTGTATAGTACCGTGTTTCCCCAAAAATAAGACCCAGTCTTATATATATTTGCCACCAAAAAAAGGCACCAGGTATTTGGGGGGCTGTCTTCAACTGACTCACCTCACTTGTGCGTGTCACCCCCCAACCTCTTTTTTGCTGTCAGAGGCCTTTAGGAACTGCAACCGGCAAGGCCATCAAGGCTTTCCTGAAGGCCTCTGCAGCCGATAACAGAGCTCTGGATTGATCAGGAGCTCTGTTATTGGCTATAGAGGTCTTTAGGAAAGCCTTGCCGGCTGCAGAAGAAGTAGGCCAGCAAGGCAGATGTCAGGATTTGCTGCAACTGTCCGAAGGTAAGTAGTAGGGCAGCTCCACCTCCCTATCCCCAGCTTAATCTTTACCTGTGCACCTCACCCCACCCAGTGCACCCCGGAATGGACGGGGTCTTAATTAGAGCTTATTTTGGGGGATAGGGCTTATATTGGGCACATGTGTAAAAATGTAATGCGTCACCCCCAGCCTCCTTTTCGCTATCAAAGGTCTTCAGGAACTTGGCTTTGGACAGTTGTAGCCAGGCCTCCCACACCTCGACCTATTTCTTCTGCAGCTGGCAAGGCTTTTCTGAAGGCCTCTGCAGCCGATAACAGAGCTCCGGATCAATCTGGAACTCTGTTATCGGCTATAGAGGCCTTCAGGAAAGCCTTGCAGGCTGCAGAAAAAATGGGCCAAGGTGTGGGAGGCCTGGTTGCAACTATCTTAAGGTAAGTAGTAGGCACACTCCACTGAAGGTAAGTAGTAGGGCAGCTCCATAGCTTCAGTGAGGCCTGTGCGCATGCGCGGGGGAGAGCAGCACGGGGGTTGTGCACATGCATGGGGGAAGGGCATTGCATTATGGGTGTGGGCACCTGCAGGCATGCTATCGAGTGCCCGCGCACCCTTTTGGCACCTGAGCCAAAAAACATTTGCCATCACTGTCCTACCCAGTTCTTTCTGGATGTGCAGGCATTACAGATCCCAACATTCCCGGCTATAGTGAAATAGTCACAATAGGCAGAAGTTTTCAGTGGGTTGCAGTCCTAATACAAGGTATTAAAAAAAGTAAAAATCAACTTATTTTCAGGATAGGTCTTTTTTTCAGGGAAACATGGTATATAACATGTGATTATTTTAAGAAGTAAGTGAATGTCTGTTTTGCAATAAGAATAATGGTGGGGTTTTGATTTTAGTAATACAA
The DNA here is from genome assembly GCA_023053685.1 of Diadophis punctatus similis. Classification (NCBI taxonomy): domain Eukaryota; kingdom Metazoa; phylum Chordata; class Lepidosauria; order Squamata; family Dipsadidae; genus Diadophis; species Diadophis punctatus. The sequence goes on from JALIGW010000003.1 coordinate 125,244,505, forward strand.
ATATCACCAGGGTGATAAACAGCTGATTTTGGTACATTTACCACTGAGTAAAACTATCTTCATGAGATGGAAGGAGATCCTGACATAAGTCACCTTGAACCTCTAGAGAAATGGCAGGTGATAAATCTAAATAACTAAATTAAAAAAAAAACTTTTTAAAAATATCAAGTTAAATCCCTAGCAAGTAGCAATTTATTGCTATCAACAGCAGTTCCCATCTACCAGGGACCTCAGAACATGCAGTACTAATGAGCAAAATTATTTACACATTAAGTATCTGGCAGAATCTTTAAATTTTTTTTTTTAAACTGTAGAGATTTGAAATGAGATATCTATCAGAAATAAGATGTACTACATTACTATTGAATAGAAAAATCAAATCTGAGTCATGCCATCATCAGTATCAGAACTATCTTTAGAAATATTCCATTTTAAAACCAACCTTTAAATAACTAAGCGAACAAGCTACAGAAAATGCAGGCCATTGGTGATGTACAGTAGTCCACCAGTCTCTCAGTCAATCTTTGGATTGTGCTACATCCTTGGCTTTACAAGACTGAGAGTTCTCCAGCACCTAAATGCTGAGGAACTTACCCTGTTTCCCCCAAAATAAGACATCCCCTGATAATAAGCTCAATCGGGCTTTTGAGTGCATGGCAATAAGGCCAAGCGCTTATTTCAGGGTTCAAAAAAATATAAGACAAGGTCTTATTTTCGGGGAAACACGGTATCACTTGTGAAAGCCTAGATTAAACAGATAATGAATTCTTCTGAAAACGTAGTATCCTTGAAACAATTTCCAGGTACAAAGAAGGAAAAAGGAAAAGGTCCACTTACTCAGCAGAATAATGATGCAGAGCAGAATGGCAATGAGTGCACCTGTGCTAAGGCCTGCCGGAAGAAGCAAAGCTTCAGCATTACAAGACTGCATATTTCCCCTGCTGTCACAGGCACACACTCTGATGCTCAGCGTGCCCGTACTACTCTGGATGGGGTAGTCATTGTCAAATATTATTACTGGCAGGAGATAGGTGCTCATTTTACTGCGGCTATATCCATTCCGTCTGGTCACAACGCCTGCCGTGTTATCTGCACCAGAAGAACCAAAGGCACGGAAAATTATATTTAAAACCTTGTCAGCAAAGGACTCAAAATGTAACATAAGAGAACCAATAATTAAAGCCCACCTTTGTTATCCACAATAGAGAAGTTTGGATGGACTGTGTATTCTGGCACCAGTTCAAAAAAAAATTTGTGTCCACGTGGTGGTTCATCTTTATCCACAGCGCTTACAGTTTGTATCAGCTGCAAGGAAATAATGATATGTTGTCAGGCATATAAATGTTACATCTTTTGCTTTGTAGCATAATCTGTTGAGATAAATACCTGTAGCGGTTTAGAAAGAACCACACGAATGAACTTTTGCTATGGTTTTTCTGAGTTTAGCTAGATCTACGTACAAAGGACAATTTCCCACCGCTTTGAGGGACTGTTCCTTGTGGTTATCCATCTGTCGCTCAAACATAATGGCTTTCAAGCAAAGGGCCAAATAACTTCTGTGGGTTGCTGAAAACTAATAAGATGTATTAAAAAAAAAACAAATGCCCAATTTTAGCATTAACAAAGTTCCAAAATGTGTAATCACAGGGATGTTTGGTTATATCATAAGCCATATTCACAGTTCAAGTGAGGCAGCAAGGAAACCTAACATTAAGCTAGCATCCTATATGTGAACTATAGCAAATTGTCCAGAATATTTTGAAGTGTGCAGGATGTTTATGATAGATGTTTCTTTCTACTTTTTAAAAGCCATTTTCTACCTTTTCTTAATTATTGTACTTTCCATATATAATAATAGAGCATTATCTGGGTGAGTGGTTTGCAGGTGGATGAAACATCTATAACGCAAAATTATAAAACAATGACAGCAAAATTGTAGGAAAAAAATATTAACAATAGGAGCTGGAAACCATCGGCAACACATAAGCCAAATTTAAAACTAGCAGCAGCTGCAGGGGAAAAAAAGACTTAAGAATATGCAAGCAAGGATATTAAGAGGATTGGGGGAGAAAAACCGGAATCATTAGTGCTCCAAAGACTCAAATATAGACCGTTTTTTCTTAGGAAGGCATTCTACTAAAGTTATCCAAGATCTGCAGTAGCAGGAACTTTAGGCAGAGGAAGAACAATGACCTAATATGCTAATGTTAAGGGGGGAGGGGAACTGCAGGATAAACTGGCAGCCTGGATCCAACCAGTTATGTCTTTCAGATAAAAACCAGCACCATCTTTCATACCAATTCAAACTGATGGTTAGTGCAGTTGTCAAACTCAGGGCAAAGTGCAATCAACTCAGCTAGTTCCATTGAACAGTTTAGTTGTTTTCCTACTTAAAAAACAAAAACCCTCCCTCCCCCAAACATCCCCCAATTTGAAATTGTCAGACTCCCCCCCCCCCCAAAAAGGCAGTCCCATGCTTAACACATTAAAATAAATCAAATGGGCTATGTATTGAACTATGGAAAAGATTCTTTCTGGGAAGTAGCTAACTGGTATTGGTATAGAATACTAAATTAATTAGCGCTCCATCCACAACGCTACTGGTGATAATGGTGGATTGACTCTCACTCACAAGGAATATTTTTTTGTCTGTACCAGGAGTGGGTTTCTCTTATCTTTCCTACTGGTTCGGAAGTGCATGCGTCATATCTGGGTACTGACCCTCTGCGCATGCGCAGAAGCATTTGCGCATGCGCAGATGATTTGTTGCCAGCCGCTTTCAAGCAGCGGCGACCGGGGAACCAGTTCGGGAACATGGCAAGCCGGCCGTCACTACCGGTTCGGCGAACGGGATGAAATTTTCGCCACCAGCTCGTGCTACCGAACTGGTAGCAACCCACCACTGGTCTGTATTGTATCTCAGATTAATGGCTCTAATTCAGCCCATTGCTTTGTCCGAGCATTGGATGAGAGCATTAACTGTCTCATTTATTCCAGAAGGAAAGGGCTCTTGGGTCTCCTTTCCACACTGTCCTTACTGGCAGAATGGGAAGGCAACTATTCCTGGAGGAGGAGAATCCAATAACATTGCCCTCTATTAATCCTCTACTCTCTCTTAAAATGACCCCAGGATTTGGGATTTTTTTTTGTTCTAAAGTACACTTTTCCATTTTATGTTGCCTCAAATGCATTTCAGATAACACATGTCAGCAGTTCATTGACTACTCTGTAGAGAAAATAATGCCTCTTCAACTGGCTCTGTGCTTACCCTGCTTTCTCCTTCCTTGTAAATCTGCCTTTACCAATTCTGCAATAAGGTAATGCTTGCAACACTTGCCTTATAAATGGAATGTTGCTGATTATAAAGCTGGCCGATTTTTTAATTACTATTTTTACTCTTTCCTTTTTTTTTAAAAAAGGGATCCCCCTGCCTACCCCACCCCCAATCTCCTTCGTGACTGGTGTGCCAGTGGGTATATTGCCAATTATACAGGTACTTAGCAGGTAAAGCTCAAAGAAAGAAAATAGAAAGCTCAAAGAAAGAAAATTGGTATTAAAAATAAATTATACCAGGTTTTGAACCAGCAACCTACTATTCAGAAGGTAAGGGTATTAGCCACGGTGAAAGTATAGCAGTCATTGTAATAGTAATTCTAAACAGCATGAGAAAAGTATAATGGAATAAAAAAGTATTTGTTTACATGCACATGCCTTTTGATGCTTTATGTTTGTGTGTGTGTGTACACAAACATATATACACATATATTTAAGTTTAATACATAAAGTTTAATTAAGTTTAAGCATATTTGATGTGTGTGTGTGTGTTTGTGTGTGTGTGTGTACATGAGCACAAACACAAACACATACAAATATATATGCCCAGGAATACACCCAGAGGAAGGAAAATTGCTGGGAATTATTTCCTGGAAGGAAAATGTAGAAGAGCTCAGCAACAAGGAATTGTCAAAAAGAAGGACAATTGCAAGCTGTTGCCAAAATATTTCTCCACTGGATTTCTTAGGGGTAGGCAAAGTTGGCTCTTCTATGACTCATGGACTTCAACTCCCAGAATTTCTGAGCCAATCATGCTAGCTTAGGAATTCTGGGAGTTGAAGTCCATGAGTCATAGAAAAGCCAACTTTGCCTACCCGTCTTAGGTTGTCTTTAGAGTCAGGTCAGCCTGAACACTGTTTAAATGATAGAAATGT
>JALIGW010000003.1:125253712-125396212 GCA_023053685.1 Diadophis punctatus similis
TCTCCCGGCCGGTGGGATGCCACCATTAGCATTCTTTTGCCCTCTGCGCATGCGCAAAGCATTCTGCTTGTGCAGAGGGCAAAAGAACGCAAATGGCGGCATCCCGGCAGCCGGGGAAAGCGGGCGGGGGAAGCCCCGCGCTGTGAACGCCACCAGCTTCTTCGGCTCTGCGGCGACTAACAGGCAAGACTGCTGCTGCCCCTCTCACTGCCCTCCCTCCCTGCCTGGCAGGAGGAGGCAGGCGAGGCAGGAGGCAGGGCAAATTCAAATTTAAAAAGCGGGACTTTTTTGAAACGCCACGGGACGCGGGACAAATTATTAAAAAGCGGGACTGTCCCGCCAAAAGCGGGACATCTGGTCACCTTAACATAATAGTGATATTATGTCACTGCATACATGTTGTTCTTTTAGTACCATTGCTGTTTGTTGCAGAAGCCACAGTAATGTAGTATACATCCTTATTCAGACTTCTCCCATTTGCTTGGAAACTTCAATGCTAGCTTTTTGTAACCACAAGGACTAAAAAAAATGATATATCATCAGTCAAAATTATTTGTTTCTGAATAACGGTCATTCTGTGGTATTAACAATATTTTACCTTTTCAATCTTTCTATAATTTACCATATAAATGCACTGTCTCTTTCTGCTTATAGTAACACTATTTTTATGTGTAGGTCTTCTGATGGAGGAAAATTCCCATTCATCCTCCCACTTAATAGAGTTATGGAAAGACTATGAATAAAGATATGGCAGTAAGCACCCCAAATTTTGAATACACTATAAAGTACTTCCATTGTTCAGAAAAGAACCATGTTGTGAAAGATTATTTTTGCTTTAAACTGGTGGTTTTGTTTTTCACAATTGCTGTTGCTGCATTAATTCAGCCTAGGTTGACATCTGCAGGCACAATAAGCCAGACAGGAGTCTAAAAACTGTCAACAATTTTAATTCCTCTGTCAAGACAAAGATTTACAACCTTTCCTGAAGCACTGTATAAGAAAAGTTCTTCCATACATACAACTATTTACCAATGTGTAGATGCTCACAAAAACAAGATAAGCAAGTGAATTAGGGAGACTAGTAATAACATCACTTACAGTTCCAGAGAATGTAAGAAGGAATTGTCCTAGAAGTTATCTTTTATCAATTTGTCCTTAAAAAAAATTAGGTCCATGTTACCAAATGTCAATTCTTTCAGATTTTGTTGAAATGACCTTGAATTTTTTTATTGATAGCTTTTTAAAGATGTTTTATTCCTGCCTTTATGATTTTTAGAAATAAGTCAGGCAGTGAACCCAACCAACATGCCTTCTTCCTCCTATTTTCCCCACAATGAACCCATCAACTACGATCTGATCTAAATGTAGTTCATAAAATCATATACCAAAATGTCCTTCCTGTCAATGATTACTTCAGCTTCAACCGCAACAATACACGAGCACGTAATAGATTCAAACTTAATGTAAACTGCTCCAAACTCGACTGCAGAAAATACGACTTCAGCAACAGAGTGATCAATGCCTGGAATGCACTACCTGACTCTGTGGTTTCTTCCCCAAACCCCCGAAACTTTAACCTTAGACTGTCTACAGTAGACGTCTCCCCATTTCTAAGAGGTCTGTAAGGGGCGTGCATAAGCGCACCACTGTGCCTATCGTCCCTGTCCTACTGTCCTATTGTCCTCTTTTATCGGTACTTTTTTACTTATGTTATGTTTATACAAACAACTACTATCCTGTACATGTTTGACAAAATAAATAAATAAACAAATAAATAAATAAATAAATAAATAAATAAATAAATAAATAAATAAATAATAAATAAATAAATAAATAAATAAATAAATAAATAAATAAATAAATAAATAAAGTGAGCTGGATTAAGAGAGAGTGACTGGTGCAAAGTCACCAAGGTGGCTTTGATACCTAAATCAGGATTAGAACTCACAGTCTCCTGGTTTTTTAATAAGTGCCTTAACAATTGGATTGAATTGGATGATCAAGACAATATATAAAACACACATTAAAGGAACTGATTCTATAAATACCAGACTTTCATACCACTGTCCTAATAATTATTTTTTATGGTATCCTTATAGAAGAACATTCCCCACTTGAGTCACTTTGTGTGGGTTTTTTTTTAACAAAATGAAATAAAAAGTAAAAATGATATAAAGTGTATAGCAAGCTGCAAGCCCATAGGCTTTACAGATATACAAAGACAAGACCATTACTACAAATCAAAAGATATAAATAACAGACATATGAATGGAATCTGGACATTTTATAATAAAAACTCTTCCAAATAATGGCAAACATGTTTTGAAAGAAAGACAACATATTTAATTGAAAAAAATCTCAACGTTTAGATTTGAGATGGAGTGAAAGTTTCTGAACTCTTTTGTATAAGAGGATATATTGGAAGATGGGACATTGTACTCACAAATATGCTGCTTCTACTGTGTCATTGGGGAAAAAACTATGGTTTAGTATGATTCAAAGATCATTTGACCAATCCAAAGGTTATTTTTTCCCTCACCTCTTGGTAAAGCCTTGATAAGGAAGCCATCTAAGAGGGTGGGAGGGGCAGGTTAAAGTTCTCAATAAAAGTAATATCAGGAAGGCAGTGTAAGTGATATAAAAAGACAAAGTGTAATAGGAATACTATATTATAAAATCCATCTCTACATAAGTTAGAATAAAAGGGACATTGTGTAATTGCCTTTACACAAGGCAGTTACATCATCGATTTCTGTATTTAGTTGCCTTTTTGGTAAACGTTGTCTTTATCTTAAATAAGAACTAGGAAAGCTTTACATTCCAGTGTTTTGAATACTGGTAGAAAATGAAAGGTTTCATGTTAGAAGCCACAATAACATTAAAATGATGATTTATGTCTCATGACATCACAGCACAAAAGATGTGATTGTGTATTCTGCACAGTTGCATTATGTTGTCTGTCAGAAATAAGTAAATCACAACCCTTTTCCTTCAAATAATGGTTCCTGCATTTTTCTAAAAAATAATAGCAAACTGTGAGTAACATCAGAAAACATAAAATTTGTTAGGCTCAATGCTTACATTCTACTCTTGAGTTGCATTGTGCTGGCTGTAAATAGAGCCAATCTCTACATAATATCTGAACTCTGACTAAGGGGAAGCTTTAAAGTCACTTCAGTCAGCCTGATCTCAAGTGAGCTAAGAAGCTGGAGAGTTAAGTCAAGTCACAGCATATGGAGGAAGCTACTGAAAATGCAGTTGAGGAATGCAAAGGCCTGTTTATCTCCTTCAGAATTCTTAGTGGAGCAACTTCATTGAGGTTGCCTGAACATAAATTTTACCTGTGCAAAATCAATTAATTAATCAGAGGCAAGCTAAATAACTAAACAATCCTTTAGCCAACTGACAGCCCTACTCTAAAAAAGGACATTTGTTTGTATGTAAGTGTGCATTAGTAATCAGCCAAGCATATAATTCTTCCTATCTACCCTGAACTAGCTATTGATTTTCTGCTCCATATGTAATGCCCTTAAAAAAAGAAGACTTTTTCCCCCCTGTTGCAAATCATTCTTAGTTGACCTGGTGCAAGTACCTCTATGCAGAGAGCACAAACTGTGTCCCCAAACACATTGCTGACCCTCACCGAGGCCGTTGAAACATGGCAGCCAAATTGCAATGTTTAATATGATAGAAGGAAAAGACCATTAACTACACAAGTGGTAATGATATTATTGATTTGTTTTACAACATCTTTAAATGAAATTTTGTTCATTTCCCGGGGCTTGTATCTCATAAACAAAGGTAGGAAAAGGCGAGGGTGTGATCCATGATTGATTCTTGAATTGTCAATTTGCATGAAAAGTGGTAATAAAAGTGTGATTTTAAAAAGCAATTGAGGTTTTATGTTTTATTTAAAAAAAAAACTTTTTGGGGGAGGCCAATTGAACTTTTGAGTACGCATGTATAGAAATGTATAATTAAAGGAAGCTTTAATCATGTCTTTCTCTTTTCCCTAGTAATGCAATTTTTAAGGCTGTGCATACTTTGAAAATGATTTAGAAGTCTTTTGGAAGCTCAAGAACACACTGTGCTACTCAGCACACATGTCTTTTTTCAGGCTTCTATGTAAGCCTGATAAGATTTCAAATCACCACCCAGAGAAAAAGAAAAATTAAAGAGAAAGAGAAAACAGACTGGAGAAAGATGAACAAAACACACATAGGCCAACAGATTGTGTGACTTCAACAAACATGAATAGTGTATGTATGTATGTATATATGTGTGTATATATGTGTGTGTGTATATATATTCGACAGAAAAAAGCCATATAACCTTTCCCCTGGTACAAGCTGATACAGGAGGAGAGCCTATGGCTTAGAGATTAAAGATACTGCCTTATAGGCAGGCTGCCCTGGTTCAAATCCCAGTAAGGGTATGGCTAGCTGATGAGAGGTAAATAGCTTGAAATAGATTTATACTAGTCTCCCTTCATTTTCATTATCAGTAAAAAAATGTGTTACACACACACACACACACACACACATACACGCATGCACGCACGCATTGGAATGTTATTTGGACTCTATTAGTCAATAGAGAATAGTTAAGATCGATGGGGTGGAACTACCAGTGGGCCACATAGCAGACATATAGACCATCTTCAAATACCTTGGTATCCCAAAATTTGTTAGTATCCCTCAAATACCAATAAATCCCAAATACCTTGATATCTCACAGGGGGACCATGGTGAGAAGGGCAGGAAGTTAGCAACATCCAAGTACCAACAAAGGATAAGCATATCCTAAAGAGTCAGCTCTGCCCTGCCAATCATCAGATTCCCTGTCAGTATAGTGAATTGGCCAAAGGAGAACATGGAGGCTGCTGATGTGAAAATTCAGAGATTCCTCACAATGTACAGAATATCCACCCCAAGTCTAATACTCAGAAACTGTACGTCAGCCAGAAAGAAGGTGGGCAGGATCTTGTGAGTGTCAATGCCACCATCCTGGATGAAACCCGGAGCATCTGGAATACCTTGGTAAGATGGCACCAAAAGAAAAGTGGCTGAAAAAATGCCTGAGGAAGCACCAGCCATGGGTGAAAGGTCAAGCAGAGGAAGTGCCATGACAATGCAAGACCCTGCATGGGATATAGAGACACTGGCTGACATTGAAAATCCTATCAGAGGCTGGAAAGGGCTGGACTGATCACTGAACATACCAGCACATGAACTAACATCAGATCCATAGAAGCAGGGATTTACCAGATTAGACATTGTAGTTCACTGTAATTAGTTAGCATTATTGTGCCATGTAAAATAGGATTTAATTTTTATTTATTTGGATACTCAATGCAGTCAAATCTTTTCACAGCTTAGATCCAGTAAATTATCCAGTACATTAAAATATCTATGGTATAACATTAGCAACATACAATAAATCTGGAAAAATATGTGTGAATTATCTAGAAGAACCTGCTAGCTGCATAACTGAGGGGCCCCAAGCAGGTTCTTCTAGGACACCTACTGTATGTCAGGTAGACTGAGATGGATTGAAGAAGATTGTCCTGGAATACCTCATACCTATATCATCTAGGACTTCAAAAATCAAAGCTGTCATTTAAATTGTATTTGGAAGCCAATAGAAAGCAGAGGCAAGGACTAAAACACAGGTGTAATGTTTTTCTGTCAGCAAGTATTTTCCAACAGCCAGACTATTGTAATTTGGACTAGCTCAGACTTTTTGAAGGTAGTCCCAGGTAGAGTGCATTCCAGATATAATTGCATTATGTTACATTACATTATAAGTCTTTCCCACTTGAAATCAACTTGTCCACTCAGCTGATGATGGGAATCTGAGGCCCAAACACAGTTTCTCAGTCGTAAAGTAATAAGAGTAGTAGCCTTGTTTTGGGGGGACTACATCCCTCTAGTACAGGGCTGTCAAACTCCTGGCACACGGGCCAATTGCTTCAGACACTGGCCACGCCCATGTCCGGTTTAGCAAAAGGGGAAAAAAGTTTCGATATATCACATGATGCCGCCGTGACGACATGAGTTTGATACCCCTGCTCTAGTAGTTGGATTAACTAGCTTCTTCAATGATAAGATGTCCAAAAATTGACTAAAGCAGAACTTTTGTGGAGTGTGCTTGGAAATTATTATGATGGTGTTTAGTTTATGGTTCTATTTTTGAACTTTAAATTATTCGTTTATTTTTTTATTGCTAAGGACACACACAATTCTATATGTGTAGTTACATTACTGTATAACTTCTGAAAGCTGTTATGTATTGCCATGAAATCAAATCAATCAGTAGCATTGGAACCACATCTGCTTTCTTTTACTCAGAACTTTGGCGAAGCAAAATAGTTGTTACAGTTGAGATTGCTGAAACATAGCATAATTTTTTTAAAAAAAGAATAAATTCATTTTTATAATTGAGACAGAGCAAAATGCTGTCACGGTTAATCAGACTTGATAATATTGGTGTATTACCTGTCCTGCTTTTGCATTCTCACAAACAAAAGTTTCATAGAACTTGGCAAATTCCGGGGCATGATCATTTATATCCAAAATCCGAATGAAGATGGGAGTCTGAGTACTTTGTTTTGGATTGCCTGAAACAAAACGGACAAGATGGAGTTCGATCACAATATTGTATCACTTCTTTTTCTGAGATTCAAGAATAAGTGTCAGTGCCTATGTTGTAAGCATGGCACAACTCAATGTCATTTAGGAATGTCATTCTGAAATAATATAATAGCAAAATAAAAACAATGTATTCCAAGAATTAGGAGCACTGCCATGGCCATCTACCGAGGGATACAGAGGAGTAAATAATGAAATATGAAATATGCCTCATGACATCTTGACACAAACTTCATTTTTTCTTAAATTACGAGTTTCATAGCAATAGCAATAGCACTTAGACTTATATACCGCTTCATAGTGCTTTACAGCCCTCTCTAAGTGGTTTACAGAGTTCAGCATATTGCCCCCAACAATCTGGGTCCTCATTTTACCGACCTCAGAAGGATGGAAGTCAACCTTGAGCCGGTGAGATTTTAACAGCTGAACTGCTGAACTAGCAGTAGCCTGCAGTGCTGCATTTAACCACTGCACCAACTTGGCTCTTATGCAAGTAGGTAGGGGGCAGAGCTTGCATTGTGATATCATAATGTTGCTCTATCATTTTGTCAAAAGCTCCATTTACTACAGTTGCCTGTGCGGACTTCAAAATATTTCTTTTGCAGCAGGAGAGTGTATATAGATTCAGTGCAATCCTATATATCTCAATTCAGATATTTCTGTTTTCAACTGACTGTCTTACCAAGTAGATTTTTTTTTTTAGTGTACATAGGACTGAAGATAATAAAACCTTTGTTTTGGCCTTGGCCGTCAAGGGCTCTGTGCAATTAAGACATTCCTAAAGTTATCACACCAAAACTGTTTTGATTGTGGCAATATAGAAATGTAATACATAAATAAAAAGCAATATTAACATTTCATATCAAAGCTGAAATCCAACACACTTTCCCATTGACTATATAGGACTTTCTTCCAAATAAATTTGTACAGGGGCTAGGCTTTGTCATCACTTTTTAGAAACTCTCTCTAATTGCAGCAGTCCCAAGTTTTTACTCTCATAGATTAACAAGAGAGCCTATTAACTTTCATGCAAAAATGCAAGAGAAGATCTAATGTTCGGCACGGCAGATGTACTTTGCAAGAAAAAGATCACTTTCCCATGGGTGCTTTTTCAGGAGTCAACTGGGCTTTCTTGTTTTTTTCTTTGAAGATGTTTCACTTCACATCCAAGAAGCTTCTTCAGCTCTGACAGGATAGTGGGGAATGGAATCCTTCCATGACCTGGATGACTGAGAATCTCTACAGACTTTTAGCTATACAATTTGGGATGAACACCCTTTGAATGGTGTGGGAATAGGAATGGATTTCCAGAGGGGGGGGGAATTGTAGACTACAGAAACCAGGAGCACTACTCAGGTGACCCTGAGGACACAGATAAACCTCCAAGTGCTTCAACGACCCTCTAAAAGGATGCAAATGACCAGCTGTCTGCAAGGAATATAAATCCTTCCATTCCCTACTATTCTGTCAGAGCTGAAGCAGCTTCTTGGATGAGAAGTGAAACGTCTTTAAAGAAAAAAACAAGAAAGTCCAGTTGTCTCCTAAAAAAACCCCACACATTTGGGACACAATGACCTGGATGACGGAGAATCTCTACAGAAAAAGATCACTGGTTCAATTTTCAGTATTTTCAGTTCAGATGAGTAAAGTTTCACCTTGGAACTGTGGACAGTTGCTTGTAATAAGTCAGAGAAACGGTCTATTCAATTTAAAACCGATGGGTGGGACATTCTGGCAAGTTGTTGAGAAACCATTGCTCACCATGTTTGCCACAATAATTTGGTCAAGCAAAATCATTATCTGTTCTCTATTTAGCACTGACCAGTAAAAGACCGGTTAATGCTAGTTTAAAACTATTACCTATTTTCTCACTAGATTTTATGCCTATATCATGTATTCGTACTTTCCTTATTATTATTACTTTTTAAATAATTTTCAGGATTATTAGCAAATGCCAGAAAAATTACACTGGTAAACTAACAAAACAAACTAATCTAGCATATCTTGAAGAAAAAAGTACGCAAGGATTTGTTTTCCGTAGGTCTGGGCTGCCCTCTAGTTGCAGCCTGGATTTTCGAAACCCATATTTGGTAGCCTTAAAAATGTATATTTTCCATCGTCATTAGCATTTAAAAAACACTAATATATTATTTCATACATATTGTATTATAAGTGAATTTGTAAAACCTGTAAGTATAATTGCATTGGGTTTCATGTTGTGTAAGCAAAAATAGTGGGACATACATTAGGTTGCTGGGTATAAAGTCATAGATCACATAAATAATAATGCATGGATAAAATTTCAGCTTTCAACATAGGATTTCCTTCTCTTCCTTTCAAACTGACTTTATAGTGTACATATAACTTACTAATTTCAGTTGCAACAACAGTGAGGTTATGCCATGAGACTGCTTCTCGATCAAGGGTCTTAGAAACAAATATGGAACCATTTCCTGAGTAGATGTTGAATATTCTGTCGAAATCGGTGTGGCGATCCAAAGAATATCTACCAAATGATAAAACAAATCTTACTATCTTCTATTGCAACACTGTTTTGATTTTTGTTGTTTTAAGAAAGGCTTTAAGATACTGGACAGCTGCAAAAGTTCATGAATTTAATAGTATGGCATTAGCAGTGGAGATTGTTCCCTTTTTAATTTAAATAAAAAGAAATAAAATGTATTGATTGATTGATTGATTTGCAGAAATTTATTTACTGCTCAACTCAAATGGCTCTTGGCATTTTTCCTGGAACAAACAGAAAACAGAAGAAAATGCAAGGAAATAGAAGAAAAGTCAACATAAATATATCTAATACTGTTTTTTTTTATTTTCATGTATCAGTAAAATGTACACTTCCACAGAATAGCAAAAAAAGGAAGAACTCAAACATTTCAAAAACCTAAGCCATTCTGTTGTATTTGTACTCTTATACAGCCATGTCAAAATACCATATGCATATGCAATGTTGTTATGGATACCAGTTTTGATACTGCCATTAGATGTCAGAAGTGTGCCAGTGTCTAGCTTAGGATGTATGCTTGTATTTTTCATAAACCTTTCTCTTATTTTGATTTACTTCCCAAACAGTGGTAATGACAACATACAAAAACAGTAAAAAGATGTGCTAAAAAAAACCCCCAATTCTGGTGACCTGAGTTTCCACTCTAATTAATGCTAAATTCCGAAGAACCAAACTATAATTCATTTGCAGAGTGAGGAGCTCAGTTTTAATGGGAAATTTCCTGAGGTTTTTAGAACCCAAAGAAGAAAATTGTATTTTTAATGCATTTGCTTAAGTTGTTTCTTTATTTGCAATGTTTATTTTCTATCTTACAGTAAGCAAACAATGAATTGATGGGTCACATTTGGGGTAGATTAAAACAATGCACAATACCCTACAATAAAAAACAGTTCTCATCTAAGATGTAATTGATAAGAAATCAAAATATTTTTTACCACTTATGATTGTCATTTTTAAAGTATGTTTCCAAGCCTTATGCACTTTGAAGACTACCGTATTTTTCGGAGTATAAGACGCACCTTTTTACTCCCAAAAAGAGGGTCAAAAACTGGGTGCGTCTTGTATTCCGAATGTAGCCCCCACCCCCCCACCTGCCAGTCCGCTACTCAGCCTGGGGAAGAAAGCGTTTTCAGGCGGCAGTGCTGCGATCTCCTCCCTGATTCCAAAAACGGGGTGTGCAACCAGCTCTGCCCGCCACCGGAAACGCGATGCTCTTCTTTCCTGAGAAGGACCCTCGATCAGCCATCTCCAGGGAGCCACCCCCGTCCTCAGGAGGCGCTGGCCCCTTTAAGAGTGAAGGAGTTTTTTTATTTCCCTCCTTCCAGCCTGAGCTGGCCGATCGCGAGCCCGCCGGCAATGAGAATGCACCGCAGATGTTCGCGGAGGGGAGGGGGGGGGAGGTGATCGCTTGCCACCGCCGCCGCGGCACAGGTATTGGCGGGTTGGAGGGTCCTTGTCCTGCTGCTGCCCCAAGGAAGCTGTGGAGCTGAAGAAGCCTCCACCTACCTGCCAGCTCGCCACTCAGCATTTTGGAATCAGGGAGGGGATCGCAGCGCTGCCGCCTGAAAATGCTTTCCTCCCCAGGCAGAGTGGTGAGCTGGCAGGTGGGTGGAGGCTTCTTCAGCTCCGCAGCTTCCTTGGGGCTTACCCCACAAGTCAGGGGTCTAGGAGACGACCTCTGCCCTCCTGTCAACACCGACTGCGACCTATCGGTGAGGTAGGAGGAGAACCACCACAAAATGGTGCCTCCCACTCCCAGCCCGCCAAGTTGACACAGAAGAATACCATGGTCAATGGTATCGAAAGCCGCTGAGAGGTCAAGTAGCACCAGGATGGAGGAACTCATTTAAGAATTGTTTGCATAGCAATGAAAATTATGGTCTAAATTTTGGTCATGTCATATTATGTTTAATCAGCTTTAGAACTATCTAGTAGATCTAAAGGACATTGAAATCCACAGTATTACCCTTCACATTACTGTCCCTTGTCTGTGATGTGTATTTGTATTAAATATAATTATGGTTCATTATGAAATGCTGCAGGGCATTCATTTTCAATCCAACAGTTCTTCCGCTCTACCAAAATTAAACAGAGATATATAGATCACCTGTGGTTGGCATCAGATTGGTTTGTAAATAAAATGAGACATCATTGTTAAATTAAATAGGCTAGAGCATTGATGGTGATGAGATTCATAATTTCCAAAGGGACATTGGGGAAAACAGTCTACTTTTTCATCAATGAAGCTATTTCACCTTATTCAGCTTAAATGGTCTTATGTGGATATGTGGTCCTCACAGATTACAGCTGACAAAGACAGTCAGGACTATGGAGAGTTTTAGACGGCTAAAAGCCTTGGGCTGTTTGGGGAAAACTGGTTGGATATCACAATTAGAAACTGTCATGAGAGCAGTTTGGAAATCACTATGAGTCACGGCTATAAATATTGTTCCTGCAAGACTTCTTATGCCTGATGGGCTTGTGGTGGTAGTAATGAAGATTCTTCCGTGCTTCATATTTAATCCAAGCAGAGCTGAATGCAGTCAAATACTCGCCTCATTTTGGTGGCAATTAAACTTGTCTTAGAACCTGGATTCAGACTGAGCCTTGTCAAAACTGAAATCAGCACTTAGACAAATCCCAACCCATGCTTTCAAAGGCAAAACCTGGGAGATTGTTCTTTTTTCTGGTCAAAATCCTTTAACATTGATAAAAAAAAAATCCAACACCATGGGGTCTAGACAACTCAGTGTGGGCAACTCACTACAGCCAACTCGCTGCCACCCACTGGCCACAACCAACTTGCTGCAGCCAACTCAGTGCAGGGCAACTCAGTATGGCCAACTTGCCACAGGACAACTCATCGCAGGACAAGGGTCACACTAATGTCAAAGAAATGTTGGAATATAATCATTAAAGAAAGAATGAAAAAG
Source organism: Diadophis punctatus similis (assembly GCA_023053685.1). Lineage (NCBI taxonomy): Eukaryota > Metazoa > Chordata > Lepidosauria > Squamata > Dipsadidae > Diadophis > Diadophis punctatus. Next base: position 125,265,820 of record JALIGW010000003.1, read on the forward strand.
GGGGGACAAAATGAAATGTGAACGACAAAAATTAAAATATTATTTTAATTATTTAAATAATTAAATTGAATTGTTGAATCGTCCCATAGCGAGTTGTCCCTCAGTTGAGTTGGCCATGGCAAGTTGTCCCATGGTAAGTGGGACATGGCGAGTTGGCTGCATCATGTTGGTCATGGCGAGTTGGCTGTGGCTAGTTGGCCGCACTAAGTTGTCCCATTCCAAGTCTCCTTGATTTTTTTCCCCCACAGAATAAGGTAACATTTGGAAACTCATCATAAGGAGCCTTGACATATGAGTGCAAAGGAATAGCAGTACATATAGCAGAAAAAAATGAAAAACTCTGCACCCTCTGCCACCTTGAAAGAATGAATTAGGCACAAAAATAAATCCTTAAATATCCTGTGAATGAGGAAGATAAACCAAAGCCTCTTAGGCAGAGAAACTATAAAACCAATTGACAGAACTTTCATGTGTTCCATTCTACCAGTGTTTTCATCCCGAACCCCTGGGGGGAAATCTGAATTTGATCCACAGCTGTCCATTTTCAAAATCAACATTTTTTTTGCTTTACCTATAGCTAACCAATAGGAGAATGGGGAAAACATTATTGATAGGCCTCAGTTTGTGCGAGTTGGAAGAAAAGTTTCCAACACCTTGAGTACGGGGTGTGTCTTGTGTCCGCTACTGTTCACCTTGATGACCCGCGACTACTGTGCCAAATCTGCTATGAATCATATTCTGAAGTATGTGGATGACATGACAGTGGTGGGTCTTATCCGGGATGACAGTGAAGATGCTTATAGGGAAGAGATGAAGGTTCTGGTGGACTGATGCAATAAAAGTAACCTGGTTCTAAATGTTAATAAAACAAAGGAGATCATTGCAGATTTTAGAAAGAGCTGGCATAGTCATACTCCACTCAGTATCAAGGATGCAGCTGTACAGGTGGTCAACAGTATTAAGTATCTGAGGGTGCAGATAACTAACAATCTGAATTGGTCTCTGTTAACTTGAGATAAGGTTCGATCCGTCGATTGCTACCATGCCAAGGGAAGAATCCCCTGTAGAGGCGATATTTGGATCTTTTACTTGGAATTTAAACACTTAGAAATAAAACCAAGATTAAATGTGTAATAGAAAATATTTATTTCAGTACAAAAACAATAAATCCTGAATAATCTACATCTTTGCTAAGAAACACAACCTTCCAGTTCGGAAGGCACATCAGAAGAAGTGATTATTGGTGGATAGGAATGTGGATATGCGCAAAACATCATATAACGTGTTCTGCTTATATTGGAAAATACCATAATATTAGAATAGGGATGCATCACCCTGCACAGACTCACAACTGACAATATTCACACCGTGACAGTCTCTCCACTTGGTCATCCTTAGTGAAGCATGCAAACCAGCGTCTGCATTTCCTGCATCGGTTGAGGAGAGCACATGTTTCTCCTTCTGTCCTGACTACTTTTTACAGAGGCACAATTGAGCATGTTTTAACAAACTGCATCTCTGTTTGGTTTGGTGGCAGCAGTGTCTCAGATAGAAAATTCATACAAGTAAGGATAGCCGAGAAGATTATAGAAAGCTCACTTCCTACTGGGTTTCTTCGAAAATATGACCGGGTTTTATTTTCTTTTGACCCCCTAAAAAATGGCTTTCTTTTCGAGGGGTGTCTTAATTTCACCCCCATGCGCCTGGCCTGGTCACTGGGCCGCTCCTTTTGTGGCCAAAAAGAGTGACCCACTTGGCCAACGTGCCTCACCTGGCCACTGGGCCGCTTCTTTCGCACCCAAAAAGAGTGAGCGACGTGACCCACGCGCCTAGCCTGGCCACCAGGCCGCTTCTTTCGTGGCCAAAAAGAGTGAGCAACGTGACCCATGTACCTCGCTTGGCTACCAGGCTGCTTCTTTCACAACTGAAAAGAGTGAGCAACGTGACCCACGCACCTCACGCACCCTTGCCTACCTGTAATGATCACTCCAGCTACCGGTAGCCAATCACCCGAAAAAGCCTACTGTCGTCCATTCTGGCAGGCCTGGTCGCACATGTGCTGAAATAGGGCCAAATTTTGGGGGTAGGGCTTAATTTTAACGCATGCACACAAAAGAGTGCTGGGCCTTCTTTTTGGGGTGGGTCGTGTTTTAGGAGAAACACGGTATTATTCAGGATACTGCTTATAAGCACTATGTGCTTAGAGCTGAAAGCATTGTTATAGACCCCAAACAGCCACTTTACTGTCTGTTTCTGTTGCTCCCCTCTGGGATGAGGTTTCAAAGTATTTCTAGCCAGACTACCAGATTCTGTAACAGCTTTGTTGCCTATGCCATCCGCCTGGTAAACTCGCAAGATTCATTTTTCTTGCCATGTACATGTATACATCTGAACTAGACCATGTTGTTATTCTGTGTCATACAATATGTGTGGGTATATGCATAATTTTGTATTTATTTATTTATTTTTACATGTTTATGTAGTGTATATTGGAAGTGGTGACCCTTTGAGAGCTGTATGCAATGAAATTTAATTTTAATGTATGCCGATTTGTGTACATTCAAAGTGACAATAAAGTTATTCTAAATATAAATCTAAGTCTAACGTCACATTTTTTCTTTATTATATCATGTCTTTTTCTCTTTTAATTTTTGTTTTTAACTACCCAGAGTCATTTCAGAGTTGAACAGCCCTCTAAATCTAAGAAACAGATAAATAATAATGAATTATCCAATCAGTGTTATGCTTCACAAAGTGGAATAAAAAAATCACTTCAATTCCTTCCACCAACCCGAAACAAAATAAATTGCTAATGCCTTCCTCCATACTTTTCAGTGCGTGCACATGTGTGCATTTATTCTGATAGATGGAATAAAATCTGAGTGCATACTGTGAAGTGAAACTATATTATTACAAAAAATACAGAATAAAAGCAATAAAAATCTTCCATAGGTTTTCTGGTTGCCTTGCCACCATTTCTCTGAATGCATTTAAAGACCCCTGTGAAGTGTGAAGTCAAAAGGATTGGATGGTGATTTTACCATCATGTGTTTTACTCAATATCTTTTTTCATATTTTCATATTTGTATTTCCCCCCCAAAAAATATACAAATAAAAACTAACAAAAGCTAACAAATAGTAAGAAAGATAAATAGGAGGGGGAGAGAGAGAAGGGGGTGTCTAAAAAAGGAACATGAAAGAATATTATATATACATATACATATACATATACATATACATATACATATACATATACATATACACATACATACATACATACATACATACATACATACATACATACATACATACATACATACATACATACATACATACATACATATATATATATATATATATATATATATATATATATATATATATATATATATATATATATATATATATATATATATATGAGACTTCCAACTTCTTCTGTGGATATAAAAAGCTTTTAAAATTTAGTCCTTAGTTTAACTCTATACAGGTAGTCCTTGACTTACAACCACAATTGAGCCCAAATTTTCTGTTGCTAAGTGAGACTTTTGTTAAGTGAGTTTTGCCCCCTTTTGCAAACTTTCTTGCCACAGTTGTTAAGTGAATCACTGCAGTTGTTAAGTTAGTAAAATGATTGCCGTATTTTTCGGAGTATAAGACACATCATTTTACCCCCCAAAAGAGGGTGAAAACTTGGGAGCGTCTTAAACACCGAATGTAGCCCCACCGACCGAGCCACCCCCACCCTTTGGCCTCTGCCTCCCAGCAATTTACCTCCTTGCAGTGGAGAGCCTGATTAGCACAAGCAATTATCAGCCTCCTGACTCTCAGCTGAGAGGCTGTAGCCACGTGCTAAAATGAAAGTGAAACTAAAGCTGCAAGAGGCAAATTGCTGGCAAGGAGAGGCAGAATTTTATTTTCTTGTGCTAATGAGTTGCTGAAACAATGCAAGGAGGTAAGTCAATAACTATAAATGTCTGTAGAATGTTCAAATGATTAGACTTATTTTTTTAAAGACTGCTTTATTATTGTTCTAGACAACTTAACAAAATGAAGCTTTTCAAAATAAATGCTTGATCTGAAGAGGCCCAGTGCTATTGTATCTTCTTTTAAATAGCAGAGAATACTTCCAGAAAGCCACATCAATTTTAACAGCTTCTGCACAAGTATTGCCTGAAATGTAACAGTGTCCTGTTTAGTATTAAGATAAGGAGCTATGTTAAACCCTGACTTAGTCATGTTTGGAGTAGATCTATTTAAATAATTGGGAGGAGTTAGTGTGATTACATTTAAGAAAACTTTGTGGCATTAATATACTGCCATAATGTATATTTCTCCAATTTTTTGCTATTTCTATGGGTCAGGCACACATGCACAGAAATACACAGTGCAAACAGTGTATATCATCTGTGCTGTTTGCTGTTTGACAAATTGCTGGGAGGCAGAGGCAGAATTTTTTTCCCTTGTTTTCCTCCCCCAAAACTAAGGTGTGTCTTATACTCCAAAAAATATGGTAAGTGAATCTGACTTTCCCATTGATTATGATGGTCAGAAAGTTGCAAATGTTGATTACATGACCCTGGACACTGCAACCATCATAAGGATGAGTCAGTTGCGAAGCATCTAAATTTTGATTACATGACCATGGGGATGCTACAATAGTCATAAGTGTGAAAAACGGTTATAAGTCACTTTTTCATTGTAATTTTGAACAGTCACTAAATTGACTGTTGTATACTGTAATATCATTGTCTCAAAAAATTTAGTGAGTTTTAACAATAATCAACTTCCTATGTCATCGCTTGATTTTTTCCCCCATTTCCTGCAAAAAATCCACAAAAGCTTCCAATTGTAAATGAATTTATTCAGTGATGTTTCTCTTAGGAGAGCTGATAATTTAGCCATCTCTTCCAGTTCATCACCTTTACTAGGTATACTTCTATTGTAAGTGTCCCAGCACTGAACATACAAAAGTTGTGCTATTGTTATTATATACTGTATAGGAATAGTGCCATTTCCAGCATTTTATCCAAAAACTTAACATAAAAACCCTCTGGTCTGAATTGTATATTAATTTGTTTTTAATTGAATTGTAAATTTGAATCCAATATAGCTTTTTGTTGCATATTACTACAGCAGCTGGCTTGGGACAAGGAGGAGAGGAAGTCCAAGAAGAGAATGCTGAAGTTTTGAAGGAGCAGTGAAGCAATAGCTGGCTTGAATTTCAGGAGACAAGAGAGACGACATGAGATGATAGAAGAGAAGAGTAATGACTAGTGGGGAAATTGTCCAATGGTGTTATTGAGAACTGCATAGATTGAATGAAAAATATGGTCATGATGCTTCTTCCAATAAACAGTAGTAGAAGCAAGATTGGGAGAGAAACTAGCTCCTCTCCCCCAAACAGATGATAGTGTCAGATTAGTTGGGAATGGAGTTGATTTCAAAGTGACTCTCTCTCTCTCTCTCTCTCTCTCTCTCTCTCTCTCTCTCTCTCTCTCTCTCTCTCTCTCTCTCTCTCTCTCTCTCTCTCTCTCTCTCTCTCCTCTCTCTCTCTCTCTCTTCATGTATCGGATGTCTTACTGACCCTCCACTGCAGTCAGTAATTATTTTAGTTAATAACTACTTTGGGCCAAGTACTAGTACAAGCCAGTGGTGGATTGTAAATTATTTTGCCACCAGTTTGCGCACGCGCTTGTGTACGCAATGCTTCTGCGCATGTGCGGAAGTGTTCTGGGTGTGGGCGGAGCCTTCTGCTGCTGGTGCTACCGGTTCTAAGAACCGGTCCAAACCAGGAGCAATCCACCGCTGGTACAAGCACAATATGGACTGAAGTTAGCATGGTTTTTTTGCTAAAATCTCTTTATTTTGTTAAATGTAGTAAAAGTAATTTAAATAAGTAATTATACTTATAGTCTGTTCTTCCCTAAGAAATTAGAGTGGTGTGGGGTGAGGAACATCCTTCATTTATTTTTTTCAATGACCCTGCAAGAATGGTTAGGTTGAAAATTCACGAGAGGCTCAAAATTACTTGATAAATCATATTGGATTTGAACAAGCTAGGCTGAGAACTAGTTTTTGAAGAGAAATATCATCTTTTTCAGCCAGTTGCCTTCCAATTACTTTTGAATACCACATTCTACTAACCCAGACAACATGAACAGAAGTTGAAAATTGTTTGAAAATTGTGGTGAGTCCAGACTTGGATATTGATATAATATATAATGCTGGTCTAATGCTACCAATAGTAGGAATGCAAACCTATCCGTAATGAAATTAATAACCATCACCAATTATATTTATTGGTATTATTGCCAATATTAAACATCGAAGTTGCTAAACTCTGAAGCACATTATAGGCAAGATCACATACTTTCAATGTAACCTTTTCTGATATTCATGGAAGATAACTTACTTGATTAGGTTCTTCGTTGCATCTGGATCCTGGGCTATCACTTGCCCAATGATACTGCCTTCTCTGACATCTTCATCAACTTCTATTAAATGAGATGGTAAATTAAAAACAGGTGGCTCATCTACATCTTCCACGTAAACTTTGACCAAAGCTGAATCTCTAAATGGTCCCAAGTAGAAAAATCGTGGGTCAGGATGAATGTTAGTCGCTTCTACTTTTAGGTTATATTGATTCTTCTTTTCAAAATCTAATTGCTTGTATCCAAATATGAAAGGTAAGGAAGAGAGAAAGGGAGAAAAAATAATAATAATTACCTAAGTACTTTTTAAAATAAATAAAATAAATGATTAAGCATTTTTGGAACACCTGACTTCTGAGTTGTGCTGCAGTTCTATACACCAGAGGTTAGCACTGTAATGCCCTAAATTAAAGTCAATTTAAATTATGCCAAAACTCACAGCATCAATCATTTCACCATTTTTAGCAATCTGACAGTAACTGTCATGAATGTCAGTTTAAATAAACCATCTTAAGAGATTTCAAACTATGACATATGAGATCTTAGGAAAAGGAAGATTGTGGATATCTTGTAAGGTTTAATGAACCAGGAAAAATTCATTTGTTTAAATACCAAAACTTAGGAAATGGAAATTAGAACTTGAAAATAACAACTGTTGTATATATTTGTCAATTTCACTGAACTCAATGATTATTACTTAGGATTACATTCTTAATAGCTTTTTCAAATACCTATGTTTATATTTTCTGTATTCAATCGTGTATCTTCCATCAATTGAATGATTTTTTAAAAAAATGATTTTAATGGTATCCTTTTAGCATTCTGCAAATGCTTTTCCATGGTTTCTTTTTTAAACACCTTGATAAATACTTGGTATAATTTAAACATCTAGTACTTTAATAGTCTTTTATTTTTAGTGTGTGTCAATATGGTTACAAAGATAATTTTAAAAAATCATTTGAAAAATTGCTCCTTTCAATAAGAAAATACTTACAGAGTTTTAATAAAAAAATAACATGGAAAATGAAATTCTTATAAATTAACATTCTATTTCATCCTAGTTTTGGGTTATTTTATTACTGGCAGCTAATACTATTAAAAAAGATGTCATGCCTCAAATTTCAAAGCAGAGCAGTGAATCATATTCTATTTTCAGATAGGAAGTGTTGGCTCATGTACAACCAAATGTCAATGATCTTTCTTGCCTTTCAAGTGTCAGTCTGAATCAGTGAGTTAACGCACCATAGAAACTTTCTACATATATATGAGCATCCCAAGCTCATATACAATTTGTATAGTTATTTCAATAATCAGTTCCATTGAAAACAACAGAAGAGAGTTTGTGATTGCATTTACAACTTTGAAACACTGCAGTTTCTTTATCTATTGAACTTTGTCTGTTGCAGTGCTATATCATTCTGGGCTCGCTCTATCAATCAATACAAATCAGTGTTTCATTACAAAAGTGCTGAAACATGCTACATTTGGCATGAATCATTAGGTTCTATCTGCATCTCGCTGAGATCAATGGTTAAATTGCTGTTGGTTTGGGTGAATCAGAATTACACTTATTCCAAAGGAGCCCTTCAAAAATGAATGCTAAATATAGGTCAGCCAGAAATTGTTCTTCTTTGGTATAAATCTTTCAAAAAATCATTTCAAATTAATCTCGACTCAGCAGTTTCTCTAAAGATACACTGCAATATAAGTAGCAGACTTTTTTTTTACAAGCTTAAATTTAAAAATCAAAGCACTAGGTGCTGAAGAGTATGTATTAGCAGACAGGTGAAATATGGGCAACTGTATATTGACTTTCATGGTTAACTATCATAGCTCATACTGAATAAGACAAACATCTTCTAGCTGATTGTGGGATGTGTAAATTAAATGCATGCAGGCATGCTTAGGGTAAATCTGGACTTTGTTGCAATAAGTCATACTGGCTACAATTGACTGAGATTTCAAAGCATAACCCTTGGTTAGCAGGAAATGTGCCATATAATACAGGTTTAACTAAGGGCAATACTTCTAAAAAGTTTTATGTGAAAGCCTTGATTGATCAAAGTCACGATAGGCAACAGAAGTCAATATCCACAGGCCATTTAGGAATGGCCATACCATATGGAAGATTATGACTTGGAATATAAAGGGACTAAATGGTAAATAGCATGAACTGATGGATGCACTAAAAGAAAGATAATATAAAAGTTTAATGACACTGAAACCAAGAGAAAATGGAATCATAAAACAGACTGATACTGAGGTAGTTGAATCTTTTGGAATGGAATTAATAAATCACAGCATGAAAATGAAGATGTAGGTTTAATTTGGAAGAAATAATTCAGGAAATAGGAATTGTTGCCAAACAGATTGTTGTGTGTGTATGAGAAAAATAGGAAACCATAGGTTAATGATACTTATATATTTACATTGCAGGGAAATATAATAATGTAAGAAGTAGCTATGACTTGGGGGAAGAGAAATTGTGCAACATTTTAAATTAATGCAGAACAGGAAGAAAATATTTTGTTAGGTGGCCAAAAGCTAGCTGGGGATGAGGCAAGACCATGTAGAAATGAATGGGCTATTTGAAGAACCAAAAATGCATCAGGATACTGACTTCTTGGTGATTAACTTCTTCAAAAATGGTTCACTTGTTTTGAATACATGGTTTAACTACAAGTCTTTTCATATGCAGACGTGGTAAAGGAATGGATGCAAATTAAAAGCATGACTGATTGGTTTATAAGAAAGACTGAGAGAATTATTGAAGGTTAGAAGAATGATGAGAAATATTGAATATAAGGCAGATCCCTGTTTGGTAGGGCCAAAAATGAATCCTGAGGAGAAGTGAATGGCAATAGAAACAAGTGAAGTGAACTGGGGTGATAATAGGACTTGGATATCTAAGAAATAAGAAACAAGAAGATTAATCAAGAATGACTGGGCACTGAATGAATGTGGTGCTGCATGCTTATTTGTACCTGGACTGTCATTAAGTGTTGTACCTTATGATTCTTGACAAACATATCTTTTCTTTTATGTACACTGAGAGCATATGCACCAAGACAAATTCCTTGGGTGTCCAATCACACTTGGCCAATAAAAAAAATTTCTATTCTACAAAAGGGAATGATATTCATTGGTGTTATTTGGTCATGTCGAGAAAAGGAATGAGGATGGAAGTTCAAAACAAATTTATGGAGAAAGAGTTAATGGGTTAAAAGGACTAGTGGTTGGATTGCAGATATCCTCAAAAAGAAATAAATTGAAAGTTTCAAGAAAACAAATCAGAGAGCTCCAATGGCTGAACCTTGAACCCAGTTCTCCTTGGGCCTAGCCTTAACAGTGTCCTTGTACATAGCTACAGAATCTTTTACTAGTCACAACAGTTGGATTTCCCCTGCCTTTTATCTCCCTGTGAATAAACAAAGTAGGCTACACCAGAGGTGGGTTCCTGCTGGTATGCTCTTACCTGTTGGTCGCCGCAGAACTGAAGAAGCCGGTGGTGTTTGCGGTGCGGGGCTTCCCCCGCCCACTTTCCCCCACCCGCCTAGACACCGCCATTTGTGTTCTTTTGCCCTCTGCGCATGCGCAAAGCGTTCTGCTTGCGCAGAGGGCAAAAGAACGCAAATGGTGGCATCTAGGCGGGCGGGGGAAAGCGGGTGGGGGAAGCCCCGTGCCGCGAACGCCACCGGATTCTTCAGCTCTGCAGCGACCAACAGGTAAGAGTGTACCGGCAGGAACCCACCTCTGGGCTACACATGTCAAGAGTGCTAATTCAAGTTTTAATGATGCACATGGTTTCAAACTCGCAGCATCACATTACCGTCACATGATGTTTTGCTATGTTTTTTCCCTTCGTGGAGCTGGGGTGGGCGTGGCCTGTGCGTGATGCATCCAGCCTGCGGGCCGCCAGTTTGACACCCCTGATGAAGCATATTCCTGCAACAGCTGCTGTTAGGGCAATTGTAGGAATAGTTCTAAGGCTGTGTGGAAGTATCCAAAGTTTGTGTATGCAAATGTTATCTGTGTTGCCTCTTTGGGATGAGCTAATGAATCGAGATAAATTTTGAATTTTAATGAAAATAAAAGTGATTTCTTACATCTGACCTATGGACTGAATTAGTGCCCCCAGGTTCATTTGTAGCTAATGAAAACTAAGTTCAATGTAAACCATGGTTTCTATTGCAGGTTTCTTTGAATTAACTACGCTTTAATAAGAAATAGTCAATCTAATTCTTCACAGGTATTTTGAACATTAACTTCCATCAGTCTGTTGATTATTACTAATAGCAAGGAACTGTGAGAGACCAAAATATCAGGAAGACAGATTGCCTACCTCTGGTTTAAATTATCTTGAAGTCTACCTTAGGTAAGATGACAAATTGTAGGGAATTAAAAATGGAAAAGGCTCCACCAATATAAATCTGCCCCTCCACAAAAGACCTGATGAAGATAAAAAGGATAATTTTCCTCTACTAAAATTATCTATTCAGACTTTTTGTTGAGGGACCTAATTCATATGAAAGACATGATTGAAACTAAAATTACATGAAGAGAGAAAGTTCTCATCCCATTCTCCTGCTGTTATAATGCTATCCTGGTTTGTTATACTGCAGTATTGTCCTGATTAATAATATGAAAGAAATGGGGGGAAATGTCAATCCCCTCCCCAAAAAAATCTGTTAATAAACTCTTTCATAGTTCTTATTTCTGTCAATCTAGCCTAGAAGTACGGTAATACCAATCTTGATTTGGACTACTATTGAAGCTGTTCCTGAACTGTACTGGTTTTACAGAAGAAACCATCGAAAGTTTATAATATTTATGTAATTTTATGCCCCAGCACACATATATACATCATTCCAGGTGCATATTGTGCCTATTCACTACCCTTTGACATTAGGGATAACTTCAGCATATATTTGCAGATCAGCATACAGACTGATGTTCTCTCCTTTTAAAGATGATTTCTGGGCAGAGGCCATCTGCTACTGGTGGATGGGCCATCAAGAGATATGTGAAGCAGATGCCTAGAGCCAGCAATTCCTTATTGGAACTCTAATTTATCCAATAAATTTCTTGGCCTGCAGCTGATTTCCCCATTTACTTAAACAGAGCTGACATAATGTAGGGCGGACACCATAAAAAGACATCTCAAAAAATCACAAGTTTTCAGAGTCTATCATAATACCTCAAGTGGAAACTTCAGAACCCAAGTACTCCTGACAAGAATAATTTCATTTTTTTGTTTATCTTTATAGAACTCAATGAAACAAGTGCTATGGGGGGGATATCCAGTAAGGGTCTCTGGACAAATATCCCATTAGAAACTGGACTGTCTTTGCATACCATTTTCATAAACGTTTGGCTATTTCCAGCCTTTGGAAGGGAAATAATAGACGTGCTTAGTAGTAGTAGAAGTAGTAGTAGTAGAAGTAGTAATAGTAGTAGAAGTAGTAGTAGAAGTAGCAGAAGTGCTCTTCTCTGCACTCTAGAAAAAGTGCAGAGAAGAGCAACAAAGATGATTAGGGGACTGGAGGCTAAAGCATATGAAGAACGGTTGCAGGAACTGGGTATGTCTAGTTTAATGAAAAGAAGGACTAGGGGAGACATGATAGCAGTGTTCCAATATCTCAGGGGTTGCCACAAAGAAGAGGGAGTCAAAGCACCTGAGGGTAAAACAAGAAGCAATGGGTGGAAACTAAACAAGGAGAGAAGCAACTTAGAACTAAGCAGAAATGTCCTGACTCTTAGAACAATTAATCAGTGGAACGGCTTGCCTCCAGAAGTTGTGAATGCTCCAACACTGGAAGTTTTTAAGAAGATGTTGGGGAGAGAAGGAGCAAGAAGGTAGGCAGAGGAGGTGGAGATAGAGGGAGGGGAGTGTAAAGAAAAGAAGAAAAACAGACTGATAAAGAACAGCAATGAATAGGTGCAAAAATACGATATTGAACTTCGATTGATTGGATAAAAATGTATACGTACATATGTTATTAATATGCTTTTAAGGTATATGCATTTATATATATATATATATATATATATATATATATATATATATATATATATATATATATATATATATATATATATATATATATATATATATATATATATATATATATATATATATATATATAATAGAGATAGAGATAGATAGATAGATAGATAGAGAGAGAGAGAGAGAGAGAGAGAGAGAGAGAGAGAGAGAGAGAGAGAGAGAGAGAGAGAGAGAGAGAGAGAGAGAGAGAGAGAGATAAATGATAGAAATTGTGGAGAAAAAATAAAAAATATTTTTAAAAAAAGAAAATTGTCATATACCCCTTACAAAGTTAACTTAACCTCTTTTACATTTTCAATAGAACTTTCACATTAATATTTCTAAAGTTACATGCCCACAAATTTCAATGTATCTGACAAGCGAGAACAGTTTAAAAGAAAGAAGGAAGGAAGGAAGGAAGGAAGGAAGGAAGGAAGGAAGGAAGGAAGGAAGGAAGGAAGGAAGGAAGGAAGGAAGGAAGGAAGGAAGGTTTGAAGCTTAACACCTGCTAGTTTCTCTGCAGTTGACCTTTCATGAAATCTGATCCATCTTCCAGCTGGAAAAGGAAATCTAAAACCTGAAGTGCCAAGTCCAATAAAAGACAGAGAAGAAAATAAACCTTTTTGACTGTTAAAATCCCTTCTTGTGTGTCCTTGTCAGTGATGATATCGAACATGTCAGATCCATCGCCAGCAGCAATGCTGTACTCAATTGCAGCATTTTCACCAACATCAGGGTCATTGGCTTTTATTCTGCCAAGCGAAGTCCCAAGTGGTGCAGACTCTAGAGAGCTGAACTGATATGTGCCTGGAAAAAAAATAAAAATTAGGGGGGAAAAATTAGAAGTGTAAGATGTATATATATATATATGTGTGTATACATGTGCACCTAGTTATTCAACTATATAAATAATTTTATAAATTAAACAGAAACGAGTTCCTCAGCTTCTGACTGAGTACAAGAAAAAACAACCCAGCAAATTTGAACACAGAGCTAATACTTGTGAAAGAGAAGTTATAAAAGAAAATAGAATGCTGATGGAGTACAATCTTCTTTGATTTGTTACCTACAAGTTTTAGATTTTAGGTGTAAACAGTAGATACTTGGCAGCAATAATGGCCCAATCCAGTGTCCATATTCTTACTCTGGAAATTATACAGGTATATCTATTGAAATATAATTTCTAAAATCAACGGGTATTAATTTTTTAGTTTATAACAGATTGCAAAGTAGTCAATCTTGGGATAAAAATGTCACTGAAATTTGCCTAAAGCTAAAATTGCAATGACTCCAGAGGGTTGTTGAGGCACAGCATCTGTTATAATTTTCAGAGCAAGTTTCAAAGAATTTTAATAAGACTGGCATACTTGGAGGGAGGGCATTTTGAGGGTAAAAGTAATATTCAACTCAATTGTATGCTGGCACCCTGCCAGCCCACAACAACTTGTTATAGCAATTAAATAATAAACAAATAAACAAGCAAATGACTGTATTGTAGACATTGTAACATTTAAAGAGCAAGCTGGACGATCACATTGAATGTCTTAAAGAAAACTTGGTGGCATCTAGGTGAAGCTGGAGGTGCTTGATGAAAACACTGGTATTTCATCTAAATAATCTGGCTATTGGTTAGATAAAATACCATCAAGATATACTAGCTAAAGACAAGGCAAGGACAGAGGTGGTATTTAGCCGGTTCTATCCAGTTCAGGCGGTTGTGGGTGGCCCCGCCCACCTGCCCAGATGTCATGACGTCCCATTTATCCACGTTTTCTAGGCTCTGCGCATGCGCAGAAGGCTGTGCATGCACACTCGCATTTGCGAACCGGTAGAGAAGGTAAGTGAATACCACCCCTAGGCAAGGGGATTAAAAATATGGAAGAAAGTGGCAATGGTAAACCACTTCTGTATTATGAACTAGTATGGATTAACAGTGAAAAAACTCAAGGTCCAAGTCCTCCCAAATTAATTCTCTTTCTGTAAAACTCTAGAATAGAGGAACTCTCTCCTCTTGTTTTAGAAAGCTTTTAAAAAACAAAACAAAAAACACAACATTATATTTCTTAATTCAGTTAACTGGTTGGTTTACTTGCTGATATTGGCTATTGGGAGCTCTTGCTTATTTTCCATAGCTAATATTAATTGCACACAAGAATGGAATAATTTTAACTGCACATTTTAACTGGATGGCTAATTACTGTATATTGTAATATAGCATAATAGTATCATAAGTATCTTGAGGATACTTCTGGGTTGAAAGGCTATATTTTTAAAAAATTAAGTGACTATCGAAAGCTATTTATAAATATTTTTTTTTTATTTTAGTGTGTTACACAGATTTATGTGGATGCTTTGCCAAACGTGACCACAGAAAAGCTGGTGAATAGATATAATATGGTAGCTACTTCTTAAACTAATAGGCTCATTTGAAGGAAGATTTTCAAGATCCCATCATAGAATCTGGACTCTTTTAGAAACTGATTACTTGCTTGCAATGTTGGGATAAAGGACTCTAGTGCTTGCATGGGAATTCATTACAGATAGTTTTTAATTTATGACTGGTCACTTAACAAATGTTTGAAATTATAACAGAGTTAAGAACAAGCTACTTACAATCCATCCTCAAATTATGACTGCTGTGCCACTTGCAAGCTTACATGATTACATTTTGGGTGCTTGGCCACCAGTTCATATTTACAACTGGTTGCAGCATCCCATGGTCATGTGATTGTATTCTCCACCAAAAAACACCCATTTTATTATTTATGACCACATGATTTATTTTACATCCACATGATTTGCTTGACAACTGTGCAGTGACTTACCCAATTGTCACTGTAAAAATAGTTGTAAAATTGAATCCAGTCACATGGTGACTCAACTTTCAACCACAAAAACTTACCACTAAGATTCCAGGCTGAATTGTGGTTGTAAGTCAAAGACTATCTGTATATGTGTCTCTCCTTAGTCTTTTTTTATAAGCAACTTGGAGACTTTGATCCACATTTCAGACAGTAAACTCTGCATTTTGTTGTCATAGAAGAAAAACAATTCTGTTTTTTATTATATAACTCAATGATAAAGGATTTTGTTGAATCTTTTGGCATTTCTAAGCAGGATTTCAGAAGATTCTTTCTAAAACCTTTGAGAATTAGTGTAAACCATTCTCAAGTAGATGGATCAAAGGTCTGACTTTTTATATCTTGATTATTTTATCCTTTTCATTTAAGAAATTTTATTAGATAGACACTGGGGATCATTCTAAAACTGTAGCGAAAAAAAATGTATGTACTGCTTGGATGTAACACCACAAGAGGCAATACAGCTTCTTTTATACCATAAGTCTTACAATCTTATATAATTGACTATGGTGGCAAGAGCTGATGGAAGTTTAAATCCTTGGATGGTACCAGGTTGCCTATTTCTGTTTTTGACAATTTCAGGTATGGTGTTCAAAGTCAGCAGAAGAAGTAAATTGCTGTGTTCTTTTCTTATTATTAAGAAGCTGTTGAACTGTCATAAAGGGCAGATCCATGAGGAATTTATTGCACAAGTACTTGAGACCTAAAGTTGTCTTTGGGGTTTGTCTTTAAAATATAAGAAAGACATTTAAAAGCCACCAAAGGTTCTCCATTCTCTTATGGAACAATTTATATTGATGCAATCAGACAGAGACTTATTCTACGCATTAGGTGGAGGAGAGCAAAAGTCAGAAAAATTAAAGACTTTGCAGACTTTAATTATGCTACAGATATTTATTATTATTATTATTATGGATCATCCATTATTTTAAATCTTTCCTCCCACACAATCCATAGAAACACTCATACAAATTTCCTCCCAGTATCCTAAAGTCTAACAGATGGTTGACTAATTAATTTTGTAGTGACATTCCGAGTTGTTGTAAATGAATGTTCATTTGTACATTGAAATTGTTTTCTTAAAATAAGATTCCCATCACCCACATGCTGCCAAAACTGCAGTAAGTTTGAATTCTATCATTTTACTCTGCCACCACATTCTGTCTAATGTACAAGTCTTGCACCAACTTTAATTTTTTTAAAAAGCTTATTCAGAAATAACTCATACTGAGTGTAAGCTGTCCCACAGTAAATATACACAATTCAGGGGTGGGTTCCTACCATTGCGGTCCAGTGTGTGGCTCCAGTAGGGACCCGCCGATGACCCAATTTGCACATGACTGCTCCGGTACTGTCTCCACAGGGCAGTCGCGCACGTTGCCATCTTTTTTTTTCTGAATTTTGGGGTGATTTTGCTTCTGCGCGGAAGCAAAATCACGCCAAAATCTCGTGAGGGGATGCGCGCGAGAGAGATTTTGGTGAGATTTTGCTTCTGCGCATGCGTGGAAGTAATATCGCGCCAAAATCTCTCGCGCGCACACATCCCCTCACGAGATTTTGGCGAGATTTTGCTTCTGCGCATGCACAGAAGCAAGATCACATGAGGGGGCGCACGTGTGTAGCACGCACGAAGCATGAAGAAATGCAAAGCAGCACACAGGTCTGGGTAAGTGAGTAACTCACCCCTGACACAATTACTGCAACTTATCTTATCAGGTGCAGCAGAATAATTTAATGAATGGTAAAAAATAAAAAATAGGAATCCTCAATCTGTATTTTTCTACATATATTTGCACCACAAATGTAATTAAACTTGTGCTCACGTAGTGAATGAATGACAGTTTAAACTATTGTAATCACCATTCAGGTTTTTGAGTTTGAATTTCAATGGGCAAGAGATAAAACTGAAACAGCCTTCAATCAATGTTGGCAAATACTGTACATGCTGTCTTAAAGAAAATCTGATGAAATGTTGATACACCAAAAGACAGATTTTTGTCTTTTTAAAAGAAAAGTGACTCTGTTCTTCCCCCTCTCCCCAAAATAAAACGAACAATTTACTCTAAATATCATGCACATTCCATAACAGCATTTAACAGGATAGTACATGTATGTATTTCTTTAATAAATAAATTTGTATACCACCCATTTCACTGTTTAGGGTGACTCTAGGTGGATTATAATATAATAAAAATAGAGATATAAAAACCATTATAAATATAAATATATTATGTATGGGAAAATAACTTTTTAGGATAATATTTCTCAACCTTGGCAACTTTAAGATATGTGGACTTTAAGTCTCACAATTCCTAGCCAGCATGCTGGCTGAGGAATTCTGGGAACTGAAGTCCAGACATTTTAAAGTTGACATGGTTGAGAAATACTGCTTTTGGAGGAGATTAAATTAGCATACAAGGTACCAATTACCTGTTTTCAGTATATCAGAAATGCACTAGGAAAAAAAGTCTGTTGTCAGCATTTTTCTGACAACAAGAAAATGAAGCAAATGGCCAATTTCCAGATAATCACATATATACATTGCCTCTGCTGTTCACTACAATTTTGCCAATTTCCGTTCACTTATACTTTTTGCAGCTGGTAGATGCCAAAAGCATTTGCATGGGAGGTGGGGGGGAATTACCAGTCAGTTATTTTGTAGGAGAGTGGGAGGGGGAACTATGATGTCTGTAACAATGTCACTTCACAAATGATGCAAATTCACATCATTTGTATCATGGCATCATATCACATCTATCAGACTATCAAAATAAAAGTTCATTTTCCCCCCATACTGACCAAGGTAACTGGCTTGGCTTAGGATGGAGCCAGACATTGTGGTTTCTATACTGTGGTTTATGATTTAGCATGTGGTGAAATTCCAGCCAATTAACTTTATTCAATAAATCATCATTAAGTATACCCATCAGAGTGATGAGTAATCCCAGCCATTTTCTGTGATATACACATCCATATAAGCTATCATAATACAATAAATAAGAAATCATGGTCATTACGCTCTGGTGGGGTAGGATTTAATTTAGCAACCGCTATAGTTTGCTAACTATAATTTAACATGTTTGTTCTCTTTGGGTACTTGTTCCCTTGGACAGACTGAACAAAAATGTTTTAAGAGAACAATATTCATATTGTTGAACTGAACTTTTCTTCTGATTCTCTTCTATATCTATTTTATTTTAAATTCAACTTGTTCTAATGCCCTTAAAAATAGGGAATTAGATAATTTAGATACATCTTTTGTCATTTTTCCTCCATATCTATGAAATATTTTCACTGCTAAGCTAAAATTCTTTCAGCAATTAAAACATTTGATATAAATGGAGAAAACCATGATGAAAATAATCTGCAAACACAAAAATGCGCCTGGCTTATTTTCCAAGTTAACTTTGCAGGCAGACTGCTAAAAAATCATAGGAAGGTCAACTATAGCCCATCAAGCAGGTTTTTGAATTTATTACTGTAATATCTGAAGTGGTTTATATGTGGGTAAGGGGTGGGAAGAGTTCCCATATTCCATCTGCTTCCAGATGGGAATAAATAGGAGGGGGGAAGCTTGGTGCCATTGATTGACTCATTTTAGGTATCTTGTATTGCTGAAATAAGATTTTGAGACTAACAGGCACACAAAAATCTGACTTATGGAATCAGACTACTCAGCTTAGTAACACTGAAACTAACTGGCAAAAGAGTGTATGGCAGGAGTCTGGATATACTGTATATACCAGGAACTCCATGATAATCCTCTCCAGATAATATATTTTCCTATTGTGTGGAAAATAAATTCTATAATTGCTGACTATCTGTTATCTGTCACTAACATTCTGACTGTTACTTCAAGGTCAGCAACTCCTAAGTGATTCCAAACCAATGATTAAAATCTAAAATAATCACTGGCCATGTCTCTGTTGGTGGAAAATTTAGTTGTGGGAGAAGTATGTGTGTCTATCCAATTTTGAAATGTCACACCTGTACAAATAGGATGATTAGGGAATAGAAGCATTTTCAGAATGGCTCCAATCCAAATAGAGGCAGGAAGCCCAGACAATCCAAGGTCAAAACTGTAGCCAACAGGCAGGCAAGACTTGAAGAAAGAGAGAAAAGGACTTGCCAAATCAGGATGCATTTATTAATTGTGTTCCCACATTGCTTAGACAGTCACAGGTATATTGATACAGACATCAGTTCATAAGCAAGGATAAATTTTAAGTGGCAAGGACAACACTTCAATTGCCGGATCAAAACGCAAAGCCACATTATGTCATTTTTGCATAAACAAAAAAGCTTGGAATGTAACTAACTTTGGCAATTTGAGAGTAACAGTTAATGTAAAATGGCATAATATGCCTTCAGGGATTTTTTTTATTATTCCCACCTAGGTGAAATATACAAAAAAATTGATGCCAACCATTTTTTTCTGCTCAATTTTTTTTCTTGTAGTATTTTATTGGTTAAGAGATAAACAGAATATTATACACTGCAGCATAGGCTTATTTAATTGAGCAATTAGTCTTTTTTTGGGTGAGCCATTCTTTAAGATTTGTGTATAATATATCTTGTTTTTTCTTCTTCTCTTTATTACGTTTTGCCAAATAAGCTATTGTTAACCCTCTGATATAGGCCTTTGTAGTGTCCCACAAATTTTGTACCGATGTTTGCTCTTTAGTATTAACCTTAAAAAGGTATTTTAGTTCATTCTCCATCATTTGAGTATAATTCTTTTCCTTTACTATTCTTTGGTCTAATGACCATCTTGAAATCCAGATATGGTAGCCCTAAGTGACGGGATTCAATATTTCTTAATATTATGCTAATTTTACAGTACAGTTGTTTTTATTTATTTGTTGACTGATTGCAAATACATTAGAGCAGATGGTAATTAAAACACCTCATTTTGAAGGTTTACTATATGCCCTTGCATGTTTTTGTCTCCATAAGTTCTTTAGGAAATAATAAGAGCTGAAAAATCATTACCAAACACTTCTTCTTCCATTATGAAGCTTTCATTCTCATTATGATATTGCCACCAAGTAGCAAATATTTTATAGCATATCACCTTACTCTGAGTTCAGCAGCTTGTTTGATTGATTACCCTCTCACATCCCTGCATCTTAAGTAGACCTCTTACCCAAGTGATGAATGAAAATCAATACACATATTTCACGAGTGTTATAAAAAATGAACTCAGACTAGAATTAGTGGACAGAATGTTCCGCGGTATGTGGCATTTTGGAAACACATTGCTATGCAGCCTGTCCTATAGCTCAACTGCAGTAATTTTGACCTTGTTTCTAGGTACAGGAACCTATACATGAAGCAATGTAACCTTTTTATGCTTTGCAACACCATGGTATCTTGGAACTAAGGAAGATGCATGTTATGAAAACAAAGATTGTAAAAATAACTACAAAGAAGGGTTTGTTTTCCCAACAATGTTTTCTATGGAAAATCCTGTAAACATATAGGAAACCAACACTTTTGATTTTTTTTAAAAAAAAGAAAAGTAGATGGAAAACAATAATGAATCAGTGAAGGAATTCATAGCACTTGATCAGTTATCTAGAAAAATGGATTACATTGGGTGGAGACGTTCTGTGTCCCTTCACTGTTGAACACAGGCACAGGCTGTGGAGGTGAGTCTGTGTTGTCTGCATCTCAAACTGAAGCACAAATGGTCCTGTAGTCTGCAATTTTTTCTGGAATTCCATTCATATTCCTGCACCATTGGAAGGATGTTCATCCCAAAGTTCATAGTTAAATGTCTATGGAGATTCTCAGTTATTCAGGTCATGGTTGTCCCAAAGGAAAAAGCATAGATTTTCAGGAAAAACTGCAGACTACAGGACCATTTGCACTTCAGTTTGAGATGCCGACAACACAGCCTCATCCCCACAACCTGCGTGTGTGTTCAACAATGAAGGGACACAGGGAGGATACATCCTGCAGCTCCACAACTCAGTTCTTTCAACAGTTCCAAGAAGGCTCCACACCCATTTGCACTACTCAGGTGACCCTGAGGATACAGACAAATCTCCAAGTGGCCTCAACAACCCTCTGAAAGAATGCAAATGACCAGCTGTCTGCAAAGAGTGTAAATCCTTCCATCGTTCACCATCCAGTCAGAGCTGAAGAATCTTCTTGGATGGGAAGCTAAATGTCTTCAAAGAAAAACAAGAAAGTCCAGTTGCCTCTTGAAAAAGTACCTTTCGTTCAGATACTTTTATTATTAGTGAACATGTTTTCATCAAAATTATTGTAACTCTTATATTTCTGGATTGACTTTATTTTATTATTATTGGACACGGTTCCATCAAAATTGATGTAACTTTTTTTTGTTGAATTGTCCCAAACCAAATTTTCCTGTGGTGAGTTGGCCATGGTGAGTTGGCCATGGTGAGTTACCCCATTCCAGCCTCAGTCACCCCATTGGCTTGGTACAGCTGTCATCTAACTCCAAATTAGTGATTTTATTCTCCAGAATAACTGTCCCTGCTTCCAAAAACATGCCTGCTTACAAGGAACAGATTAACAGAGTTGGAAGGGACCTTGTAGGTCATCTAGTCCAACCTCCCCACTCAAGCAGGAGATGCCTACACCATTTCTGACAGATGGTAGTCCAGTCTCCTCTTGAAAGCCTCCAGTGATGAAGCTCCCACAACTTCCAAAGGCAACTTCTGTTCCATGGGGTAATTATTCTCACTGTCAGAAAATTTCTCCTTATTTCCAGGTTGAATCTCTCCTTGTTCAGTTTCCATCCATTTTTCTTGTCTGGCCATCAGGTGGAAAAGAGTTTGACCCCCCCCCCCAAAAAATGAAAGCCAAGAAAGTCCAGTTGCCTTTTGGAAAACCACTGGAGGCATTTAAAATCACTTGTCTGGAATGGTAGAGGGTCTCCCGCTTGAGCAGGGGGCTAGACCAGAAGACCTCCAAGCTCCCTTCCGACTCTGTTATTCTGACTGTATAACATTCTGACGACCATGATTGAGAATCTCCATAGATTTGCCTCTGAGATGCTACCACATGGCTTCTGTATAGGAAAACTGAGCAGTGCTTTGGATGCTTCCCCTTGAGAAAGGTGATATTCAGTAAACATCAGTGGAGTGAGGCATGATGTGGGGAGAGACCCAAGTATGTGGTACCCAGCTGAGTTAGAAACAATGTGAGGGGTGTTTTAGAGGATGGGGAAGACCCTGTTAGCCATGTATGAGCTGGGGAGGCACGGCAGAGTGGGCCTGTGCCAGGCCTCCTGGGGCCTTCCCCACCCTGTGATACCCTGTGCTCCAAGTAATGACCTCAATGTGGAAATCTAAATGTAGGCACCTGACTTAATAACTACCATGACTTATAGCCATAATTCCAGTTCAATTTAGGTCATAAGTTTAGGACTACCTATAGTCTATTATTATTATTATTGAAACCTGTGGAATATAAGTGATAGTTTCCATCATTCATTAATTATTCCTACCAGTTTCTTTGATGCAGCAAACAGCAAAGGGCAACACATTGCTGTCCCATTCCTTCATGACTCTACTGTTTTCTATGTGATAATATAATTAGCTGACTGCCTACATTTAGTTTTGGTTATTTAGCACATGAATTTATATTCATTGATCCTGTGATAAGAGTGAATGAACTAGAAAAAAATATCATAATTCTTGGCAAGGTTAGTTGTGTTGGTTGTTCCTCGACCACACTGGATAATTTTTCTAGCTTTTATGAGTGGCAGTTTCAGATACACTGTTACCCCATTACTCTTCTGGAAAGTGGAGAGGATTTTCTAACATCATCACTTCTAACATCCATTCTGCCTGATTCATTCATGAAACTGTCTAATTAATTGGGGCCCTTGAGGTACAAAATGGGTTGGAAGACATTTAAATTTTCAAGCACAATTGCATAAAGACATTTTGGTACCTGAGAAAATAGGAACATTCCCCTTCCACTTCAGGTCACTAATAGAGAAAATTTCAAACTAGGCATAACCAAGTGGAGCCGAGAACCCATCTTTATTTGATAGCACTCACTACACTAACAAGTAGAACATGTTACAAGTATAAAATAGTATTGTGTTTTTAGAATTTCAAGTTGTTCAGTCTCATATGACTAAAATACCCCAATTCGAAAGCTTTAGTTTAATGCAAGATTTTTTTTAGACATATACACATATTAATTCTGCTATGACTTTAAATAGTTACAGTATCAATTCACTTGAAATACTATCACAGATGGTGAATGAATATAGCGACTTTTTGAAGACAACAGAATTATTAAATATCTCATACTTTGAGGGAATCGAGGTGGATTGTCATTGACATCAGTCAGGGTGATGTTCACTGTGGTAGTTCCTGATAATCCACCCATCTGGCCTCCCATATCCTTGGCTTGGATGACCACTTGGTACTGTTCTCGATTTTCTCGGCTCATATCTGGCAAAGCAGTCTTGATTATGCCTTGTGGGGAAAAATAGAGAATAGAGGCAAAAGAAAATATGAAAAAGTGTATTAAAGTGGATTTGTCCAGCTTAATGTTACAGTGAGGAAAAAACACGGGAGTCCTATTTAGCCTGGCATTAAAATCAATGTAATTATCTTCCTAGCAAAACAGAAAACAGGCTAAAATGGCTACATATGGTAGAATAAATGGTGTGCTTGTGTGGGAAACGGAGAGGGAGAGGGAGGGGAGGGGAGGGGGGAGAAGGGGAGAGAGAGAGGGAGGGAGGGAGGGAGAGAGAGAAGAGAGAGAGAGAGAGAGAGAGAGAGAGAGAGAGGGAGAGAGAGGGAGAGGGAGAGGGAGAGAGAGAGAGATTTTTTAAATCTTAGAGGACATAATGTAGGCATTTACAATCTCCTCCAAAATCCCAGAGGAGCTTGATCTATATATGAAGCAGATGTATCATTTCAATATATAAAAGCACTTTCTAAATCAACTCTGCATGTAAATATTAAGCTATCACATGAGAAAAGAGGAGTATTCTAATGTACTATATATTACATAGAGGAGAGGAAATGTGGCAATAACCATTTGCAAACTGTAATGGCACAATCCAACTTATCAACTTATCATTGTGCTGTTGCCCTTGTTGCATGTGAACAATTTCTTCCTAGGTCATTGTTAATACTCAGGGTGAAACTAAAACATGGGACTTGAGACGATAAGGAAAGAGACAATATGTTTATCCACCTAGGTCTACCCTTCTCCCCATTATCTTTTTCATTATTTTTATGCTGACTGAGCAATGCACAAATTCACCATGTCAAAGCCAAAATCTTTGCTATTACTCAAACTTCTCTTACTTTGTTCCCCCCAAACATCATTATATATAAAGCAGTTTTACATTTTTAATAGAACTGGCTCAGAACTGGGTTATGTGGTGGCTGAAGACTTTCTTTTGTTTTGTTTTGGTCTTTTGTGGCACATTAGCTATTCCAAAATATCCTGCAACTCACGCAACTTAATTCATCCAGCAGGTGTTACTTCATATTCACTATGCTCATGTAAACTATTTGCAAATTATGCCAGAGGACCAGGCTGATGAATCAGCTGCTCTCCTGTAATTCATGGAAAGTTTTCAGTTTGGCTTATCTAAGAGATGATTTCCACAGCCAGTTAAACAGGCTGAAGTCTCAAAGATGACAAAGTATTGTTCCAGAAAAAAACACCATGAAAAAAATTTCAGTTTGCTTACCTCCATCCCCAAGCTAAGAAGAGACACTCACAATTTTTTGCCCAACAATATTCCACCCCATATCTTGAAATTAGTAGTCAACATTCCAGCTGAACAAGCATGTATAACAGTATTTGAATAAATCATTCAAAACAAAAGGTGCAAAAGTTTGAAAAACTCATTAAAGCTGTCAGCTCCTATACATCACTGGAACAATGCAAAACTCAGATAACCCGAACAAAGCAAGTCAATGGATATTCTAACCTGTGTCTGGATCCACTGAGAAATATGGCTGACCCTGGAGGATGCTATATACAATTTTGGCACTGTTGCCATAGTTAGAGTCATCAGCATCAGTCGCTGTTACTTGAATGACAGAAGTGCCTGAATAACGAGAAGAAGAAAATAAAATTAAAGGAAAAAAATTATGTTGATATAAAGCCATTGGAGGAATGACATTATTTACACTTTAATATAAATAAGTAAATGGATTGTCTGTCGTCCATCCGTCTGTCTGTCCATCCATCCATCCATCCATCCATCCACCCACACACCCACCTACCTACCTACCTACCTACATAATAGATGGTTTTGATTCAGAGTGTGTTCAAGATCTAGTTGAGGGCGCAATAGCAATTATGGTATGTTGTAACACAAAAAACAATTTGGAAGGAGTTGATACAGAGCCTCTGTCTGAATCAAGATCAAGTTCCGGACTGAAGACTAAGTTCTCCATAGTGGGTGGAGCCATCCTCCAAGAATGGGTTAAACCTGCCCTCCAGCCAATCAGGACCGAGTTTCTTCAAAGGTATAAATAGGACCCTCTTGCCTTGGCACCCCCTCTTTTTTCTCGGTCCTTAGCCAAAAAGGACAGTGCTTAAACCCATTCTTCGATTTCTCCACCAACTACTGAATTTCTACTACTTCCTGTGAGTTATTGCTTCAGAGACTCTTCAATCGTGTCAGCTTACTGGGCATTGCCCCATTGGGCCTTGTCCCTAGCTGGGGGTTAGGACTCCCCAGGGAGGAGATTACCCTTAACAGTTGCACATCTGTTGTGTACTGGGGTTTTCTCACCTTAATCAACCAGTCAAATAATTGCAGCCTTGTCTTGCCTGTCAGGGAGGGAGGTACTCCAGATCGTGATCTTCAGCCACAGAAGCCCTGAGCTTGGGTGGCCTGCAATCGGCTTGAGTTTGTCTCCTATAAGCCATACTAGCGTTCCCCTCCAATCGGCTTGAGTTTGTCTCCTATAAGCCAAACTAGCGTCCTTAATTGACTTTTGGAGCCGACATCGGCCGCAATCGATCGAGCGGCGTTGGAAAAGGGCGCTAGAAATTTCACACCTTGCCTTGCATCGGGAGAGAAGGCCTCGGCAAGGCAAACTGACAGGCAGACTTCAAATCATCTTCGCTCAGATCGGCTGCTTCCTTGCCTCAGAGCCTGCCTTTGACCCCTGCTGCTCCATAGTTCAGCCAGAATGGCTGACAAAGGCCATAAGCAGGGGAAGGCAAAGCAGAAGACCCCCAGGGTCACTCCTGCTGAGGACATTTGCCAGGGGGGGGATTAGAAACTATGAGCCCTGCCAGGGACAGGTCACTTCTACGCCCATCCTCCCCTTCTGAACGCTCCAAGTCATCCAGCACAGCTGTTTTTTTGCTCTGTCTTGTGCCTGAGAAGCTGGCAATCTGGGTGCTGCTTCCTGAGGGCTTGTTTCCTCTTTTTGTTTGGAACTTCAGAAATCAGTCAGTCTGCTCCAGGAGACCCAGAAAACTGACAGTTAGTGGCTAGGCCTTAGCAGACTCCTTTCTCCTCAGGAGACAGCAAGTTTAGGAGTGCCTCATGGGTGGCCACCATTTTGAATTACACAGGACCGCCCACTTCAAAAAAAATTCTTTTTTCTTTTGAGGCCTCCTTTATTTAACTTGCCTTCTGTGCAATGGGTGACAAGAGCCAGCAATCTGGCAAGGCTCCTTTGATCCAAGGCCCTGTCTGTACCTGTCTCTAGTGCCTGGGCCGTATGCTTCCATTTGAGCTGCTCTGCATTGATCTGCTTGTCTTCAGCCAGGTAAGTGTGTAGGCAGCCTTTGAGAGTGCCAGTGGCCATCTTGAAGCCTCCCACAGGGTGGCAGCCATTTTGATTGCCCTCAGAATTGAAGGCACTAAGGGCGTGGCCATTTTGTTTCAAATACCAAAAGTGGGCAGAGACCATTTTGAAGCCACATCAAGGACGGTGGCCATTTTGGATGCCCTTTCTTGCCGGTGGCCATTTTTAAGGCCTAATATGGGCAGTGGCCATTTTGAAAGACCAACTAAGGGCAACTGCCATCTTGTTGGCCTCATTTAAGGGCGGTGGCCATTTTTAGTGACTGTTTGGACCTACTAATTTACCCAGGTCTTTCTGAGGCCTGCCTTGTTGGCAGAGGCCTTAAATAAATATGGATACTGTTATTTGAATTGAGCTGACAAAAATTCAGACTAGCTGTCTGTAGGTCTGCCTCAGGAGTACCTGTTAAAGCATGTTCAGGTATTCATATATGACAATAATACGCTAAACGTATCAACTTAGAATGAAGATTCTATCTATATTTTAAAAATGGCTTGAACAAGGGCTTTCAGCAGAATTTAGAAGTAGTAAGTTACAGATCTCACATAAAAGGAACAAATGAGCCTAGTGAGCACTCATTCCAGTAACAGTTTAAAACCAAGCCTTTTTCTGGAGTCTATGAGCCCAGCATAACTGGAACTATATACAAACTATCAATTTTTCTATATACAAACTATCAATTTTTTTTCTGTATTTGAAAATATCAGTCTCTTATGAACTGAACTTTAAGACAAAGACAACAGGATTTGTAAATTGGAGTTAATTTTTAAAATGTTGCCTTTTACAAAGGAAATTACCCTATCCTGAGTACTCTACCCTACTCATTCCTACCTAGCATCCCCCAGGGAGGGGGAGCTAGTGGACGGGAGTTCCCTGGATGCCAGGGAATTCTCATTAGCTCACTCTGGCATTTGGAACCAGACAGCTCCATTCACAAGCCAAAATCAACCTGCTGCTCAATCATCATCAGCTCAAGCGGCTGTCTAAGCCAGGTCAATGGGGTCCACCTCCAGATGGACGCTTGCTAGGTGGAGCTGCCTTGGAGCTGCCTAAGGTTTTTGCCCTGAAGAAGGACTTGTGTCCCTCAGCAGCCTTGTGCCCCTCTGAGACCCTAGCAGTCTTGGGGGGTGGAGGAGAGTTTCTGGTCAGTGGTGACCTGTCCCTTGCCTCAGTCAGTGTGCCAGGGGCTGACTCCCCATTAGGGTCTTCTGTGGGACGTGGCTTATGTGATTTTGCCTTACCCTTTCCCGATCTACCTTCGGGCGGGTGGAGAGCCATTCTTGATTTAAAACGCCTCAATAAATATGTAATCTACAAGAAATTCAAGATGCATACCCTGCAATCAATTCTGGCGGTCATTAGGCAAGGCGACTTCTCGCCTCAATTGACTTTTCGGAGGCTTACCTCCACATTCCAATCAATTCATCTCACCGCCAATACCTCCGGTTTTGCCATGCAGGGGTGCATTACGAATATCTGGCGTTGCCCTTCGGCCTGTCTTCAGCACCTAGGGTGTTTACCAAGGTATTGGCCGCCTTGACCGCCCACCTGCGGGCTATCCCCGTGCGTGTCCAGTGCTACCTGGATGACATTCTCATCCAGTCTTCCTCTCTGTCCCAGGCAGAGCAGGACACCCAGGTAGTCCTTAACTCCCTTGGGCAACACGGGTTCCTAGTCAACATGGGAAAAAGCCAATTGTCACCTTCTACCAGGATGACTCACTTGGGGGCCATCATTGACTCTCTGGAGTGCAGGGTGTACCTATCTCAGGAGCGGAGAGACAGCCTATCGGATTTAGTCCAGCATGTTCTGGCCCAAAGAAGGGTTCCCCTGAACCAGCTGTCCTCCCTCCTGGGGAAGGTGATATCAGCCATTCACATCACTCCATGGGCTCACCTGCATTCCAGAGACCTCCAATGGTTTGTTCTCCCTTTCCAGAGATCCGGTCGCAGCGATTCCCCAGCCAGGGTCCACCTCCCGACAGGGGTCCAGAAATCCCTCAGATGGTGGTCTTCAGCCACTCTCACCAAAGGCACCAGCTTCCTGGAACCACGGAGGCTGACTCTGACCACGGATGCCAGCACCACAGGTTGAGGGGCCCACATCGAGTCCCAGGTTGCCCAGGGCACTTGGTCCAGTGCCGAGCAGAGCCTCCCCATCAACCTGTTAGAACTGAGGGCAGTCAGGTTGGCCCTAGCTCACTTCCAGGGCCGTCTGTCGGGCAGTCACATGCTTGTCTTGACAGACAATGTAACAACGAAGGCCCATATCAATTGCCAGGGCGGGACCATGTCCAAGGTCCTCATGGCTGAGGCAATGACACTGGGGCTCTGGGCAGAGCGGCATCTGCAGTCCATCGCAGCAGAACACATCTCTGGGGTGAGCAACACAACCGCAGACTGGCTCAGCTGGAACTCCATCGGCCTAGAGGTAGAGCTCTTGCCTCACAATCAGGAGGTTGTGAGTTTAGTCCTAGGTAGAGGCAGATGTAGGGTCTCCTGCTTGGGCAGGGGGTTGGACTAGATGACCTGTAAGGTCCCTTCCAACTCTGTTAATCTGACCCGGCGGAGTGGTATCTTCATCCGGACATTTTCCAGCAGCTGGTCGGTCGGTTCGGTCTGCCAGTCATGGACCTCTTCGCCACCCTGGAGAATGCCAGGTTGCCCAGGTTCGTCACCAGGTTCCGGACACGGGGCAGCGGACACAGACGCTCTTTGATGCGACTGGCCGCAAGGGCTACTATACACATTCCCTCCCCTCCCCTTGATCCCCAGGGTCATCCGGAGGGTCCTGCAACTGAGAGCAGAGGTGTTCCCTCTAGCTCCCCACTGGCCCAGATGGGCCTGGTTCGCGGACCTTATGTTCTTGTCCATGTCACCTCCTTGGCGGATCCTGCCGACAGAGTGGTCGCTTGCCCAGGGGTCAGTCCACCATCCAGAGCTGTATTGGTTACAACTGACCGCCTGGCACTTGATCAGCTCACTATGAAGCACCGCCTGGTTCTGGACAATATTGCTCAAATCATGTTGGCCTCTAGGAGGCCGTTTACTGAACGTACTTATTCGGCCACGAGGAAGGCCTTCTGTCGCTGGTGCGCGCAGGTGGGATATTCCCCTATAGAACTGTCAATAATCTATGTCATTCAATTCCTGCACCAGGGACTTGCCAAGGGTCTTTCCCCTAATACGCTCCCCTGCCAAGTGGCGGCGCTATCCACTGTACTCTCCTGCCACAACTTGGACTCCCTATCCGGTCACCCGCTCCTGAGACAGTTCCTGAAACGGGCTACCAAGCTGTGCCCTCCTGTAGTCCATAGGTTCCCAACCTGGGACCTATCTAAGGTATTAACTACTCTCACTGGGGGCCCATTTGAGCCTATCTCTACGGCCTCTCTGGCCCACTTAACATACACAGTAGTCTTTCTTGTGGCAGTGACTTCCGCACGCAGGATCTCAGAACTGGCCGCTCTGTCTGTGAGGGGGGACCTGTGCGTCTTTCACTCCGACAGGGTGATCCTGGGCCTGACCCCACCTTCGTCCCGAAGGTAAACACGTACTTTCACAAGGCGCAGGAGATCATTCTCCCCAGTTTCTACCAAACTCCACTCAATAACACTGAGCGTGCATGGCACCTGCTGGACGTCAGGCGTGACCTGGACATCTATTTGCAACGCACCCCTAGCTTTCGACGAACTGAGGCGCTCTTTGTGTCCTTTCGCCCTTCTTCCATGGGCTCCAAAGTGTCATCCTCCACGGTGGGCCGTGGGCTTCGCGTGGCCATTTCCTTGGCCTATGACCAAATGTCTCTGCCCTGGCCCCCTGGACTTACAGCGCACTCAACGCGCAGTGCAGCCACCACGGCGGCCTGGAACACCCGGGCCTCCATTGTGGAGGTTTGCCGTGCGGCCACGTGGGCCTCCCCTACACCCTTCGTCCGGCACTATGAAACTGGATGCCTATGCCTCAGAGGAGGCGGACTTTGGCCAGAGGGTGTTGCATCAAGGTGTGGGGGGACTGAGTCAGTCTCAGCCAGATACAGGTGGCCCGCCCTAGGGACAAGGTACTTTGGTATGTCCCATTCTTGGAGGATGGCTCCACCCACTATGGAGAAGGGACATTGTTTACTTACCTGATACGTCCTTTCTCATAGGGTGGAGCCATCCTCCAAGTCCCTCCCCTTTTTTAGGGTACTGGCTGGACTGTCTGTTCTCATTAATCTATCATCCTGTACATATGTTCATGAGGTCTGTGTCACTGTTGTTGGTTTGCCTTTCTCTGAGAATAATAATCACAACAACAACAACAACAACAACAACAACAACAACAACAATAATAATAATAATAATAATAATAATAATAATAATAATAATAATAAATAAATAAAATATAGTGAGTTGGTCTAATGGGTAAGCACGTTTGAGTTTGACCTTCTTCCCTTGTAAAAAGAGGGGGTGCCAAGGCAAGAGGGTCCTATTTATACTTTTGAAGAAACTCGGTCCTGATTGGCTGGAGGGCAGGTTTAACCCATTCTTGGAGGATGGCTCCACCCTATGAGAAAGGACGTATCAGGTAAGTAAACAACGTCCCTTCTAATTGCAGTTGTTTTCCTTCAATATTAAGCAACTGCTTTAAGAATCTGTTTTTAAAAAGTGTGGCTAATAAAATACATAATTTAGGTGGCAATAGGTTGCAATAGGTTTGCAACAATCTCTTTGAAACTATTTGGGGACATAACATTTAACCATTTATGGAAACCATGATGACAAAATGGGAAATGGACATTAGCTATGCCATTGTTTAAAAAAGTGAATTTATTTACATGTGTGTTTGGAAAGACATTTCGAAACCACTAGATGGCCTTAATAAAGTTCTGTACCTAGCTTGGTTACAGACCAAGAAACTTTGCAATATAAGGTTTAAAAATATAACATAGAACAATTCATATGAAGCAGATTGGAGATCTTTATTTCAACAATGGACAACATTTCCCCCACAGCTGAAAACAGCAAGCCAGTTTAAAGGTTGTAGATAGGTTGTGTGATATCTACAACCGTCCAGAAGAGATTGCAGTAAAAATGGCCAAAA
This sequence comes from Diadophis punctatus similis, assembly GCA_023053685.1. Taxonomy (NCBI): domain Eukaryota; kingdom Metazoa; phylum Chordata; class Lepidosauria; order Squamata; family Dipsadidae; genus Diadophis; species Diadophis punctatus. Next base: position 125,298,031 of record JALIGW010000003.1, read on the forward strand.
GTGTATAGCAAATGTTTTCAGGCACTAAACTTAGAGACAATTCACTTTTAAAGATGCTGCTAGTTATACACCCCTATTTGTTGGGCACATAGGAGGAATTCTTGGGCAACATTCCTAACAGTTGGAATATGGGCTTAGTTATGACTGTCTCCACTTTCAGGGAAATAATCAACATTGTCATCAACTGCTAGGTCTTTTGAATTAATTGAAGAATGCTGTAGTTGTTATGTATAAATATTTAGTAATGTTTTAACTATATATATGTGTGTGTGTGTGTGTGTGTGTGTGTGTGTGTGTGTGTGTGTTTGTGTGACATTTTTTGCTGATAAATGAAAATAAAGGGAGACTATTATAGATCTATTTCGCTCTCGTCAGATAGCCATACCCGTAGTGGGAATTGAACCTGGGCAGTCTGCTTGTAAGGCAGAAGTTTAACCTCTAGGCCACAAGGTTCTCTTCCCTATCAGCTCTTCACCAGGAAAGGGTTATATATGTTACCATTAGTACCCTAGAGATGGAATGAGAGGGTACAACTGAAAGTTATTTTGCATTCCAAAAGAACAATGTAAAAAAAGCAATTAAACATTAATAGAAGCAACTAATAAAAACAACAGGAATTAAACCAATCTTATATTAAAAGTCATTCAAAGCCAAGTGAAGCAAAGAAATGCTTTTTGCTGCTTGCCTAGATATCATTATGGATGAAGCTACTTTAAACTCCCTTGAGAGAGAATGGCATAATTGAGTTTTAGCTTCAGAAAAGAGTAAAACCACTGACCTAAAGTGGAGGATCCCAAATGAGTTGGAGATATGCAATTAAACTTGTCTGAAATGGCCTGGGGAAGGCATTTTTTTTCATAACAACAAAATGGACCTCTGGATGTATTTAGTGTGAATTATTGTCATTTTCTTATGAGAACATTAGTAATATTTTAGTATAGAAAAAAAAATCCAAACAAAGTGACTTTATTTAAAGTGTAATTCTTCTGATGGTTCTCTGGCTTGAGTAATTAGAGTATGAATTATTTTTTTATTTATTTTGGTTTTCTTATATGCTGCCCTACTCCCAAGGGACTCAGGGCGGCGTACAGCAGAAAAGATACAAGAAACCAGCAATAAACATAATTAAAATCAAATACAAAAATTAAAAATTCAATATTAAAAAACATCCATCCACCAAACATACCCGGGGGAGAGCTCAGATGGATTAGTCTAACCCCCTGCCTGCAGGAAAAGCCATGTCTTGACGGCTTTTCGGAAGGCCAGCAGGGTGGGGATGGTTCGGGTCTCTAGGGGAAGTTGGTTCCAGAGCGCGGGGCCCCCCACAGAGAAGGCTCTCCCCCTAGGGGAGAGGAGGGAGCGAGTCACCCTAAACAAGGCGGCTGGGCGAGAATCTGCAGACGCAATAAGAGTGGAAAAATAGGATCGTTTTGCCGCCCCTATCACCACTAAATAAGACTTGATGTAAATTCTTAATAGTGTTCGATCAGATTCGGTTTTGCTGGCCCTCCAGCGGCGCTCCAGACGTCTCTTCTGGCGTTTCATCTCCCGGAGCTCCTCGATAAACCAGGGAGCTTTTCGGGATCCACTGCCGTGGAGAGGTCGCAAAGGTGCAATTCGGTCTAAAGCCCCTGATGCTGCGGTGTTCCAAGCAGTCACCAGGGAATCAGCCGAATTGTGTACCAGGGTTTCAGGTATCTCCCCAAGCTCCCTCTGGAATCCTTCCGGCTCCATTAGGCGCCTGGGGCGGAACCACCTACTCGGTCCCGCCTCCCTGCGGGGGAGGAGTGGGGCTGTGAAATCCAACCTCAGTAGGAAATGATCTGACCATGACAGTGGGGTGATGGCTATATCCCTTATCTTCAGATCATCTCTCCACTGCCCCGAAAGAAACACTAGGTCGAGCGTGTGACCACCCTCATGAGTCGGACCCTGGATTAATTGGGTCAGGTCCATGGTTGTCATGGAATCCATGAACTCCTGAGCTACCCCAGAGGTTTCGCCAGCAGAAGGCAAGTTGAAGTCCCCCAGCACCATAGCCTGGGGAACTCAACTGCCAAGCCGGCTACTGCCTCGAGCAGCTCAGGCAGGGCCTTACTTACGTAGCTGGGAGGCATATATGTTAAGAAAAGGCCCACCTGCACCCCTAAGTCCAACTTCAGAAGGAGCGTCTCACACCCAACAATCTCTGGGACAGGGATCCTACAAGGATGCAGACTTCCGCGCGTTATTATAGCCACTCCTCCCCCCCTTCCCTGGGGTCTGGAATGATGCTGCACTGAGAATCCATCTGGGCATATCTCAGAGAGAGCTACTCCCTCTCCTGGCCCAGCCAGGTCTCAGTTATACAAACCAGGTCCGCCCCCTCCTCTGTGATTAAATCACGTATCAGGGGGGCTTTGTTGATGATTGACCTGGCGTTAAGCAGCAGCATCCTGAGCCCAGGGCCCTGAAAACCCTGGTTGCCAGGTACTCGGGTTGAGCAAGATGGAACCGGATCGGAGGGGCCGGAACAAGGGATCACTTGTAGACAGCGAGGTCTTATTCCCTGAGAGCGGCCTACCCCTCTGCTCCCGCCATATCTGCCTCTTCCCATTATGACCGAGATGTTCCAGCTCTCATCCCCACCAGAGACCCCCTCCCCCTCCCCGCTGGTCCCCCTCCTTTCCTGCAGGCCATCCATTCCGTTCATACTGAACCAGGGGATAGAGTCAGGCACCCCTCCGCTTCTGTTTCCACACTCAGCAGAGGGGGTCCGAACCTCGGTCCCTGGCTCACTCATACTACCAGCAATTCTTCCACAATCTACACATTTCATCATGAAATGATGATTCTGGAATTGATGGCACACAGAAGTATCTAACATTATGGGTGTCACGTGGTGAATATTGCCAGTTGTATGTATATGCAGGGTGATGCATCCCTATTCTAATATTATGGTACATTCCATTACAAGCAGAACATGTGATGTGATCTTCTGTGCATGTGTGCATTCCTGACTCTCCATTAATCACCTTGTGGTTTGGCTCTGACCAGAATGGTCACATTTAATTAGCAAGAATGTAACTATTCAGAATTTATTGTTTTTGTACCGAAATAAATATTTTCTATTAGACTTTTAATCTTGGCTTTATTTTCTAAATGTCTGAATTCCAAGAAAAGATCCACATCGCCTATTATGAGATTTATTCTCACCTTAACAATGGGTTACCCATTCTTTTAAGCCAAAGGGCACCACTTCAAGTTGTCATGTTTCCCAAGAAATATTCTTACTGAATCTTTCTTCTGAATATGAATGTTTATGGTTGAACGAAGAAGCATATATTAGAGTTGTTTAAAGTACAGAAATAGTTTGCATCTGGTACATTAAAACTGAAACCATCAGAGACAGTTATACAAAACAACAAGGATCTAGAGGAAATTATTATAAATTGGACTAATTTACACAAAAAACATATATGGTACTGTACATGCAAAAATCTTATGTTAGGCATAGTTGTAAATAATAAATAAAGGTTGTGAAATATAAATCTGTTTTTAGAAATTGTGGCTAATAAAAGACATAATTTATGTGGCAATATGTTGCAATATATTTGTAACAATCTCGTTGAAATTATTTCGGTACATAACATTTAACCATTTGAACTCATTAAGCTAAACTAAGCTAACTTTATTGTCCCTTTTTTTGGAACATACTGGCACACATTAAAAAATGAAATTTCTGATGCCCCCCCACACACTATAGTCCATTTTGAATACAAAGCAGAAAAAAGAGTCTTGAGTGTTAACAAGGTTGATACTATATGGTGCAAAGTTATTACAAAATCTAGTTGTCTTGCTTTGGAGACCACGAAGTCTCTTCCGAGAAGGTAACAAAGAAAACCAGTCATGGAAAGGATGTGTAATGTTCCTGACAATACAATGGACCCTGGTCAAGCTATGTCCTGGATAAAAGGAAGTGAACCTCCAACAATCTTTTATGCCGTCCTCACCACTCTCTGCACAACCTACTGCCTGAAACAATATGACTTCCAAATCACACAGTAACACAATATGACAGGATGCTTTCAGTAGTCCTTTTGGAACATACTGGCACACATTAAAAATGAAACTTCTGATGCACACACACACACACACACACACTAATTACAGTCCATTTTGAATACAAAGCAGAAAAAAGAGTCTTGAGTGTTAACAAGGTTGATACTATATGGTACAAAGCTATTACAAAATCTAGTTGTCTTGCTTTGGAGACCATGAAGTCTCTTCTAAGAAGGTAACAAAGAAAACCAGTCATGGAAAGGATGTGTAGTGTTCCTGACAATACCATGGACCCTGGTCAAGTTATGTCCTGGATAAAAGGGAATTAACCTCCAATAATCTTTTATGTGGTCCTCACCACTCTCTGCATAGCCTTCCTGTCTGAAACAGTAAGACTTTCACATCACACAGTAACACAATATGACAGGATGCTTTCAATAGTCCTTCTATAGAAGGTGATAACAACAGGGAAAGGAAGATATGCTCTTCTCATTTAAATTATTACCAAAATTAACCCTGTTAATTTTTTCTATCAACATTTATTGCATACTTGGAGACTGACACTTTAAAGTGTGAATAGTCTGCAGTGAAAAACAATTTATTTGAAGTGGTATGGAAGTGGTATGGAAGTCTCAGAACTATCAGTAATATATATTTTTAATAGCTCAATCACATATGCAAACTACCCCGTAACACAACACCTATTAAATAGCAATCATGTGCATGTAAGCCTAACATTATTCAGTAATGCATGATGGTTTGTATCTGCAGATACTACTGACAAATCAAAAACCAATCAGGTGAGTCCACATACATTTTTTTTAGTTTCAAGCTCTGGTAATCTTATATACAAGTTGGTGTAGTGATTAAGACATCAGGCTAGAAACAGGAGTTCAAGTTCCACCTTAGACAAAAGCCAGAAATGTACTTGGGCTATTTACTATGTCTCAGCCCTAGGAAGGAGAAAATGACAAAGCACTTTTGAAATCTTAGCAAAAAAAGTTCAGGTACTGCCTAGGCAGTTCCAGGGGTCAGCTATATCACAATCTCTATTTTGTTTATCTGTTTCTAGCTATCATTTTTGCTTCTTATTTGTCCAAACACTAACTTTACCATGATCATTCCTATTTTAATTCTGATGCTAGTTGTGCTGAAGCTGTATTTTCATTCCAGCCCCATTTGTAGTTGAGAGAGCCGAGGTGGCACAGTGGTTAGAGTGCAGCACTGCAGGCTACTTCAGCTGACTGCTAGCTGCAGTTCAGCTGTTCAAATCTCACCGGCTCAAGGTTGACTCAGCCTTCCATCCTTCTGAGGTCGGTAAAAGGAGGACCCAGATTGTTGGGGGCAATATGCTGACTCTGTAAAGCACTATGAAGCGGTATATAAGTCTAAAGTGCTATTGTGATTTAATCTAATGTCAACAAACTTCAAGCCCAAATTTCATGTCACATGCTCCTTTTCCATTAGTGGTTTATGATGATGGTAATGATAAAGTCAAATGATAATCTTACAATTTAATACCATTTATCATTTACTTAAAATGATAAACTCAAAGGCATATGACCTGTGTTGATAGCTATTCAGGATTCAACCAGTAATGAGGACTAATTTAGCATGCTTTCCAAAAGATAAAGTATAACAGCAGATATTTCCTATATTCCTCAGACATCAGGTTTTATTTTCACTTTCTTTTCTTATATTTTTAAGATGTTAAAATCAACATAACATAATTTTGAACTTGAGTTGGATTTAGAGGAGATACAAAGAGACAATTTTAGTAGACTAGCTTTTGCTGTGGCCTGAATTCCGTGATAGAGTTTGGGCCCTCAAAAATCTTCAAGTTCCACTGTGGCCTTGTATTCACCGTGAAAATTATAATAGTGTTGTCATTTATTTATGCCAGTGCCACTTTTCCTTTCACTATGAGTGTAGTGTCATGAAAATTTGTCTACAAACAATTTTTTTAATGAAGTAAATACCTCAGTTACAAAAAGTGAGAGATTTTTGCAGTTTCTTTCCATTTTGGTTGTGGAGATATATACTCCTGCCCTGCTCACAACTATGCTGTAAATTTCTTCTTAGCTTTCTGTGAGCAGATTTCATCTCTCCCTGAGGAGATTAAAGATAATTCCTTTGGATGGAATGTTCCCTAGGCAGACAATGAGGTGGACTACTTTAATTTTCTCATCTTGGTGAGGTCATTTCAAGATGGCGTGCAAGGTCTTTTCTACATGTTGTCAGTGAAAAATCACTGCAACTTCCAGAGGATATTATAAGAGAAGAAACATTTCTTTCCCTCAACAAAACTCCTAATGCTGTTAACCTCCATCATATCCTTCTAGGTTTCTTTTCCCCAAAAAGAATGGCATAGGAATGGTATTCCAATTAAGTTACAGTAGCAATCTCATTTATTTAAATTCTATTTTAGTATAATAATTTATGTGGAGACCAAAACATATTGAGTGACTGTGACCCAAATGACAGCATATCAAATTTAAGCGTTAACATTGTCATCTTCCTTCTACCTTTCCAGGATCCATCTGTTGATTTTAAAGAAGTAACTACAGTTCTGAATTGCTTCTCTCTTTTTACAATTTTACCCACAACGAATCCAAAATGATCATTACTTATTTTGAGCTTGTAACCAAGTACAAAGTCAAACTAAAGCCTTGGACTTCAAGAGAGCTGATTTCAATAAATGTAGAGAGAGTTTGAGAAGGATTCCATGGATGAGAATCTTCAGGAGGAAAACAACCTAAGAAGCTTGGGAAACTTTGAAAAGTGCGATTATAAAAGCCCAGTCTGGCAAAATTGCAATGAAGAAGAAAAATAAGAGATGTTAAAAGAAACTAGCATGACTGTACAAAGAACTCTCTGATAAATTGAAACACAACAAAGGGCACATATAAAAAGTGGAAAGAGGAGCACATAAGTAAGGCAGAATATCAGCAAATAGCCTGAACCTGCAAAGGAAAGGTAAGGCCCAAAATGAACTAAGGCTTGCTACAAAAGTCAAAGATAACAACAACAGCAAAAGGGCTTCTTTCAACATGTAAAAAGCAAGAAAAAAAGTCAAGGAAATGATTGGTTCATTAATGGGAGTAAATGGCAATAAGGTGACGAGCAGAGAAGAGAAAACAGAACTGTTTAACTCATTTCTGTCCAATCTATCAAGAAAAAATACTGTAAAATGCAGGTTATGAATGCAAATCAAAATAAGCAAGAAAATGTAAGAGAACACCTATCCATTCTAGATGAGTTCAAATCACCAGGACCAGATGGACTATACCCCAAAATTCTGAAGGAATTGGCAGATGTGAACTCAGAACCATATCTTTCAAAGATCCTGGAGCACCAGGGAACTACCAGATGATTGGAAGAGGCTGATATAATTCCCATCTTCAAAAAAAAGGGGGGGAATGGATCCAGGAAATTACGGACCAGTCAGCCTGGCATCAATACCTGGAAAGATTCCGGAAAAGATTAAAATATAATTAAGCAACGAATCTGCAAACACCTGCAAACAAAATCATAACCAGAAGTCACCATGGGTTTATAAAAACAGATCATGCCAAACAAATCTTATTGCATTATTTGACAAAGTGACAAAATTAGTGGACCAGCGAAATCCTGTGGATATAATTTATTTGGACTTCTGTAAGGCATTGATAAAGTAGACAACAACCTACTAACTGGAAAAAGAATTGAAAAATGTGGGTTAGACACATCCATCAGATGGATTTGTAACTGGCTCACCAACTGCATTCAACATGTAGTCCTTAATGGAACTGCATCTACTGTACATGGGGTGAAGTATGCAGTGGGGTAACCCAAGACTCTGTCATAGGTCCAATACTCTTCAATATCTTCATCAATGATTTAAACAATGGGGTAGAAGGGGAACTCATCAAATTTGCAGACAACGCCAAGCTGGCAGGAACAGCCAATACTCCATAAGGTTCAAGATACAGACGAAATTTGACAGAGTTGAACCCTTTGCCCTATCTAACAAAATGAAATTCAAAGTAGAGAAAAGTAAGGTTTTACATTTAGGCAAGAAAAACCAAATGTTCAAATATAGGATAGGTGGTACCTGACTCAATAGTAGTAACTGTGAGAGGACCTTGGAGCCCTAAACAATTATTTGAGCCAGCAGTATGCTGTATTAATACAGACCAGGGGTTTATTAATAGAGGGATAGAATCAAGGTCATGTGAAGTGCTAATACCACTTTACAATGCCTTGGTAAGACCACATTTGGAATATTGAATCCAGTTTTGGTCACCATGATATAAAAAAAGATGTTGAAATTCTAGAAAGTGTTCCGAGAAGAGCAACAAAGATGATTAGGGGACTGGAGGATAAAACATATGAAGAACGGTTGCAGGAATTGAGTATATCCAGTGTAATGAAAAGAAGGACTAGGTGTCTTCCAACTCTGTATTTCTGTAAAAGTGAGAAACATTTTACCCTCAGACATGTACAGCAACAAACGTGCTGAAATGTTTGCAGTCTTCTAATATTTTGTCTATTCTGTGTACCCAGAGCCTAAGTTTTTAAATTGGAACTGACATGGTGGTGTGACTAAAACAAGCGGCTATCATTACTCCACAATGCACTTATTGTGAAGTGAATTTGATTTAGTCAGCACAGGAGACTCCTACCCTTCTGTTAATAAAGCATTTCTATGGTGATGGCAAATAGTCATGACAACAGTCAAATTGAGGCGTTATTTCCAAATGGAAAGAAAATGTTTATTAATTTAACATGCCAGTCTTCAAGGAAGCATCTGGTTGCAGCTGTAGTTTGATATTTTATGGCCCTTGTAGGTGAAGGTTAAAAAGAATTGTCAGTTCAAAGAAAAATCCTGAAGTCTGATTCACAGAATATGCCAAGCTTATCCTTATTATATAGTTTGGGAGCCTGTTGTCTCTATCACTAACCAAACTCTAAAGTTAACTTTTAGAAAATGAGATTTGTCTTAATATTTAGTGCAGATTTGTGACGGCAAGAGGCGTTAAAGGTGCACCAAAAAGGTGCACCAATTGCGACCATATTTGGAGAAGGAGGCTCTACTCACGGTCACTCATGCCCTTGTCACCTCTAGATTGGACTACTTTAATGCGCTCTACATGGGGCTACCCTTGCAGAGTATCCGGAGACTTCAACTGGTGCAAAATGTGGCTGTGCATGCTGTGGTGGGTGCTTCAAGATATACCCATGTAACACCTATACTCCGCCAGCTGCATTGGTTGCCCATTGGTCTCTGGGTGCAATTCAAGGTGTTGATCATCATCTTTAAAGCCCTACATGGCTTAGGTCCAGGTTACCTCCGGGACCACATCCTACCTCATACTTCCCTTCGACCGATTAGGTCCCACAGAGTGGGTCTCCTCTGGGTCCCGTCAGCCAAACAATGCCGGCTTGCGGGGCCTAGGGGGAGGGCCTTCTCTGTAGGGGCCCCTGTTCTCTGGAACCAACTACCCCCAGAGATCTGAATTATCCCCCCTTGCTGGCCTTCCAAAAAGCCATTAAGACTAAAAAAGCCATGGCTCTTCCTGCAGGCAGGGTGATTTTGAGACAACTTCCCCCCATGTATGCATGGTTTTGTATGTCTTTTTAAAACTCTTTTTAAATTGTTTTTAAATTGTTTATTGTTTAGTTGTTCCTTAAAATGTTGTACGCCACCCTGAGTCCTCAGGGAGTAGGGCGGCATAGAAGAACACTAACTAACTAACTAACTAACTAACTAACTAACTAACTAACTAACTAACTAACTAACTAACTAACTAACTAACTAACTAACTAACTAACTAACTAACTAAATAAATAAATAAATAAATAAATAAATAAATAAATAAATAAATAAATAAGACTATTGATGTTGCTGTTATTATTATGTTTACTGGAAGAGACCAAATTCATGCTATTGTTTTCTGTTTGGCACGTGGATCTGTTATTGGATCATCTTTTCTATTTACAGTTTAATGGCCGGTGATAGTTCTAAAGTTTCTCAGAAAGACTATTATGTAGAGCTGGATGAGAAATTTAGCCTATGCATACATATATGTGAAAGTTGGACCATAAGGAAGGCTGAGCGCCAAAGAATTGGCCTTTGAACTATGGCACTGGAGAAGACTCCTGCGAGTCCCTTGGACTGCAAGTTGATCAAACCAGCCAGTCCTAAAGGAGATCAACCATGACTGCTCTTTAGAAGGCCAGATCCTGAAGATGAACCTCAAATATTTTGGCTACCAAATGAGAAGGAAGGACTCACTGGAGAAGAGCCTAATGCTGGGAAAGATTGAGGGCAAAAGAAGAAGCGGACGACAGAGGATGAGGTGGCTGGATGGAGTCACTGAAGCAGTCAGTGTGAGCTTAAATGGAGTCTGGGGGATGGTAGAGGACAGGAAAGTCTCGAGGAACATTGTCCACGGGGTCGTAATGGGTCAGACATGACTTCGCAACTAACAACAACAATACATACATTGTGTATCAATTTTACATTTGCTGTATGTAGAGGAGGGACTCTGAAATGTAGTGCCTACTAAAATCTGTTTAATTTCCCATACTTTTCAATAAATCTGGCAATTAATATACTGTAACAAGTTACATCTTGACCTCCCCATTAGATTAGTAATGTAAAGCTGATCTTGGACAGAAACCAACAGGATGAATTTTAACAGAGAAAAGGACAAAGTCCAATATTTGGGTTGGAAAAATCAAAGGCATGGCCTACAGCAGTGGTGGCGAACCTTTTTCGGCTCGCGTGCCAAAAAAGGGGGGGCGCGCTCGCGCGCGCTCGCATGCCCACACCCATTCCCTCCCCCCCATGCATGCGCACAACACCCCCCCATGCTGCCCCCTGCGCATGCGCACCCCCCCCACCCCCGCACAAAGGCTTACCGGAGCCTGGAATGACGAAACAGGCAAACCGGAAGTGTGAAAAAACGCACTTCCGGTTTGCCGGTATGCTGTTTTTTGCACTCCGGAAGGTTCAGGGAAGCTCCCTGAAGCTCTGGAATGCAAAAAACTACAAAACGGACAAACCGGAAGTGCAGAAAAGTGCACTTCCGGTTTGTCCATTTTGTAGTTTTTTGCATTCCGGAGTTTCAGGGAGCTTCCCTGAACCCTCCGGAGTGCAAAAAACAGCACACCGGCAAACCGGAAGTGCATTTTTTCGCACTTCCGGTTTGCCGGTGGGAACCCTCGCGTGCCGGCTTCTTTGGCTCCGCGTGCCACCTCTGGCACGCGTGCCATAGGTTCGCCACCACGGGCCTATAGCTTGTGGGAGACCATTTTGAGCAGCAGCATATGGAGAAAGGACCATGGTGCCTTATTTAAACATGAGCTTGCCATACAACTGCAAAACAAGCAAATACAGTTCTAAGATGCATCAGTAGAGAGTGTCAGGGTCAGGAGAAGTCATTGTTCATCTCTATTCTGCATTGGCTAAAATATCAAGTCCTATTCTGGGCATGCATTTCTGGAAAAATGTTGACAAACTGGAGCAGGTCCAGAAGAGCTTGATTAAGGGAATAATGGGGCTGGAAGAATAAAAATCAATGTAAAATAGTTGGAAGTGGCTTATTCAGTGTTTATTTTATCTGATTGTAGATTCCTGTTTATGTTTTATGTGGTGAGCTGTCCAGAGTTGATTGGAGTCAAGTGCTATCCTAGTCAAATGAAATAATTATGCAACAAATAAGTTATTCAGAATGGAGAAGGAACAACATGAAAACTGTATTGCAGTATCTGAAGACAGGTCTTGTGGAGCATAGTGCAGAATTATTCAGGAGTTGCGCCAGAAGAAAAGACAAGAAATAATAGGTTAAACTGATAAAGAATAGATTTTGGTTGGATATCTGAAAGAAATCCCTAATGGCAGAGCTGCTCAACAATGGAACAGATTGCCACAGGAAACAGTAGGTTCTCATTTGCTGGATATGCCTATCTGTTGGCCATGCTGTAATAGCAGATTCCTGTATTTAGGAAGATGGTCCAATCTTACATGTATATTCTAAGATTCTATACTTAAAGTGGTAAATTCACCTTTCAGCAAATTGCTGCAAAGTGATTTAGCTGCTCTTATTTTCCCTGCCCCAATGTCTAACTAACACTTTAGGTAAAGTATTCTGTTCTTTATTTGATTTAAGTCTCATAAAGTCAAGTATTTACTCCAGTGGTGGGTTGTAAATTATTTTGCCACCAGTTTGTGCACGCGCGACATTCTGCGCATGTGCAGAAGCATCCTGGGCGGGTGGGTGGAGCCTCCCACCGTCGGTGCTATTGGTTCTAAGAACCGGTCCAAACCGGGAACAACCCACCACTGATTTACTCCTAGTGACCACAACCACTTTCTGGGAAAGGGAGAGAGAGAATGTCCAATATTCCCATTACAATGATGTTAGGTTGGAGCTCAGTAGAAGAAAAATATATTCTGTCTACCCAAAGACCCATATTCAAGCCCAACCATCTCCAGTTAGGATCAAGAAAGATTCTAGAGCAGATTCTTGGCCTCAATTCCCAGAATTCCCAAGCCAGCAAAGCTGTTCTAGAGAACTGTTGCCAGTTATTATAGAGAATGCTAAGCTGTTTAAGATAATAATTAACTTGGTATCACTTTGACCTGAAGGTAATAATCAGGAATACATTTCCTGAATGTGTTACATTTTAGGATGTAAAAATAGCTCTAGTGAGAAAGTGTCTATCTAACTGTCATGTATGATTGCAAGATTAGACCTGGGATCAATCTAAGTGGGTGGGGAGAGGTGTTGTTTTTTTAAAATCAATATAGTATTCCCAGACTGTCTTTCTTATACAATTAATGTTATATTTGTTTGAATGTCTGTCTTGGCTTATTGAATCTGATGCTTTAATGGAAACAATCTTCAACCAAATATTGCTGAATATGAATAAAAGTGTTCTTTGTGACCCAAGCAATATTCCTCTATAATTCTTCAATAAAATAAATTAAAGGATGCTTTTCTGGCAAAAACACTGACCTGATGTGAATGGATGATCTCAAGTGTCCTGAAATAAAATTAAATGTAGCCAAAAATACATGGAAGGAACAACATTGCTATGATAGCATATTGACAGGAATGGGCATCTGGATGTCATTTTGAAATTTTAATATGGTCAGAAATAGTACTGCACAGTTGGCCATTGCTATAAAATGACAAGTTTTCTCTCAGCACAAATCTCATCTGTCCTGATTATCCCTGTTTATCAAGGAGTGATCGACAGCGCAGATTTTCTAGGATAAGAAAGTTAAATTACCTCTCTAGGTTGCTTTTGGGAAGAAGACATAAGAGATGCATTTCAAAATACTATACGAATTCCATTTCTTGGGGCTCCAATGAATAAGATGCTATTTGAATAGAATAGTGATTCTATTAGAAATTGAAATTCTAAGAATAGAATTTAGAGAGATTTTGCTTAAACAGAATTTCCATTCTTTGGAAATAGTTTGTGTTTCTCTGAAGAAGAATATTATCTATATGTTCTATATATGAACAACTTCACTTTAATAACCTTGCATTTTTTACAAGTTGGTGAACATAACTGACATGTTATGAGTGCTAAAGTTTTATTCTATGTTAAGTGAAAGTGGACATAAAAATTAAATACTGACTCTTTCTCCCATCCCTCTGCAGAGGATAAACAAATACAATTTTAATTTAACATAGCCTGCTATTACTAAACAAAGTACAATGTTAATTGGAGCACGGAGAGTCCCTCCCCCCTCAATCTTCTAACCTTACTATTGAGATACACATAAGAAACAATTCTGTCACTTCTATCAAAATATTCTGGAATTCAACAACATCTAAAATCTAAAATATACCAACCAATGAGATGATTATGCATAAGATATTAGAATGTGCTGAGATGTATAAGCTCATTTTAGAAATGAAAGGCAAGGAAGAAACAGAATTTTATGAGGTGTGGGATAAGTGGTATAATTGGTTAGAACAGAGAAACAAATAATGTATAGAAATAAATGTAAATCACTGCAAGAGACATATGACACAGAACTGTTTATTGTTATGTAAATTGGAAAAATGGAAAATGTTTTTTAAAAAATAATCTTTAGTCCACATGCGCAGAAGCCGAATTTCCGGCACTGCGCATGCAGTCGCCATCTTGTTTTTGGATTTTTTGGGGGGATATTTTTTGGATTTTTTGCCACTGTGCATGTGCATGAGGCAGGGCCACGTGGTTCGGGAGGAAGTGAACTGGCAGCGAGGTAAGTTAGAACCCACCCCTGGGCCACGTGCGCATGTTCGGGGGGGGCGTGTGTGGAGGCCATACACGCATTGCATTTGGGGGGTTCGGGCGCATGCTTTGGACCCTCGGTCTGGAAAAGGTTAGCAATCACTGCTCTAGATGGAATATATGCAGTATAATTTTGCTGAATTTCCTGCACAAGCATGCATGTAAGAAATATTTTGCGTCTATTCCCTCATTCATATCTTTTCTCCTCTTAATAGGAGTCTAATTTTTCCATGCTGAAATCACTAAATTTTGATATGCTGTTTCACCAAGACTATAAGATTCATTCTTCTCAAAAGTCAGGGGTTGTCTTATACGCCGGGTACTGAAACTTCCGAGCCAGGGGGAGCTCAAAAATGGCCATGGCTGCATCCCTGCCATTCTCCAGCCAAGTGGCCGAAGGAGCCCCGGAGCCCCGACGCTGCCCTGCATCTCGGTATCCTGCCGCCGCCACCAGCCGCAGCCTTCCCAGCAGGTGGCTGCGCACGGGAGGGACCACAGAACAGAGGCATCCAGCGAGCGGTGCGAGAGACGCAGGGATGCCAGAAGTGGCATCGGCGGCAGCAGGCTCCTGCCCGCGTCTCCTGCCTGCCTCTTGCCTTAAGTCGCCGGGCGCCTCTGCTCCGCGGTCCCTCCCTGGTGCGCCCACCTGCTATATATTCCTTTCCGTGTGTGTGTGTGTGTGTGTGTGTGTGTGTGTGTGTTTTATATATATATATATATATGTATATATATATATAATGTGTTTTATTTATATATATACATCTCCACCCCGTGTCAGTTCAGTGAAGCAGTTGATGTGATGTGCCGCTGCCTGGACGATGTGAGGGTCTGGATGGGAGTGAATAGACTCAAACTCAACCCTGACAAGACTGAGTGGCTGTGGATGTTGCCCCCCAGGGATTTTGTCAACTGCCCCTCCTTGCTTCTTGGGGGAGAAAAATTGACTCCCTCAGAACGGGTTCGCAATTTGGGTGTCCTCCTAGATCCACAGCTAAAATTGGATCAACATCTGTCAGCTGTGGCTAGGGGGACCTTTGCACAGATTCGACTCGTGCACCAATTGCGACCCTACTTGGAGAGGGAGGCTTTGCTCACAGTCACTCATGCCCTTGTCACCTCACGGCTAGACTACTGTAACGCGCTCTACATGGGGCTACCCTTGAAGAGCATCCGGAGACTGCAATTGGTGCAGAATGCAGCTGCGCGAGCTGTGGTGGGTGTACAGAGATACACCCACGTAACACCCATCCTCCGCCAGCTGCACTGGTTGCCCATTAGTCTCCGGTTGCAATTTAAGGTGTTGGTTTTGACCTTTAAAGCCCTACATGGCTCAGGACCAGGTTACCTTCGGGACCGCATCCTACCACATACCTCCCTACGACCAGTTAGGTCCCACAGAGAGGGCCTCCTCCGGGTCCCGTCAGCCAAACAATGTCGGTTGGTGGGGCTGCGGGGGAGGGCCTTCTCTGTGGGAACCCCGTCCCTCTAGAACCAACTCCCACCAGAGATCCGGACCATCCCCACTCTACTGGCCTTCCGTAAAGCCATGAAAACATGGCT
The DNA here is from genome assembly GCA_023053685.1 of Diadophis punctatus similis. NCBI lineage: Eukaryota > Metazoa > Chordata > Lepidosauria > Squamata > Dipsadidae > Diadophis > Diadophis punctatus. The sequence goes on from JALIGW010000003.1 coordinate 125,313,913, forward strand.
CTTCCGACAGGCGGGGTGAACAAGGAGATCAGATTCCCCCATGAATGGTGTTTTGTTAATGTTTTTATATTGTGTCATTTTAAATTGTTATTATTGCTTTTAATGTACGTTTCTTATCCATGTTGTACGCCGCCCTGAGTCCTACGGGATTGGGCGGCCTATAAGAGCGTATAAATAAATAAATAAATAAATAAATAAATAAATAAATAAATAAATATATATATATATATATATATATATATATATATATATATATATATATATATATATATATATATATATATATATATATATATATATATATATATATATATATATATATATATATATATATATTACACACACACACACACTCACACATGGAAAGGAAGGAAGGAAGCATATTTCTTCTCAGGGCTCTTGTAAAGAGGCATTTTCATCAATTTGATATTGCTGTCACATCACTAACTAGCTCCATGACACTAAAGTCAGTTATCTTCTGTCCTGGCTGCCCACAACTTAAATTGCAAAACTTTTAGTTTATGATTTGTGATCCTGGATGCTATGTAAGGCTTGAGTTGAGTGATTCTCTCATTTGCATGAACGCTTGCTTCATTTGGTTTTAACTAAGAGCTTTAAATAGATTTCTACTAATTCTACTTATTCTTAATCAATTCACAATGCCTGTTAATAAACTTCCCAGCTTGACTTCATTTGTTTATATAAGCCACATAAATTGAACTCTTGCATGGTCCTCACTTCCCATCCCCTGGGATCAAGCAAATCATTATGTTTTCCCTTATAATAAAATATAAAGCTTCTTTAGAAAATTTCACAATTATGGTCACAGGATCTAAGAAAAGTGCCCAGGTGCAACACTTTTTAACAGGAAACTATTATTTATTCATTCATTATTTTATTAATAATTAACCCACCTTTGTTATTTTTTTATAAATAACTCAAGGCGGCAAACTCACACAGTGTTCCTTTCCCCTACTATTTCTCCCACAACAACAACCGCCCTGTGAGTTGAATTGGACTAAGAGAGAGAATGGCTGGCCTAAAGTCATCCAGACAGCTTTCATGCACAAGGTGGGACCAGAACTCACAGTGTCCTGGCACCTGATACCTTAACCACTATATTCAAAAGTCTTAAAGGCGCAGCAGCTTTCTGTTCAAATAAATTGTTTTGTTTGTGGAATAACCAAACCAGCGGTGGGTTGCTCCCGGTTCGGCACAGTTCTGTGAACCGGTAGCAGCGGTGGCGGAAGGCTCTGCACACCCACCCAGGATGCTTTCTGTGCATGCACAAAGTGTTGCAAGCACGCACACCAGGGGTGGGTTCCTACCGGTGCGGTCTGGTGCGCAGCTCTGGTAGGGAGCCGCCGATTGCACAATTTGTGTACGACGGCTCCGATGCGGTCTTCACCAGTCCACCATCTTTTTTTGGTAATTTTCTGGCTTTTTTTGCTTCCTGCGCATGCGCGGAAGCAAAATCTAGCTGAAATCTTATGACGGGAGGCGTACGTGCATGCCCCCTCGCTCGATTTTACTTTCACGCATGCGCAGGAAGCAAAAAATCACTGAAATTACACACACATCTGCGTCTCCTTGTGAGATTTCGGCAAGATTTTGCTTCCGTGCAACATGGCAATGCGTGCGCAGTGCACCGGTAGCGATGGAGGAGCAACCCGCCCCTGACACACACATGTGCAAGCGCACACGTGAACTGGTAGCAATGGGTTTTACAACCCACTACTGAACCAAACCCAAAATATACTAAAAACTCAGAGGACATGGATATAATTTATCTAACTTCCTTCCTTCCTTCCTCCTTCCCTTCCTAATCCCTCCTTCCCTTTCTTCTTCTTATTCATTTGTAGAATAGAGTAAGGAAAGGAAAGTATTATACTAGGCAATGTCATGGCTCAATGGGCAGTAAGATTTCTTCATGTTCTTTTTTAACTCTTCTCAGTATTCCAAAGTCAGCAGAAGTGATGGTGATTGCATGGCTGACTTCAAAGAGGTAATGGAAAAAGAAACTATAACTTTTCATAAGATCTCCTGAATGAATACATCAGTTCTGAGCAATAATTTCACGTGAAATACTAATAAAGCAGCAAGACATTGGGACTGCAAAGTTCCTCTGTCTCCCCGCACCTTTCTTGTGCCTAGATCGCCATATAAAGTTCATCTACTCTGATTTTTTCTCTTTTTGTGCAGTTCCCCAAGTGTTCAGTGCTGTATACTATTCCAGGGTCCCTGTACTTAAGTAACTTACAACACAATTGCTCCAGTTGCTGGTAACCTGTGTTTAATTGATTACTGAGTTCTTATGTACATAGTGATCAGTGTATACCCGTGATGACGAACCTATGGCACAAGTGCCACAGGTGGCACACAAAGCCCTCTCTGTGGGCACACCAGCCATCAGTCCAGCCCAGCTGCACCTCGCATGCACCTCCCGCCAGCAAGCTGGTCTTTGGGTCTCTGCCGCACATGCGCAGGGGGAGGAGTGCATGGCGTATGCATGGAACGTGCATGCACATGCATGGGGGGTGGGGCACATGAATGGGGGGTGCTCGCATTGCATTTTGGGAGTTTGCATGCATGCGCGCCCCCCTGCACCCCATTTGGGTCTGGAAGATCTCGTACACTAACCTGGAAGCCAAAATGGGGCTCTGAGGGGCCGTGTGAGGCCCCTCTATGCCCCATTTTGGGCCTGGAAAGCCTCCTGCACCAACCTGAAAGCCAAAAATGGGTGAGGGCCGGGGCAGGACTCATGCACAAGAGGGCGGGGCGCATGCGCAAGGGATGCTCACATTGCATTTTGGGGTTTCACGTGTGCACTTTGGGCACTTGGCACCAAAAAGGTTCGCCATCACTGGTATATACAGTATGTGCCCCAACAGGAATAGATAAGCATTCATATCAGCATTGCTAAGATAAACTATGTTCTTGATTCTTCTGAGCTAAGGATAAGTGACAATTATGTACACAGTATTGGTAAAAAAAGAATAGGTTGTAATAAATGACAATTAATGCTAGGCTCACTCCTGGATTGAGGACAAAATATTCTCCTTCAGGTCTGTCCATTTCAGTAGAAACCAGATCAATTCTGAATCATCCAAAAGTCAAGTTTAACAATTGAAACTTTAGTTTTGTTTGACTAACAATAAACATAAATTGATTATGTATGCCGAAATTCACTTTTCATGATAAATTGGATGAAATAAAGTCAGTTCTAACATTTTCTCTTTTCTAGCATTTGCTTTATTTGGGGGCAAAAATGAAAGTGAGTTGAGAATGGCTTGAAAGAAATATATATTTCCATTTATACCATATTATCTTTTCAGCATTATATACTAAATATAATAGAATGGCAAGTGAGCAATGACAATGATTTTGAAATTATATTCTGAAGAACTCTTAGTTTTTCTTAAATCCAGCCATGAATATAGAAGATTCAAATCTCTCAGCCTCACATTCTATAGTGTTTCAATTTTTTATGCATCATTTTTTTTCTTCCATACCAATTTCTTTAAGGTCTACATGAAATTGAAAATGTGTTTTCTTTAAACTGTCCTACACAGATATATTCATTTTCATGTTACTTGATCTTCCCTTATACTCTAGACCACTGATGGCTAACCTTTTTCTTGTTGTGTGCCAAAAGTACGCGTGCTCAACATCACCCATAATGCAATGTGCCCACCTGCGCATGCGTGCACGACCCCCACCCCCACACATGCGCATGTGACCTTCCCACACTCTCCCCACACATGCGCATGTGACTCCCGCCCTTTTTTGGGCCTAGCAGGCCTCTCTGCAGCCTTCTGGGACCAAAAATGAGATGTGGGAGGCGTGCTGCACACCCCCGCGCTCCCCCCGTGCATGCATTCACATCTCAGCATGTGCCCCCCCGTGCATCCTAAAAATCAGCTGGCCAGTGGGAGGCACGTGCATGCGTGGTGGAGCTGAGCTGGGCGATAGCTTGCGTGCCCGCAGAGAGGGCTCTGCATGCCATCACAGCTCTAGACTATATGAGAGAAGGAGGACATTTAGGTCATCTGACCAACCTCTTAATCAGTGGAAGTAGGTTCGCTTTCTGCCTTGAAAATTGATTTCAGTGCTGAAGTAGAGTTATTCTTTGGAATTATCCAATTAGATTCTGCATTTTGTAACTAAAACCATTAAACCATGGCCTGCACTATGGTTTGATAGAGAATAGGGCTTGACCTACTTCTGTGAAATATCCTTCAGATATGGAGATATGGAAAAATGTTGAATAGTACTCACTCAATTTTGTCTTTTCAATGTTAAACATTCTCAGTTTATTCAAACTCTCTTAGAAAATTTACTTCCTGGACTATATTTCCCATTTAGTTTCTATTCTATGTTGCCCTTTTATGAACTTATTCCTGTTTTGGAGATATTCTAAAAATCTTTTTGCCCAGAACTGGACACATTACTTACAATAAAGTCTGAAATACACAGAATAAAGTAGAACTCTTCCTTCCTATGATTTGAATTACTCCTGAGGCACCCTAAAACTGAAATGGTCACATCACATAGAAACTTCCGTTCAGTTTCTAATCAATTACTATTCCAAAATAATTTTGCTTAATGACTAGTACTAAACTAGGTGTCCCTATGCTACTATTGTATTTTATTTCTGCTTCCTTAAATGAAGATATTTGCATTTGTGTCTGTTAAATTGTATTCAATATTTTAATTTATTCATTTGTTTTAACTTGTCAATTTATGAAACTGTTTAAAATTTTATTCCAGTGTTTTAGGATATTTGTTATGCTATCTAATTTTATTTTATAAATTTAGACTTCTGGGGTAGGAATAGCAGACTAAAAATGGGCTCTGAAAAACAATGCTAACAATCTCAACAAAATGAAAACCCAATGAGTAGACTGGCTCTTTGATCATTCCTTTCTGCACAATGAGTGGATTTGAGATTACCCACAAGTATTCCAGACAGCTTTTCCTCATGAGGAGATCACAAGGAAGTGGTCTCTCGGAGATTTAGAGCTCTGGAAGATGAGGGAAACCCATCTTTCTCAAAATGTGGTTGGCACCTTTGAAAGGACACTAAGTTTGCATAATTCCTTTTTCAATCACTACTGGAAATTTTGTCTTTGTGTGTGTGTGTGTGTGTGTGTGTGTGTGTGTGTGTGTGTGTGTGTGTGTGTGAATAAATTAGGAACCTTTGTATGTACAAGTCTGACAGCATTGGTTGAATTTCCTTCAGTTTTTAGAGAGGAAAGAACCACAAATTTAAGAACTAAAAAGTATTTTAATTATAAAAGAATCCTTCCTGTAGGGAAATGCTTTTGTTTTGAATGTTTAAAAAAATCACATAACATTTAATAAATTGGACACTAGAGGGAACTAAAGATCACAATAAGGAGAAAACTATTAGATTTAACTTACAATTAAACAATGAAGCAAAATATTTTAATATTGAACATATTGAAAGATACTTTTGGACAATGGGCCTAGAAGTTACTTACAAGTGTTGGCCTCTGTAGACAGAGCCTAAAAGTGTCTGTAGGTTGCATCTAGATGATGTTATGAAAGAGGAACAAGTTCCGACAACAATGAGACTGACATGAAGCTTCAATTATGCTTATCATTCTTTGTTCATAATTGGCTTGTGGAAACTACTGCCTTATTGAGAAAGCAGAACCAAAGCAGGAGTTGATATTTCCACTAAGTATTAATGCAGTTCTTTCTCTTTTCTTTTTTTTCTTTTCTTTTCTTTTCTTTTTTCTGCTTTTCTTTTCTTTTCTTTTTTCTTTTCTTTTCTTCTCTTCTCTCCTTCTCTCCTCTCCTCTCTTCTTCTTTCTCTTCCCTCCCTCCCTCCCTCCCTCCCTCCTCCTTCTCCTCCCTCTCCTGTTTTGAATGCCTATTTTTTGAATACCCGCTTTTTCTTCTATTAGTTTATTAGTACTTAGTATTATGGTATCAGAAAATATCCCACATTTTCTAAGCTATATGCTCCTGTGATACAACTAGTCCATCATTTTCATATTCGAGAATTATAACCAACAGTCTTGGCAGATCAGTTGAACTAAAAAAACTCCCACAAAGTATGAGAGTTACTGTAATATTTCTTATTTAAATGCCTTTATTAAACGATGATTCATTTAAAAAATACTTATCCATTAACTAGTTGGGGAACTGTTTTATTATTTTTCATTCCTAGCCAAAAAAGGCTTTCATACAAGCTGCTTTTACATTGAAAAAGAGAATAATTCTCATGCCATGCCATCCATTTGTGTTTCTTTCTTTCTACAATGCCACTGAGTTTCTTAATTTGCTCTGTGCATCCATATCTGAGCTGAATGGAAGGGACCTTGACTTTAATCACTTATCTGAAGGAGGACAACTTTAACTAAGCAAAACACTGCAGTGTAAGCATTAGGTATAAGTGAAATGTGCTGAGGTGTCAACGTTCAAGACTATATAAATATATATTCCTAGATATTGAAGAGCTACAGTTGAGGGAAGAAGATAAAATATTCTAGGAAAAGTGAATAGGAAAATGAATCTGTCAAATAATTTCAAAGTATGATTAAAAAGATACAGTTTTGGTGTTAATTTAAAGGTCACTTCTAGTATGAATGAGTCAGCTGTGGTAATGCTTGTTCTTTTGATGCTGTACATCAAAGATAATAAACTTTTTAAAAAAACAAAAAACCCTTTCAGTGGAAAGGGAAAGATTTTGAAGAACTTGGGTTTAAGAATTATCTGGGGTTTAAGAAATATCTGCCTCTGAAAAGAATTACATTTCTTCAATAACTTAGAAAATATAATACCATACTATACTACAGTACATTACACTATCAACAAAGATTGCCCCTGCATTCAAGGACCAGTTTAAAGACTGTGTGAAATGTCTCATCCAATCATTCTGAATCAAAGAGTGTCAAAGAACATCCAACCATCCATCCACAGTTTAGTACTTTATTTTATTCCACAGTATTAGACGCTTGCCATCAAGACATTGAACACCTGGGCAATTCTAGTCATTAGATAGTTATTAGATACACATCTGGAATAGTGGACTGGACTCAAGAAGAACTAAAAATCCTGGATAGGAAGACCAAAAAGTAATGACAATGAATCATGCCCTTCATTTTCACAGCAATCTTGACAGACTTCTTACCAAGGAAAATAGGTGGGCGTGGAATATTGAAAGTACACCAGACAGTTGAAGAAGGAAAACTGGAAGAATTTCTGAAGGACAATGAAGAAGATGCACTGAAACTAGCCTACCAGGAAGGCTTACTGAGTACTGGAAGCACCATTTTTCGCACTTAGGATCATGGCAGCATCCCTGTGGTCAGGTGATCAAAATTCATATGCTTGGCAACTGACTTATATTTATAACAGTTGCAGTGTCCCAGGGGCATGTGGTCCTCTTTTGTGACCTTTTGACAAGCAAAGTTAATGGGGAAGCCAGATTCACTTAACAACCATGTTACTAACATAATAGTTAGTATTAGTTAAGTATTAACATAATAGATAAGTGATTCACTTAACAACCTAACCCCTGTAATCAGAACCTCCAGATATCTTCTGTTAAATGAAATATCCAGACTGATATCTTAAAGAACTTTTGTGAAAAGGACAAAAGGACAAAATCAATGTGTTCATTGCCTATAGCTGAAGGAAAGAAGATTCAGCCACTGTTTTTTTCCATAAAAGTAAATAATCCAATGAGCCAAGGCAGTTCACAAGTCATCATCATATGAGTGTTAAAGTTAAGCAACTAGTAAACATTGAGATGGGCTGAACAGTAAAACTAAGACTTTCTCTCACAAGATTCAACCAATGATTAATTGATTTAAGAATAAGCTTATCGATCATTGAATTATATCCAATACTCCTAAACCTCCCTTCCATAGTATTTTACACTGTTTTGGGGGCGGGCAATGTGCACCACTACTGTTTTCTGCATTCCAGAACTCAAGACAAGAGACTGGACTGGAACTTTACAAAGGATTTTGAATCCATTCAAGGAAATTTGAAAGAGAAAAGATAGACTGTTTGGAATTAAATTCAATTTTTCTCGGGATCTAGAATATAACCCTAACATGAAGCCATACAATTACATTAGGTTAAGAGTGCTTAAGGTTGTCACAATAATAAAAAATGTTTACCAACTTGTTTCTTGTTAAGTAATGTTGGAGGAATTTACATTGGAATATAAATTAAGTGTTTGTAGTTCTGGAAGGAAAGGTCTATGTATGTGCAAGTAGATTAGATAGATAGATAGATAGATAGATAGATAGATAGATAGATAGATAGATAGATGGATGGATGGATGGATGGATGGATGGATGGATGGATGGATGGATGGATGGATGGATGGATGGATGGATGGATGGATGGATGGATGGATGGATGGATGGATGGATGGATGGATGGATGGATGGATGGATGGATGGATCTAATTGCTTATATGTGGATTTTTAAAAAAACACATGAGATATGCAAAATCACATAATACGTAAGATGCACGTTATTTAAATTGGAGTTACACAAATAATCTGAGGGGCAGAAAAACTTGATGTGGTTGTATAAATACATCTACCGTATTTTTCGGAGTATAAGACGCACTGGAGTATAAGACTCGCCGCCCTGAGTCCTTCGGGAGTTGGGCGGCATATAAGAACACCATAATAAATAAATAAAATAAAAAAAGACGCACCTTAGTTTTTGGGGAGGAAAATAGGGGAAAACAATCTGCCTACCAGGTATTCATCTGGCTAGCATCCTTAGTCTGGTCAGCTTCAGCACATTATTTTATCCCCTGGTTAGGACTTAAAAAAACCTTCTTCTGAGAGAATAACAATGAAAGAACCTGCAAACCAGTAAGAGCTGGGAAGATCATTAGCACCTGGTTAGGGCTAAAAAAAACTTATTCGGAGTAGCTTCAGCACATTATTTTATCCCCTGGTTAGGACTTAAAAAAACCTTCTTCTGAGAGAATAACAATGAAAGAACCTGCAAGCCAGTAAGAGCTGGGAAGATTGTTAGCACCTTGTTAGGGCTAAAAAAAAAAACTTATTCGGAGCAGCTTCAGCACATTATTTTATCCCCTGGTTAGGACTTAAAAAAACCTTCTGAGAGAATAACAATGAAAGAGCCTGCAAGCCGGTAAGAGCTGGGAAGATAGTTAGCACCTGGTTAGGGCTAGAAAAAAACTTATTCAGAGCAAGTAGAGCAATGAAAAAAAACCCTGCAAAGACTTAGGGCTGGAAAAACATTCTTTGGAGAGAGTAACAATGAAAAAGCCTGCAAGGTAAGAGCTGGGAAGATTTGTTAGCACCTAGTTAGGGCTGGAAAAAAAAAGCTACATTCGAAGTATAAGATGCACCCAAATTTTCAGCCACTTTTAGGGAGGAAAAAGGTGCGTCTTATACTCCGAAAAATACGGTATTTTGAGGAGTATGTTGTTGAATAACTGGAAAACTGTTAAATATAATTTTATGCCTGAAAGAAGGTGGTGGTTGTTTTTACTATAAATGCTGGTATAAAATATTTCCCTGACTGGAATATTACTGAAATGGAAAAGTTACATTTGTCATGAATTATAAAACTGGGAAATCGATATAGAGTTTAAAAGAGAGTTAAAAGAGTTTAAAAAGGTTAACTAGAATGATCGAAGGGATAGGAATCTTCACGCAGGAAAAACAACTGCAATATATTAAATGAATGTAACATAATCAATTTTATGAAATAATGAACAAAACAATACAGATTTCTTTTTTCAATCTGGTACTATTAGAGGTTGAGGCTACGCCATCAAAATATTGGCTATGGATTCAGAATTAACAGAAGATATTTCACACTGCCGCATATGCTTTATTTATTTTTACATTTATGGTACAAAATTGGTTGATGGACAGTGATACAGTTTAGCTACTTTTAAAGAAAATTAAGAAATAATAAAGGTAAGTAACCATCCATACAACTATGATAGACCTGTATTTTCCTGCCTAATAACTTTATCAACTAATAATACTGGCTTGACATATCTTTAATAAAACTATTAGATTTTTTAAAAAGTGCATTACTTCTCTGGCTCATCAGCAGTTCCCCTGTTGACTTATGTTGGCCAAGAAATAAATATTTTACTAGACTTGATGAATATTGAATCTGATCCAACAAATAGGTAATCTCTCAGTGTTTCAATGCTGAAATAGAGATACTAAAAACTATGATGTTAAATCCATCCATACTACCAATAATATTGATTTCATATTCTCCAACATTAAAAACTGTAGGTGTAGTTGGGGTATATCAACCAAAATAAGGATTGACCATAATTTCCTGGTGGATATGCATTTGCTTTCTTACAATATACAAAATGATTATTCAGTTCAAAAGCATTCATGATGAATGAACAAATTTGAATAACACATTTCCCTCTGATTGATTTCTGGACACTATAATTTTAATGTGAATTTAATTAATGAGATGGAGTTCCTGATAAACTGCTGGTGATGAACTTCCTTATTGTGTTATTTATAAACTGAAGGACAAACAAATACTTGCTATGAACATTTGAAGCCCATGAAACTTATTACTGTATTTCAAGTCTAGGTGGTATTTCAACATTTCTGCTCTTTTTTTAAAAAGATGCCTAGAAAATCTTTTAGCTTGTAGTTTGTCCTTGAGAAAACAGATTTATCATGTGGTTCAGTATTGGTTGCCTAAACTACCGTTTTTCCTTTCATGGCTGAATTGCTGAAACTGTATTTTGTGCAACATGAACACAGGCATTTCAATAAACAGTAATTTAGAATGTCAAACTACTGTGTGCCTGCCTATCTGATTTCATGCTGGTTGCTGTTAGAATGATTTAGCTATACAATAGGTATAGCTGCCATATCATATCCAGTGTGTTTATATGGAAAAAGGGATTCAATATCAGAAATTGTTCATCTCCAATATTGATATCACTGACATGTAAATGCTATGTACTGTGATCTTTCAAACTTTCCAGTTATTGCCAGAGGCTTCTTAGTTATCTATAAAATAATCAGGGACCGAGGGGGCTAGTTAGAATCTACATTACATCTCTTTTCTAGTTAACTCTCATCCAAAAGAGCAAGACTTTAGCCTATCGCTTTCTTGATGTTTGCCTACCAATACAATACAATAATTTCAGATGTTGATAGAAGTTTACAAGACAAGGGAACATAGAGAGCTTCCATACATCAAAAGCAAATTCTAATTCATCTAACCTAGCATTAACAGCAACTGTCATGAATAGGTTTTGCCAGCTATATTTGGACTTGCCAAGGACTGAACCTGGGACCTTCTGCATGCATATCACATGTTCTACCATGCTATAGTCTCTTGTCAAGATACCCAGAACTTTCAGTACTTCTTAATGGCAATGCTACTTCTTTATGAACATGAAAATCAAGACAACTGACACCCTCTGCCTGTCAAAAATATCAACTGTGAAAACTAATTGTGCAAATAATCTTTCCTCTCTTTGTTTCCACCTGAGTCTCCAAGAAGTAGGAGCTCTGTCCTGCTTGTATTGGTAGGACCTTTAATCACAGTCCATTTCAGATACAAACTAGAACGTAGGTCTGTCAAATCAACAATTTTCTTTAGTTACTAAAACATATCCAGTTGTTCATCCTTAGGGAATATCCTAAGGATGTATTCCCCTTCATGGCAAGCAGAGAAACGTTATTTGTTTAAGATTCAGCCAGTGCATATTTGCACAATTTCTTGTGTTTCAAAAGGAAACAGAATGTCAATCCTTTTTTTCAGATACAGATGCATTTGTCAAGGTTCCAAATAGCATCGAAAATTAAATCAGAGTCCGAGGCAAAGTACTCCTCAAAGTTCCAATTTATTAGCAGAGCCATGTTGGCACATCTGGGAGAAACCCGAATCTGAAGTCCCAGGGGTTTCTCCACCCAGTTGAATGTTCAAGCCCTTTTCCCCACACCCCCAAGTCCATCACATTGGCAGCAACTCCCATCTCCTTCTGTGCAGGTGCAGAAGTGCAAAGACAAAGGATGACCTTGACAATCTAGAAGGAATTTGTTATGGCTACATGCAGACATCCCTACTGCAATAACCCCTCCCAAATTCCCTCAGCTAAGAATACATTTTAAAATAGCGTAAAGTGTGGAAGGCCAAAGACCCCAACTAAAACAGCTTCAGCCTGACAGCATTATGGCTCTATGTCATTATGACAAGTATACAGTAGTGGGCTGCAACTGGTTTAACAACCGGTTTTGTGATTGTGCACATGTGCGCTTCATGCGCCCGCGTGCCTAACACACATTAAAAATACAACAATTTGAATCTCAGCTGTTTACCTTCTAAAGCAGCCCCAATAAGTAGAACAGTGGAGGTGTGGAAATCAGCTGTGTCACGTGAATCAGCTGAGCCAGAAAGAAGGAAATATAGGACAGGATAGCATAGGGGTGGGTGCGCGGGGCCAGCTGATCATCGGAACTACCGGTTCACCCGAAGCGGTCTGAACCAGCAGCAGCCCACCACTGCAAGTATACCTCTAAGCATCCAAGAAGATCAAGAACTGTAAGTAGCTTTGACAGAGATTCTGTCCTGAAATAGTATTTATTCTTTTAAATTACTGTGAAGATCTATAATATGAAGATTATTAAAACTGTTAACAATTCTTCATATTGCTTGGGTATAGCTAGATTAGGATTAAGTACGGTTGGGGAGTTTGTGGTTCAATGAGTTTGAGAATCCAGCTATTGTTGCGAGTACCAGGTCACCACATCAATGCATAACATGGTTCATTTTGATATAGAACAGTGATTCTAAATCTGTAATTTGAACATATACTGGGGGTAATAGAGCAATTTGTAATTGCTTGTTTTTGAGCTGAGGATGCAATTTGGGGCTGTGGAGAGAGTTATATAAGAGGATTTTTGGGGGGTGTTTAATTACATTATTTGAGACCAGGCAAAGGAGCAATGGGGGGATCAAGCAATTTAAGAATCACTGATACAGAACCTTACATTGTCACAATAACTATCCTTCATTAACCTGGGTTTGAGACTTAGTATGTTATGTGCATTTAGATGATACATTCCTACAGGCTTTCCTTAAATTTACTTTTTTGGTTTTATAACTTACCATTTTGTTTTAACTTACCCACATAGATTGTGGAGGCAGATTTTTTTTTTTAATATCAAAGACAATGACAGACTGCTATGTGAAATTGCATTTTACAACTGAATCACTTAGCGGTGGAAATTCCAGCATCATTACTATCATTAAGAGAACAATGTACAAACTGCTCTTTTTTTAACTTGTCCAAATTTTTATTTTTCCCTTTATCATTTTCTTTCATTCATACATTCTGTTGCATTTGCTTGGAATTAACCATCATTAATTATAATCTGGATTGTCTGTTTAAATTTCACTTTCAAAGCCTTTTAAATAAAAACCAGTGGCTAACTATGGCTAAGAATGATTAATAGCAATATGGATAAAACAGTAAACTAGGGTTAAAGCAAACTCTAGAAACAGAAGGGATTTTTGTAAATTATGCAAGTGCGTAATTCTCAGCATGTGCCACAACTCAATGATGTTGGATTTATATAGTGTGTTTACTGTCAGAAACAAATGCACTGATTTACAACACATGCTTTTTCAAAAGGATGAACCTATATCTCCTTAGTAATAGCAATAGCACTTAGACTTATATACCTCTTTATAGTGCTTTACAGCCCTCTCTAAGCAGTTTACAGAGTCAGCATATTGCCCCCAACAATCTGGGTCCTCGTTTTACCGACCTCAGAAGGATGGAAGGCTGAGTCAACCTTGAGCCAGTGAGAATCGAACTCCTGGAGTAAGCAGTGAGTTAGCCTGCAGTTCTGCATTCTAACCACTGCGCCACCATGGCTCTTAGGTTCAGATGTTTGAAAGAGAAAATGAAAATGCTGCTGTTACGGCACTCTGGCTTCCAAAATCTGAATGTGAAACATATATAATTGTTACTGAATATGAATAAACATAGTTCTATCAAACATTGACTTACTGCTGCCTGACAATAATTCCTAAGACAATGTCTGATACGTTTCCATTTGACTGTTGATGATGAATGAAAACAATATGGTAATCAATAGGGTGGAAAAAAGTACGGTAGATACTGCTGACAACCGGTCAAGTAATAAACTTGAAAGGATTTATTACTGTTTTAAATTCTCCAAACAGCCTCTAGAATACAATTGACTACTGAAAAGTGACTTAGTTTTCAATTGCCTTTCAACATTCTTCTACATTTACATTATGATAAATTATACTTACCAACTGCAGACTTTTCAGGAACATTGGCTGTATAAATATCCTTGATAAATTTGGGCTCATTGTCATTGATGTCATGGATTTTAATGATAAATTCTGATTCTGGTTCAACCTGTCTTCCAGTATTTCGATCTATAGCCTTGGCACGTAACACATACAGGGCCCTTTCTTCTCTGTCCAGCCTTTTTGCTGCATGAATATCTCCTGTGTTTTCATCTATAACGAATACGTTGCCAGCTCCATCTCCTGTTAATATGTATTTTAAATTTCCATCTCCTTTATCTTGGTCAGTGTGTAGCTTTAAGAAAATAAAAAGAAAGAGACAGAGAGAGAGAGAGAGAGCAAATTTTATAAATAGATGCATTGTTATTAAAGACAATCTATTTCAGCAGATATGAATAGGACTTCACAAATCTTTTTTGTAATTGAGGTCAGCAGTGGTTATCATCCCTTTCTTTGATGGAGAAATAAAGTGACAAAACTTAAGATTTTGGTCACACAAGTAAAATACTTTAGCAAATGGATAAAGGACAAAAAAAAGTATAGAAGGTAAGATTACTGTAGTAAAACTAAAGTGAGATGGAAAATGTAAAATAGTTTCTTTCCCAGGTTGACTTGTACCAACAGAGCTTTTAAACAGAAAATCATCCTATTGATAGCAATTAGTAACCTTTCTACTGTTTAAGTATATTGTCAATAGCTATATTGTTTTTCCGAATCATTATATGTGTGAAAGTATTTCTTTTCAAATGAGGTGAAGTGTTTCTTTTTAAATAAGTAATAAAGAAAAGAAAATATAACAGTAAAAAACTTGCCTACTTAAAATCAAATAAAGAAAATCTAGTCCAGAATCCTGCTAAAAAAATTGAAATATATCTGTCATAACACAGTGCAAGTTACCTTTTGAAGACCTCAAATGTAAAGGTATCTTGGATATGGAGAACTAATGAATAACAGCAATGAGATGAGATTTATAACAAAATTAAATGTATATTTATTATTTATGTATGCATGCATAAATGGCTTTATCTAATATTATTTATCGATGATGAACTAAACAACTGGCGCAGCGGTTAGAGGCAGGTACTGCAGGCCACTTTAGCTGACACTGATCCGCAGGTCAGCGGTTCAAATCTCACGCAGGTCAGCGGTTCAAGGCTCAAGGTTGACTCAGCCTTCCATCCTTCCGAGGTAGGTAAAATGAGGACCCAGATTGTTGGGGGCAATATAAATATACATTGCTTACTGGTGTAAACCGCTTAGAGCAGTGATGGCAAACCTTTTTTTCCTTGGGTGCCGAAATAGTGTGTGCGCGCGCTATTGCACGCACATGCATGCCCACACCCATAATTCAAAGCCCCCCACTCACCCCACCCCCCTGCGCATGCATGCGCGACATCTCCCACTCCCCCATTTCCCGACTTCCAGTGGGCCCAGTAGACCCGTTTTTCGCCCTCCCCAGGCTCCAGAGGCTTTCTTGGAGTTTGGGGAGGGCAAAAACACTCCCCCCCGCCACCCCGGAGGCCCTCTGGAGGCCGAAATCACCCTCCCAGTCTCCGCGTGAGCCAAAAATCAGCTGGCAGGCACGCACATGCGCGTTGGAGCTGAACTAGGGCAACAGCTCGCGTGCCGGCAGATATGGCTCCGCGTGCCACCTGTGGCACCCATGCCATAGGTTCGCCATCACTGGCTTAGAGAGTGCTTGCATTGTGAGGGGGTATATAAATCTCACAAAATAAATAAATAAAAATAATACTGAAATATATATAGCAATAGCAATTAGACATATACTGCTTCATAGTGTTTTACAGCCCTCTTTAAGTGATTTACAGAGTCAGCATATTGCCCCCAACAATCTGGGTCCTCATTTTACCGACCTCAGAAGGATGGAAGGCTGAGTCAACCTTGAGCCGATGAGAATTGAACTGCCAAATTGCTGGCAGCCAGCAGTCAGCAGGAGAAGCCTGCATTCTAACCACGGCACCACCACGGCTCTCTATACAAGTAGTCCTTGACTTACCACATTTGTTTAACAACCTTCTGAAGTTACAGCACTGCTGAAAGCAATGACTTATGACCAGGCCTTGTACTTACAACCACTGCAGTTTTCCCATGTCAAATGATCAAGATTCAGGTACTTGGAACTGGCATGTACAGTATTTACAACAGTTCCAGCATTTTGGGTCATGGAATTGCCATTGCAATCTTCCTCAGGGTCTTCCAATAAGTAAAGTCAAAGGGGAAAGCTGTATTCACTTAACAACTGCATACTTTGGTTCATTACTGCAGCAATTGGGTACCGATAGTAAAATCAGGTGTGACCCACTTAACAATTGCAACACTTAATGATGAAGGTTTCAGTCCCAATTGTGATCATAAGTCAAGGTCTATCTGTAATAGATTTTATTTAGTTTTGAATTCCTTTCAAAATGTCTTACAACAATTAAAGCCCACAATGGTCAAAGCAGCCAAGGTTTTGGGAACAATCTCACAATCCAAACTCCACCCCTTTTGTATGTGATAATGTGCACACAAAAGGATTGTGGTTTGCATTTTGAGATCATTTTGGCCTTCTGGCCTCTTTTGGTCTTCCATCTCTCTCCTTCCCCCATTCATCACTTATAGGGACAGTTCTTAGGCAGGCGAGCACCTTTAGAAAATTGAGAACTTACTGTGAATATTTTTACAAAATGGCAGCTAGAAGAGCATTTCCTACTAATGAATTTTATAAAACACTACCTCCAGGCCACAAAAGATAAGAGAGAAGATAAGATAACCTTTATTGTCACTTTTTTCAGTGAACACACTGGCACATACTAAAAGATGAAATTCTGATGCCTGCTCTCAAAAGAAAATAAATATATAATCATACACATACATGCACACCAGTAGTGGGTTTCTACTGGTGCTGTCCACTCTACTGCACCGGTAGCGGCCAGCCAATGACGTAATTTGCGCGCGACACCGGTCCATCGTCTTCACCGGTCCGTCGCGTGACGCCATCTTTTTTCAGAATTTTTTAGCTTCTTTTGCTTCCTGCGCATGCGCACAAGCAAAATCTCGCGAGGGGACGTGTGTGTGCAGGAGATTTTGGCGATTTTTTGCTTCCGCGCATGCACAGAAGCAAAAAAATCACCGAAATCACACAGCGCACCGGTAGCAACTTTGAGAGCAACCCGCCCCTAATGCACACAGATATACTATATACTATATACTATATACATATGCATACACACACACACACACACACACACACATACATACATACATACACAAACAGACATAAATATATACATATGTGTATTAATCACAGTCCATCTTGAATATATAGTGGAAAAGAGTCTCAAAAAAGTTAACACAAGTACTAGGCCATTTGGAAAAGAAACCAAAATCTAAAGTTGGTACAAAAACATTTTACACTGGGGATATATAAAGAACTATGTGTATGGTTTAATTTTTGCTTTCAGTAAAGATTCTAATCTTGTTGAGCTAACTCAATGAATCTTTTGCTGCATCAAGAATTGATGCTAAGTTGGGAAGTGTCAAAACTTGATCATGAATCTGGTTGGTAAACATTGAGTTATAGAGTATTATAAAATACAAAATAAAAAAGTAGATAGAAGAGCAGTGGGGGGGGAGTGGAAAGGAGGAAGAGAAGTGAGGAAAGATAGGGGGTGGAGAAAAAGAAGCATTAACTTCTGACTCTCTCTGATACAGTAAAATAAGGCATTAACATCAAATTACAACTTTTTGCTTTTCCATAATAGTATAAACAAGCCATTTCAATAAAGATCTATCAGTCTAATCTGTAAAACCCAAAATCAGAGTTTCATTCTTTTCCACATTGAGCATGAAGTTCAGAAGAGGTCTCCATGTAAAACACTGTATGATTCAGTGGGCAAAGAATTTTGGATATAATGTGATGCTTGAACAATGGGAAAATATGTGCACGAAGGGTTTAAAATTTACATTAAATTATAATCTAAAAGAAATTTTTTTCCAAAAGTTTTTTATTATTATTTCCACAGACAATACACATATTTATATATTCATTCTCGTTTCATTTTTCTGTACATTCCATTCTTTTTATATATAAATCTCCTCTACTACCTCTTCTACCCTCTCTCCTACTTCTCTACCCCTCTCTTCCCTTCTCCTCTTCCTTATCCCTCTACCTAACCACTCCTTCTATGCTGTATTTTCTCATCTATGATCTAATAAGAAAATTTATATAAGATGATGTATCGCTGGTATTTAACACCAGTTATCTAAGATGTATAGAGGCATGTCAAATGAATTTTGGAAATGTAAAAGCAAAGAAGGGACTTTTTATCTATCTATGGTGGACATGATAAAGCAAAAAAGAAAAGGAGTATGATTCATATTTTAATACAGAAAATTTTGAAAACGGAGATAAAAAAATGAAACCAGAACTTTTCCTTTTGGGCCTAATGGAAAAAAAATGGAACTTTGTTACTATATATGTTGACAGCAGCAAGACTATTGTATGCACAAAAATGGAAGGGCACTTCTCCATAGTGGGTGGAGCCAGCCTCCAAGAATGGGTTAAACCTGCCCTCCAGCCAATCAGGACTGAGTTTCTTCAAAAGTATAAATAGGACCCTCTTGCCTTGGCACCCCCTCTTTTTCCTCGGTCCTGTAGCCATATAGGACAGTGCTTAACCCATTCTTCAAGTCTGCTTCACCAACTTTCCATCAAACATCAGAATTCTCCTTTTAAAAAAACTGTAAGTGCTGCTCTTACCATTTTAGCCACTTTTTATTGAAGTGTGAATTCTCTCTGAAAAAGCAAGGCACTAAAGAGGTGGGAGTCCTAGGCAAGGAGCATGGGGTTGTCATGGGAGGGTGAGGGATGCCACAGGTATGCATTATGGAACACAGGCAGGCTAGCGGAGGCTGTGGGCAGGTTGGAGGGAGACCAGGGGAGAGCAGCAGTATTTGCAGTCAGCTTGGGAAAGGCCTGGGAGGGCCAGCAGAAACTTCAGGTGGGCAAGGGTGATGCTGCAGGGAGGCACTATGGATAATGGGAGAGTGTAAAGGGATAATACACAGCATGAGATACTTGGGATCTCAGACTCCATAGCGGGCATGATTTGTAACCTCTCCTGCCAGCTTTCCAATTGATTTTACTTGTGGGAAGCCAGCAGGGAATATTACAAATGGAGATCACATGATTGGGGTTTGGTGCAATATCATAGTTATGATCTGGACACCTGAGAACCCAGATTGTGAGCATGTGACTGCAGGGATACTGTGTTGGCTGAAACTTCAAGGACTGGTCATAAATCATTTATTTTCAGTGCTGTTGTATCTTTGAACACTCTCTGAACAAAAGGACATAAGCTGACGCCTACCTGCACAGTGCATTTATTTGATGTACTTGGTAGTTGTATATTTACTGTCAGAGACAGAATATTCTGAGTTTATACTTTAATGTATTTCATTATGTTGCCTCACATAAAGGAATTGGTTTTGTTAAAAGAACATATGAAGAAACAGGCATTATTAGATTGAAAGAAAATTTATTTCATCTGAAACCTTGAGATTCTCTATTCCCTTGAAAATTTCTGTCACAGCTGCCGTCTAAGAGCTATGAAGGGGAAAAAACCCATCTGCAATGTTTGATATTTCAGCTAAAACTATCCTGAAATTTCCTCTCAGTTGTTTCCTCAGTTGTTTTCTTCCCTCAAAAAAAATATTTTGTTTTTTTTTACCATATTCTCAGAGTCCCAAGGGTTAATTTTAATTCATCTTAAAGCTGTTCTGAAGCTTATTTTATTGTTGGAAGCAGGAGGAGGAGCTAATGCAGGTACTGTTGTTCTCTGTTGCTCAATTTTTCTTTATTCTGAAGTCTGTGCAGCTGCTTGCAATTCCTGATAGTACAAAAAATCCTTATGATGTCTTCTTCTAATGTTTAAGTTTAATGTTTAAGTAAATCATGGGACATAAGGAAGGCAGAGGGCCACTGGAGAGATGATTGCATACTGTAAAACAGGCCATTCATGAGTATCAGTCAAACTCTCTCCTTCTTATCAGAAGCAATTCTGATGAAATTTAATTGAATGGGCCAGTCTGAAAATTTCTGCTCTGGGTAGCATGTTGGGTTAGAAGACCACCAATGTCCCCCGCCCCTAAGATTTCTATTTCAATTTAAATTTCAATTTCTATCACTTTCCATTAATTCCTATTTAATATCTAGATGCTTCGGGTCATATATCAACACTGGGTTTACTATAATCAGCATGCTGATGATACACATCTTTTTTTTATTCAAAAAGTTTTATAAGTACAAAGTACAAACATTTTTCTTTTTTCTCCCCCCCCTTCCCCCCTAGCCCCAACCCACCCCCTTCCCTCCCCCCCCTGTCCCCCCCAGACTTCCCAGAGAAAGTACAGGGCATAATATTCAATAAAATAAATTTAAATTAAGTTAAAAAAAATCTTAATTTCCACATTTTTAAAAAAAATCTGAATTATTCAAAACTGTTCAAAACGTAATCAAAAGAAAGATAAAGATAAAAAAATAAAGAAAATTTAAAAATTTAAAGAAATAAACAAATGGAATATCCAATACAAATGACTACTGTGAAAGCCACAAAAAAAGAGGAAGGCCATATACTGTCAGCCAGAAAAAGAGACTAACAGCCCACCAGAGAATGCCAGTCAACATAATGAACCTCTTTATTTACTCCCATCATAGAGAAAATCTATCTATTAGGATGGCTAAGATTTAACAATCACTTGGTGGCACATAATCAACCAACCAATATTATTTGTAAGTAGGAAGAAAGAAGGGAAATTAGAATAGAAATACCTACATTTACTCCATGTTCTGGCTGCACATGGTTTCAGTGGGGAATTACCTCACTTTAGAACCAGACATGTTGTATGGTAACATAATTTTTTTCTCAAAGATGGGTGAATATTGTTTTAACAGCCAAGGAGAAAGGCTTCAAGCAATACTTCACCATGATGAAACAACTACTCATGCCTCTGGAAGGCTAAGCACCTCATCAGAATGGATTTCAGCAGAACTAGTCTGCATCCCAACTCTTCCTTTGCTAACAGGAAGAGGAGGGATTGTTGTACTCATGCAATGATAAGGTACAACTGTTTTTGATCTACATTCTTTTCTAATCCCTTTATGGTTATCCTCCTTCAATAGTCTGTAAGTTAATTTTTAAAGCTCTGCCTGCAAGTAGACCTGATTTCAAGTTTTGTGTTTAGCAGTGTCTATCAAAGAGAATACAAGTTGTGTGTTCACAAGCTTTCCTGTCTTTCTTCCTTTACTTGAAACAAAATTATTTGTTTGCCATCACACTTTCTTCCTTCCCTTCATCCTTCCAGCACCAGCTGATTTCAAAAAGACTATGTGTAGTAGCTTACAAAATATCAAATGTATAATTAAAATACTGCCGTTCTGTATGGCAAGTATAAAAGAATACCATTCACGGAAAGACTTTACCCCTGCGACTCAGGAGAGGTGGAGACTGTGGGACACATGCTCCTCAGATGCTCCTTTTATACGGAGATTAGGAAAAAAAATATTCTGCCAACAATTGCAAGGTATCCTGGCTGCTCCAACACTACCTATCTTCAGTGGCTGCTTAAGGATGAACAGGCCATAACTACAGCACAGGTGGCCAGATTCTGCGCAGCAGTAGTGGGGATTCATCACAAATATGTGCCTTTTTCACCATATATATATATATATATATATATATATATATATATATATATATATATATATATATATATATATATATATATATATATATATATATATATATATATATATATATATATATATATATATATATATATATATATATATATATATACCAACTGTGGCTAACCTTTAAGTGTCTAATCCACTTATATCCTAGCTAATTTATACAACAAATGTGGCAAACCCTGCTTATTCCTTTCCCTTGTAGGAAGTTAATACCCACCCCCTCCTGGAAGGGTGAAATACCCTGGGAAATATTAAAAGGCAGAATATTATATACAGTAGAATATCCCTGGAAACCTGCTTCTAAGCAGACAAAAGACTCATCTTATGCGCCAGCTCACCCATTCCTCCCACCCTTGCTAATGGGCCATCAAGGAATGGCCTAGCCCAGCCCATTCCCCCCACCTAGCCTGAAACAGTATTTTTACATTACAAACAGGAAAGGAATCACAAAGCCTTTTTATTCACCACATGGGACCTGGTAAAATTCCATCCCAACCACGCACCTGGGATTCAGGACAGCCCACAAGAGATGCCCCAGAATGCCCTGTGAATCTTGACAGCCAATAGGATAGATTTCTGTATAGGAAGAGGAAACAGTTGGGGAAGGACCCGAAGAGAGAGTATAAAGCAAGGAACTCCAAGCATGTTGCCCCTTTCCTTTTTCTGGACCCAACACCTGGAAACATGTGATCCACCTTTTCTGTTCAGGAGCCATGTGCTCCTGTTCCTTTGTTCTCCATTAAAACCTTCTTTCCAAGCAACTTCCATGAATCCAGTGTTCTTTTTCCCCACTTGGAACTGAACCCAGAAGAATATTACTTACGACACCCTATTAGTATTAAACTGATTATAGGCCTCATAGCTTATG
Organism: Diadophis punctatus similis; assembly: GCA_023053685.1. Lineage (NCBI taxonomy): Eukaryota > Metazoa > Chordata > Lepidosauria > Squamata > Dipsadidae > Diadophis > Diadophis punctatus. The sequence continues at coordinate 125,336,853 of JALIGW010000003.1, forward strand.
GATTGCAATTTTAGTAGTGTAGACCATGTGTAATTGACAGATTGGATTTTATCATGGATTTTATCTGCTATTTATTATTTTATTTTACAACTTTTAATTGTATATTTACTGAGTGTTTTTGTTTGTTCTAGTCTCTGGTCTATGACTGTAATAAATTGAATTGAATTGAATTATAATACTATTAAAAGCATACCATAACAAAACGTGACTGCCCAGACAAGACAACAACATTCAAAAAACATAACGAGGTGTCAATTGGTTTCCAGAATCTTTGCAGGGTAAAAACCATACCTATCTTAGAGGGAATGCTATTTCAGAGAGTTGCAATAAAGGGAAAGTGATTTAAATACAAAATGTGCTGCACTGATTTTGGTTCCAGAGGTTCCCCAGAGTGCTGACTTTATTTTAGCTTCAAATTAAGTGGCATCTCCTTTTAAACACTCTTCTCAAACTATATTTTTCCAGTTACTGTTTTGCTTTCTCCCACTACTACAGTGGTCATTTGCAAACATTACAGATAGTCCTCAACTTACAACCATAACTGAGCCCCAAAATTATGGCTGTAAGTCTGTGAAAGTCAGTAACTTTATTATCTACCACCTGTCTTGCAAAAAAGTCACCAGACTGTTTCCCTTCCCCTAGGAAGGTGCAGCTGTGCAAGAATTCCAAGCTAGGCCCTGACTTGCTTGGTTACCAGTTGCCCAGAATCATGGTCACATGACTGTGGGATATTGCAAATAGCCATATAGGTGAGCTGATTACCAAGTGTCCAAAATGCGATCACAGGACATGCTTGACATAAGGAAACTGTTAGATTGTGGGCAAGGATCACAGGAGACCGACTTCAGAACAGCTCTTTTACTTAGCTCACTCAAGCAACCAGCAAAACATGGTCTGACAGCTAGCTCTTTTATAGAAGGCTGTCAGACACAACAACCAATAGCGTTTGAGCATTCAAACGCTGGACCTGGGTGAAAACATACAGTTCAGTTAGAGTTCAGCTAGAACATAACAAATCAGGGTTCAGTCAGAGTTCAGCTAGACATTACAAGTTAGAGGTCAGTTAGAGGTCAGTCAGAACACAACAGAAACCACTTCCTATGCATTAAAAGAAAGGTTGAATTTAACCTAGCATGGAAGAACAGTGTCAATATAGTTAACATGCAGATAATGCCAAAGGAACTTATAAAGTGCTCCCCCCACCGATCGTTTTGTTCTTTCTTTTGTATAAATGTAAACTTTGGGAATCATTTCAGCTCTAATTCATTAAAAAAACTGACATAAAACAGAATTTATTAGTTATTAGTAGTATCACTATTCAGGGCACAAAAACAAAGGAACATAATTGCTTCCATAGTCATGGAGCATAGTACTTTGGTACAATGGAAATTAGTCAGTGAATAATATCAATCAGCCGATCTTATATAATGGTTATCTAATGCTCGAACTTATCATGTAGAAAAAATGAAGGCTGGTGAATTTTATGGTTAGGTTCAATGTGAAAGCAACAAAACATACAAGCAAGACATGCTGCTTATGATTGAAGAGAGGAATGTCAATGTTTGTAAATATCAAGAAGGAAAATGTAATTTGAACGTCTAGGATACAACGAAAGCAGATAATTACTTATTCATTTCTGCCAGTTCAATGACTTTGCCATTACTAACATAGTCTTCAAACAACTAAAATGACTATATTACTATGTTTTCCCCAAAACATTGTTCATAAGCATGCATTTTGGCCAGAGGTGGGTTCCTCCCGGTTTGGACCGGTTTGCCTGAACCGGTAGCAACCCGCTGGTGACATCACTGATCCGCTTTGGTCGATGCCGGTCCATGGGCGCTGCCATGGGGTTTTTTTTTTGAATTTTTAGTGATTTTTTAGTGATTTTTTTTTGTTTGGGAATTTTTTCCCCATGTTGTTTTCTTCTGTGCATGCAGATCTGGTTCTGTGTGTGCTTGGAAGTGGGCCCACCCTCCTGCCCCTGGGTTTATATGGACCATTATTGCTTCTTCCGAAACACTGCTGATCAGCTTCGCAGCTTTTTTTGTGCTAATTTCCTTGTTAGCAATACGGAAGGGATTGAATTCAATCACTGAGCATGCGCTACAGCTAATTTGCACGAGTGGATGCCCGCGTGCGAGCGTAGCGATCGCGCGTGTGTGGAAAATGTGCACTTCCATCGTGATGCAAACTGCTGGGGAAGGTAAGTAGAATCCACCCCTGATTTTGGCCCCCAAATTGAATTTAATGTGCCTGCTAATAGTCAAAAAAACAATGGTTTGAATCAATTCAGTACAGTGAAATTTCAGCTAAGCAATAACAGGACCCCAACAAGTAGTTCACAGAGAAATTCCTGCTTGACTGTTGCAATTGACATTGGATCATATTTTTCACACAAGCATTGTACTTCTCCATGAAATATTTTTGTTTTCTTTAAGAAAATAATCATTTTTAACCACATTTTTTCATCTTTGTATGGCCCCGATAGGAAAAAGGCAAAAGCAAGATCATATTTAGCATGGGCTAAATAGGGGAATACAGCCAGTCCTCAACTTACTGTACTGTTTGAAGTTATGATGGATCTCCCAGGTCAGGGGTCAGCAAACCGTGGCTCTGGAGCCGCATGTGGCTCTTTCATCCCTCTGCTGCGGCTCCCTGTTACTCAAAATATGCATCACAATAGTCAATGTGTGATACCCACTGGCACACAATTTATTGAGCTTTTCGAGCCCCGGTAGGCCAACCATGGATAAATCCAAGAAAAGAAAAGTTTCAGAAGAAAACAGAATGTTTAATTCAACTACATATTCTGTGACCGCTCAGGAAATAGGCATGGGAAGGGTTTTGTGGCTCCCGGTGTTTTCATTTCTGTGGGAAACGGGTCCAAATGGCTCCTTGAGCGTTTAAGGTTGCCGACCCCTATCCCAGGTGGTACTTATGACTTTCCAATGGCCACCACTCTCACAGTCATGTGGTCGCATGTCAGGAAATTGGCAACTGGCCTAGATTTACAGTCTTTTACAGCATCCCAGTCACATGATTGCATTTATGATGATGATTTTTCTGAAAATGAGCATTTACTTCCAGTTTTCAGCCACACATGCCTTTAACGAACCATTGGATCACTTAATGATTGTCTCAAAAAAGGTCATAAAATTGGATTCATTACGTGGCTGACCTGCTTCATGTCCATCACAACAGTCCATTGTATTACGATTGTAAGTCAAGGACAACATATATCCAAAGATTATGAAGAAACTGAACCTCTGTGCAGTGTTTTTTCTCCCCTTAATAGTTTTGCTAATTTTAGCATTGTCTGTTAGACATTTATATGACATTTTATATGATTAACAGTGGATATCCGTTATTAACAATCATGACTATCCTGTTCCAAATGGTGTCCCATAATGTAGTCCAGCCCGTGAAACCCTCTATACTTCCACTTTAAGTACATAGTCCCTCTTCTCACGTCCATATATTGTAACCCCTCCCTCGATGCTCTTTCCAAGACTGCTGGTTACACCTTCAAGATCATCTCAATGGTCCGGAACCACCCCGCCTTACTTGCTCTTTCCAAGGCTTTGGTCGCACCAGTGGCGGGTTGCCGTCTTACCGGTGTCGGTGAGCTGCGCACGCATCTCCAAGTTTTGGGGGGGGCATGCGCTCGCTATGCGCGCGTGCCCCCTTATGTGATTTTGCTTCTGTGCATGCGCGGAAGCGAAATTGCGCCAAAATCTTGCGAGGGGACGAGCGTGCGTCCGAGATTTTGGCGCGATTTTGCTTACGTGCATGCGCGGAAGTGAAATCTCACCGAAATCTCTCTCACATGCACATCCCCTTGCGAGATTTTTGTGCTATTTTGCTTCTGCGCATGCGCAGAAGAAAAATCGACCCAAAATCACCGGGAAAAATTGGCGACGCGCACGATGGACCGGCAGAGAATGCTCTGGAGCGGTTGCGCAATCCGCCGCTCCCTACCGGAGCTGCGCACCGGGCAGCTCTGGCAGGAGCCCACCTCTGGGTCGCACCCTTTATACTGGTACATATCACCTCATGTTCTTATCAGATATGCCTGTTCCACCCCTGGTTGGTCTTTTTTCTCTCTCCTTTCACCTGACACCCATATATGGTTGTTACCGTTCCCCTCACCGGGGTAGAACATCTAGTCCGGGTGGAGCTATATTCTTGGCCTGGCACATTCCCTATATGGATACATTCCTGAAATGTATCCATATAGGATACATTTGATGAAATGAAATGTATGCTATATGAAATGAAAACAAAAACAAAAACATAGGTTTAAATATATCTTTGATTTTGCACAACTGTGTGTCTATTTCTTATAATGTAATGGGCTCTTGACGGTTTTTCGCCCATGGGAGACTGGAATGCCTTGAATGAGTGAGAACTGATTAAGACCAAATGCATCGATGTTTTAAAGATATTAACTTTATTATTTGAAAAATAATACATTTTAAAAATACATTTACATACAATACTATGTCAGTACAAGAAAGGTCTTCTAATGAATTTGCAATATTAAAAAAAAATAGTAATAAGCTGCACTTCAGGCTGAGATATTAAATCAGCTTTTGAATTAGCCTAATGGGACACAATTCAAAATATGAGGATTAATCAAACTGTGTACTGCTCTCTCCAGTGCTGTTATTAACAAAAGACCTGAATAATATTCCCCTGAATTTTCTCTTCTCTTATTTTAAAAAGGTGTTGCACTTCACGCTGGACGTTTAGCTGCAATTTTCCAAATTAAAATAATGTCCTTGGAAAATGAAAACCGTGTTTAAAAAACAAGGAATGTAAGCAGAGAACAACTATTTGATTTTCTGTGTCAGCCTTTTCTACTACACTTTGTCTGCATAGGTAGCTTTTGAATTTGATGAACTCATAGGTACTTTAAAAAATGATTTATATGAATACTTTGGTACTGAGATGATGGATTGAATAGTAATGTGACTTGTACATGGCAAATTAGAGCTAGTGATTCTTCCACAAAACTGCAATTGTCAGGGTGTGTTTAAGCATATCTGGCTGGAATGTTAAAATATTAAAATCCCAGTCAAAATATTTTAATATTTTAGTCTGCAAAATTAACTGCTACTTTTTCTTCATTGGCTGCAAAGAAGCTATGCTTTGGTACACTAGTAATTTAAATCTTGGTGAACAACCCATTAACACATAGCACTAAATAACAGAAAATATTTTTCTCTTCCAGGACTTCTGAATTTGTGGGGAGAGATGTTCTTTATATGTTCCATAATTTTAAAAAGTTTTAGCTTACAAATTATGCATTATTCCTAAATAGCCAAAACAATATATATATTTTACCCTTTAACTATATGAACTAAGTTTGAATAAATAAAATAAATTTTGGGTTCTGGTAATGAACACATATGTTTTATATGTGAACTTAAAGAGAAAATAAAACACCGAACTACATTAATTCATAATAGGACACAAGGATTAGTGTTGTATTTCTTTACTGATTTTATTCTAAATCAGCAATACTTTAAGACATATAGCCTCTGTGTCTTTTCCTGGGAGTGCATAGCAGTTATAGAAGAAAGTTGTAAGGTGCTAGGAAAGGCACGGATGCATTTAAGAAATTGAAAACCATTATGTTGCTACATGCTCTGAAACACCTTTTGGAGATTGGTTATATTGACCAATGGTGATTGAATCTGAAGCACCACACAGTCCAAAAATATGAATTTTATTCCGTTTTTAGGAAGAAACCATACTTGCAAACCTCATGAATAAAACTTATAATAAATAGAAAGGTCCAGAAAAAGCAGTATTGCACTGAGTATATATTAATGTGTATATTGTGGCATATGATTCTAAAAATATTGTGATGTTACTGTAACTGTATATTGATTAACTTGTGTGCATATATTCAATATGTTGCTGATGACATTTGTGAATGATTATCAATGTTCTTTCCTGAAATAAGAGTTCATTGGAATTAACTATCATTCCAGAATAATAAGCTGTTTACTTGGATTTATAATGGATGTTGCTCTTGTGTGCGCATATTGGTTTGACATTTCTTTATATTTCCATTTGTCCTGCTTCTGGATTTTTCAGAGGCATGGCCTTGAGATCCACAAGATGCACAACAATGAGCAGGTAAAAAGCACCTCTTTTCAAATCACTGAAAACAACTGGCAGCAGCTTCCAAAGCAGCAATGTACACAATAAAATGAACAACTACTTGATTCAACAAGAGGAGCTTGGTCTCTGCTTCCATGTATTGCAACTCATCTCCTTTAAAGGTTCTGAAGCATCGTATCCAGTATATTCTGCAAGAAATCCCGATCCCAACCTCTAAACCTTAAATCTAGTCCAAGATTATATGAAAAACCTTGTTCACATATACAGTACTAGGCTTCTGGAGACACCTTCATACAGAAAATTCTTAATATGCATATTTGGGAAAGCATGACTCAATATTGGGGAGAAAACTGATGATCAATTACCAAATAAACAAAACAATGGTCTTCTCTAAAAGTCCATGTTCTATAGGAGGGCTATCAACAACCATATAGTTGAGCGAATTAACACTTTCAGATATCCTGGATGTGTTATCAATGCAAGAAAGCTTGTTCATGTTGTACAAACAGTACCTCAGCTATTTTTCAAGTGCCATTCCAGCAAAAAATAATAATTTTCTGCCTGCTGACATCAAACTGGTTCCTGAAAATACCCTGGCACATCTTCTATTTGTGCCGAGGTGGTGCAGTGGTTAAAAGCAGCACTGCAACCTTCAGCTGATTGCTAGTTCAGCAGTTCAGCTGTTCAATTCTCACCAGGCTCAAGGTTGACTCAGCCTTCCATCCTTCCAAGGTGGGTAAAATGAGGACCTAGATTGTTGGGGGCAATATGCTGAACTCTGTAAACCGCTTAGAGAGGGCTGTAAAGCACTATGAAGCGGTATATAAGTCTAAGTGCTATTGCTATTGCTATTGAATTGTGTTTGGGTCATATAGGATTTCAGGCCACCTGAGTATGTACAGTCCGGTCTTCACAGAACTATGATTTGCATCCACATATATGTTATTCATGCTGTCCTTAGTCAGACCTTGTCATAACAAAATGTAGAATTTGGATATCAGCAAATAATTGGTGGGATAAGCTTAAGATGACTCCATCTGGGTTGTCTGATTTCACTTTCAGTAATAATTGCTAATCCATCTGGAAGAAAGCCCTTATCTGCATTTTAAAAATCCTTGTCATATTGAGAAGATGGAATAGCAAACACCCTTATTGGTCTCAGGTCAAGAAGCATATTATAGAAGAGAAAGAGAAGCCAAGGACAAATGATTGACTTAATGGGAATTATTGGAAAACTATCAAGAAGAATTTAAAATTAAATCAAGAAAGCAATTAATAGCAGAAGGCCATAGTTGTCAATGGCTTTCCCATTTATAGTTATCAAAAAGATTCAAAAAGGACAAACAAATGGTATGGAGCTACGTCAGTCAGAATTTGAAATACAATCATACACTGATGATAAATATGTAAATGCTAACATGTATAAACTTTTGGTGAAATTTGAAACAGTGGAACAACAGATTTAAGAATGTCTGAAAAATTTTGGTTATAATAAACAAGTGGATCAATAAAAATATGTAAAAAAGGTTGAAGTTTACATTGTCTTATGATCTTAAAGGAAAAAAAATTAAATGATTTATCATTGGTATATAACACCATAGAAATGATCATGAATATATAAAGGCACTTCAAATGTATCTTGGTAATTGAACAACATGAAGGGACATTTTATCATACTTGGTGGAGTTATAAAAAAAGCTAAAAAGATGGATTTAAATATGTACTTTGAAACAGAGAATTTTAAAGATTGATTTTCAATTGAAGCCAGCACATTTCCTTTTAGGACTAACAGATAAATATAAAAAAGCCATAGAAGATTATTTTAATATATGATTACTGTGGTGAGATGATTTTATGCACGAAGATTGAAAGATTTGACACTACCCACTATGGAGGAATGGATGGTGAAATTGAGAGATCTTGCTGAGATGGATAAATTAACTTCTTTGATTTGATAAAAGACACTAACTACATTTATTAGTGACTGGGAACCTCTTATAGATTTTTGTATTAAAATGAAACAAATGAACTTTTGATTTATGGCTTTGATGATTAGACAAGAGAGATCATAAAAGGAAGAGAATTTGATATTATTTTAGAGAGAGATCTTAAAATATAATTGTACTTATAATTGCTGTGAAGAATATCAGAAATAACTTCTTTGTATCTATCTTTTGTAGTTTCCAACTTTCTTTTCTTAGAGTTTTTGCTCTCTCTTTTTCTTTTTCCTTCCTTAGTTTATATTAGTTCATATTAGATAGCATCTTATTTAAAAATGACAATAAAAATCATATATTAAAAATAAGGAAGACAGATATTTAGAAAAGCAAACATTGTGCCTACTTTCAACTAATTAAGGGGCGTGCATAAGCGTACCACTGTGCCTACCGTCCCTGTCCTACTGTCCTATTGTTCTCTTTTATCGGTACTTTTTTAACTTATGTTTATACAAACAACTACTATCCTATACATGTTTGACAAATATATAAACAAAAAATAATAATTTATCTAGATGAAATAGTGACCAGACTGATTTACTATATAATGTCATCTGAACAGTTGCATTTCAATCTAGGTTGGCTAACTAGTTTTTATAGGCGCCAAACCATATTTGATGGGAGAGTCATGGCAACATACAGTATCTTTATAGACTGGTCAATTCTATACACCAATGAAACTTTTGAAGAGTAAATTGCAGTGCTCTTCCCTCTGTACTGCTGCAGGTAACATCATAAAATTTCTACCACCTGCTGCTTAAAGCTTTGCAGTATGGAAGAAATCAAAATTATTGCACATATACTTTTGCATTGAAGATTTTATTTGGCCTCATGCTAAAATTTAATTTCTCCCTTTTGAGTAATAATACCAGGCAGTCAGACAATTCTCATGAAGCCTTCCTGTTACCCTGTTTCCCCCAAAATAAGACATCCCTGATAATAAGCCCAATCAGGCTTTTGAGTGCATGGCAATAAGGCCAAGCGCTTATTTCAGGGTTCAAAAAATATATAAGACAGGGTCTTATTTTCGGGAAAACATGGTAGCTAAGAAAAACATTCATTTCATTTATAACATTTCCAAGCTTTGTTATCCAAATTTGAGAACACGGCAAATGATGAATCCTAAAAACCAAGTTCCACTTATTGTATATTAATTAAAAGCTTAAGTTTCTTTATTTGTCAGAGTGCTATTTTTTGGGGGGTGGAGACATTAGCCCTCGGTCATAATAAAGTTTGATATGACTACTGAGATAAATTGGAAAGCTCTCTTTGTGCTTTGTGGTATTTGTAAATTCCGATGATTTGAAACATCTTTGATTTAGGTTTTTATATTTTGTATCTGGAGGCTATGTTTACACTACAAAACTGAACCCAGACAAGTAGTTGTGTTCAAATCACTTATTACTGTAAATGGATATGAGAGCTAGGATGAAAGATTCAGTTTTCCAACAGACACAAAAGGTCAAGGTGTTCAATGTGCCCCTAAAAAAAGACTTGTGTGGATATTTCAAAATCAACTTTCTGAACAGAGGCAAAATTCTGTTAGCGTTAAATCAATATCTTATAATACGATAGAAACCGACAAAGTAACAAATCTGCTAAGCTTTCTGATCACACACTCCAAATCTACCCCCAGAAGCTATAATTTTACAAGCTGGACCAAGAACAAAAATAAACAGCTTTCAAATCTGGTGTGAAGCATTTATTACATTAATAAATGAGCCAGGTAACCTCTAGGTTCCTTATCAGTGCTTAACACTTGTGCCCTTTTCCTCAGATTTTCTGAAACTTTCAAAAAGTACAGTACTTCAGTCTATCTTACCCCCACAATGACAATAACAATTTGGATTGCTACAAATCGTACTGATTAATTTACGGAAAAATATTACTGCATTAAAATATGTAAAAGCCTAGATTCTCTTCCATCCCATTTCATCCTGTTCTTTTCATTCCATTCTGTTCCATCTATATTTAGGGAATAACCACCTGGAAGTTCCATGGCTTTATTTTTGTGTTTTCATTCATCAATCCTAATCTTTGTCAGTAAGTTCCATTGACGTGCATAGTAATTTATATGTTGTTGTTATCTTCACCCCAGAAGTCTGTTGAAACTGAGTTACATTTCTGTGCCACATTATTTTTGAAAAGGGATAGGAAATCCCTGTTTGCTTTTTGACTGGATCACCATTTTCTGGCCACAGAAAGGTGTTGCACAAATATGGGGAAACTACCAGAAACAAAGGTTTGTAATGGAAGATTCTGACTTCATTGTTACACCTATTACAGTGACAGGGGATGAGCAGCAAGCAATTTAACCACAAGCAAATTAAAAGACAATTAAATAAATTGATAGAGGAAAAGATTATCAGTGGCTGATAGTTATGATACCGAAATATCATTTCTAGGATGAAAAGAACCTTGTCACTGAATACTTACTAAAGAAGTAAGTAATCAAAGATTGCTCAAAGACCAATGTAGGTACAGAACAGTGGTTCTATCTAGACAGATCTTCTGTATAATCTATCAGAACATTTTAAGTATCACACTGCTGGTAGTGTTAATGTGTATGCACATAAGTGTGTCTGTGTTCATGGGCATGTGTGTGTCCTACTTATGTGTGTGTCCTACTTACTAGGATAGATTAGATTTAGATACAACATAGTCCTAAGGACAAAGCCTTCTTGCTGTTCTTTCCCAACGAAATATATTTTTCTCCTCCATCTTACTTTTAATATTCTTTTACAAAGGGAGCCATCACCATGGATTACATGATTATTTAAATATTTATGATTCTAGTACTTAAAAATAAAAATATCTGAATAAATAAAATAATATCTTTAGGTAGGCCACTGAAAAATATTTTAGGCACTGTCTTTTATAATTTCACTTCCTCACAGCCTTATTGCAATCACTTTGAAGCAGTGATTTTCAAAGCATTGTCCAGACCAGAGGTGGGTTCCTACTAGTTCGGACCGGTTCTATAGAAACGGTAGTAACTTGATTGCCTGGGTTGCTGGAACCGGCAGCAACCTATGCCTGCCACACCCCTGAGCCGTTTCTTTCGGCGACACCATAGGTGCCGCCAACTTGTTTTTTTTATTCTGCGCATGCGCAGAAGCTTTTTTTGTACTGCACATGTGCATGCACCCATGCAAAGCGCACCCATGGTGCGTCCCTGAGCAAACCAGCAGTAAAGCAATCTGGAACCCACCCTGTCCAGCACACAACAGATACAAACTAAAAGTGAACAGCTCCAAACTTTATAATAGAAAATACGACTTTAGCAACAGAGTGGTAAATGCCTGGAACTCACTACCTGACTCTGTGGTTTCGTCACCAAACCCCCAAAACTTTACCCTTAGACTGTCCACTGTTGACCTCACCCGATTCCTAAGAGGTCAGTAAGAGGCGTGCATAAGTGCACCAGCATGCCTACCATCCCTGTCCTAATGTTCCCTCTTATCAGTACCCATCTTATGTATATAAACAATGTTATATCTATGTATATTACCAATAAGTACTTGACAAAAACAAAAATAAAAAATAAATTAATTAATAGAAGAAGTGCCTGTAGTGCACCTTCACATGCCATAATCAGAAGGCAAGTCTTACAGCCACAGCTCTCCTAGATCCTAGATCATCCAATGTGCTTTGTGATAGCCGCAGAAATGCTAGCTGTTTTGACTTTCATGCATGAGCATTTTGTGATAGTTTGTTAGTAGGCATAATTCTCACAATACCCTCTCTCTGTATAGCCATAAAATCATTTTCTTAAGACTCTTGGATCCTTCTGAGCACAGCCCTGAATTTTGATGGCATAATAACTAAAAACTGGTGGTATGACTTCCTACACTTCGTTGTGGAAAACAAGCCCGTGCCCTCCCGAGCTCCATTTTCGCTGGCAGAAGCACCGCAGGCCAGTTCTTCACTGTTTCCAGGGCGGCCCCGTGGGCCAGATCTAAGCACCCCATGGACCAGATCTGGGCGCTGGGCCTTGAGTTTGACACCCTGTATAAGAGGGATGAAAGGATAAATGCACTCAAGATTTCAAGATTCAATTACTATCACTTATATCAATAAATATAGTTTCAGTGAAACATGTGGAGTCATTTTCTCAATCTGGCCTACTTAAAAAGGCTGACATCAACACATCTGCCCAGCCCTAATTCTGCTGGCATCCAAAGACATGGATGTTTTCCCAGGTATAGGAGTTGGGAGGCTGAAGACTCATGAGATGGATGTTGTTGTAGTTTTCCTCAAGTGCTGCTATTTATATTATGGTTGGTTGCATAGTTATCCAGATATTTAGACTGAATTTGGCATTTTTATCCACTTATCATGTCCTTCCTAAGGTCCTGGGATAGGCAAATGTTGTTTGATGGTGTTAAAGGTATCATCAAAGGATGTAGGCTGTTCTAAGTAAATCTGCCTTTCGCAATTGACTGATGGCAATTTTGTCAATGCTCAAGTGATTATGATGAATATTATTAATTGTGGTGATGGGTTTTTTTAAAAAGTTTTTATTTTTTCATGTTATGAAAAATTGAGTTGCTGTTGCAAGGCATGCAGCCAGATAAATTGACTAAAATAAACAAACAAACATGTGAAAGGACATGACTGAAACATAACAAATGGTATTTATGCATAAGAGTCATTTTGACGGGAGAAGAGAGCATTTTATTTCTGAGAAAAGCTGTGCTTGCCTTTCAGTTTTGTTCTAGAACTGAAACTGCAAATGACTTGTGGAAAAAAGAGTAAGAGTAGAAGTACCAGGCATTTCTAAGAATGAGGGAAGGCTTGTTGTTTGTGATACTCCTTGTTGACACTGTTTCATTTCCTTTCAAGGCCACTAGTTATAAAGCCTCAGCAAGCCCTCAAACCATCATGTTTTGTCACCACAAGTCAGAGTGATCTGCCATGTACTGATTTGCTGTTATGCCTCAATGTCTGTGAGGGATGATTGAGAATTTTGTGTGATACTTTATTCAAGAAGGATTTGGCAGAACAGGTGAACTACTTCAAAAGAGGATGAAAGTCAAAACAAGATATAACAATATCAGGGGGAAAAAGGCCTACTGCATACAGCTAGTGAGAACTATTTTTGCTCTTAAAAGTCCAATCGTTGCTTGTTAAGTTGTAAAGCTGAATTTAAATTGTACACTTTTTTACTTAGCAACTACTTCTAATTTATATGGCATATTACAAATGGGTCAGAAGTGGGTTCCTGCCTGTTCCTGCCGGTATGGTTAATAGCTGTTGTTCAGCGCAGAGCCGAAGATGCTGCTGCCTTTCGCGACGCGGGAGCTTTCCCCGGGCGCTTTCCCCGCCCGCATGGACGCCGCCAATTGCGTTCTTTTGCCCTCTGCGCATGCAGAACACTTTGCTCATGCACAGAGGGCAAAAGAATGCAATTGGCGGCATCCATGCGGGTGGCAGCAGCGCCCGGGGAAAGCCCCCGCGCCACAAACGGCAGCAGCGTCTTCGGCTCTGTGCCGAACAACAGCTATTAACCGTACCGGCAGGAACCCACTACTGAAATGTACACATTTGGTACAACCTGGTACATATGGCTGCCTTAGTAACCATGTATCTCTTGGAGATGTGCTCTGAACCCCAATGCGTTACATTAGATAATTTGTGTATTTAGTAAGCCATGTAGCTTGTGCCACAGTGAAAATATGTTTATGCCCTGAAATTTTCATCTGTTGTCTGGGAGAAGCTTAGAAAGTGGAAAAAGAATGCTTAGGATATTTTCCACTTCCCTTTGGATAAGAAAGCAATGTAGTTGTATGGTATCATTGCAAGGTTATTTACAGAAAGGCAAATTGAACACATTGGAATTAAATGTCTATGGATATTTTCAGTCATCCAGGTCATCGTTGACTAGAGGAACCATTGGTGCTTCAGTTCGAGATGCAGACAGTACAGACTCCTTCCCAATAGCCTACACCTGTGCTCAACAGTGAAGGGATACAGCGCAGAAAGCATCCTGCAGAAAGCACAGCTCCTGTCATGCCCCCGTTGGAGCCTGAATCTGAGGGGGAAGACAAGCTGGACCCTGAACCGACAGAGATTGAGGGGGTGGCTTCATTGGCTGCGGAGGAAAATGGGGAAGGCCAAGGCATTTCAGGATTAGAACAGCTTGTAGACAGGGAGGAACAGGGGCAAGATGAACATGAGAGACAGAGCTCAGGCGATGAGCAAGGACCACCCCCTCCTGATCCTAGAGCATGAAGAGAAGAGAGAAGGTGAGAACAATGCAGATTGAGCTGGCTATGAGGGAGGAGAGTGCCCCGCCACCCTTCACAAGGCACATCTGGGGACTGAGATGTAAGGAGATGCCAGTGGGAGGGGCATTTGTTGGGAACAAGAGTGGAATCTGTGGAGCCTCGTGTGCACTTGCCGATGCTGGAGATTACTGTGCTCTGTCTTGTGGGGCTTGCCCAGTTTGCCTGCTTCACTGAACTTCTTGCTCTGGTTACTATTTTGCTAACCTTGCTAACTGGACTTCTTGCCTTGGTTACTGCTTTGCAAACCTTGCTTACTGGACTGCTGGCCCTATTACCCTGTTACAGGCTTGACTATTGCAATACGCTCTAGATGTGGCTACCCTTGAAGAGTGTTCTGAGACTTCAACTGGTCAAGAATGCAGCTGCGCGAGCTGTGGTGGGTGCCCCGAGGGACACCCACGTGACACCAATTCTCCGCCAGCTGCACTGGTTGCCGATCGGTTTCCAGGCACAATTCAAGGTGTTGGTTATTACCTTTAAAGCCCTATATGGCTCAGGACCAGGCTATCTTCGGGACCGCTTACTACCATATACTTCCCTATGACCAGTGAGATCCCACAGAGTTGGGCTTCTGCGGGCTCCGTCAGCTAGACAATGTAGGCTGGTGGGCCCATGGGGGAGAGCCTTCTCTGTGGCAGCTCCAGCTCTCTGGAACCAACTCCCCCCGTAGGTCCGCACCATCCATACCTTGTTGGCCTTCCGGAAGGCCATCAAAACCTGGCTGTTCCGGCAGGCCTGGGGATAATTGATCTTAATATGTAAAAACTTTGAAGGTCTCCCCTTTTACGATAAGTATGACTGAAATTGCTTTTTTAATTTTTTAATTGTATTTTAATAATTTATTTCTATGGCTGTTTTTATCTATTGTTGTAAGCCGCCCAGAGTCCCCTGGGAGTTGTGCGGTATACAAATAGAAACAAATAAATAAATAAATAAAATACTGTTTTGCAAATCTTGCTTACTGTACTGCTAGCCTTGGTTACTGCTTTGCTCACCTTGCTTACTGGACTACTCGCAGTCAGAGGCTGTTGAAGGTGCTTGTGAGAGCTTTGCTACAGGACTTGTAGTAAATGTGGGGATGTTTGGGGGGCAAAGTTGGAGCAATAAAAGGGAGTTAGACCTGTTCTCTGGCTGCGTTGCTTTTGTGCCATCCCCTGGGTCATCACAGCTCCAACTTCTCAATGAGATGACAATGACAATTGCAATTAAATGTTCACAAACCTCAACAGAGTCCTTCAGTTTTTCTAACCTATTGATAGTCCTCATTTCAGTTTATTTCAGATATAAAACATCTGTTATCTCTGCTAGAACTCTCTTTTGTAACTGCACTCAGTATCTTTTTTTTTCATGGCAGCAATCAGGAGCCACCTTGATGATAAATTACCTATCCAGAAGACAGGAAAATCAGTTTTCTTCTTAATGTCCACTGGAAAAAAATAAAAAAATTATATCATCTTAAAACTTGTAACAAATAACAATCACAGATGAGTGGCAGTTCTTCGGTATCAGGGAATGTAAAAAATTATGTCGTCTTCCTGAAAGCTAAAAATAATCATCATAGCAATATTAACAGTGTCAAGCACAGTGAAGACAAGAAGATTAGAAGTGAATGCATCGTGAGAGTGAAAAAGATTTTAACATCTACTTTACACACCAAGGAAAATGGGTGGGTTTGGAATGCTGCAAGCAGATCAGACAGTTAAGAACAAAAAAAGGGCATTGGAAGAAAATTTGAGGAATAGTGAAGCTAGTATACTACCGTGTTTACCCAAAAATAAAACCTACCCCCAAAATAAGCCTTAGCCTGGGTTTTGGAGGGTGGGCCTAATATAAGCCCTCGCCCAAAAATAAGCCCGGGGTGTCAGATAGGAATTTTGCTATCAAGAGGTGATATAGGATCTTGCTTCCCTGAAGTCATTCGTACTTAGAAAATAAAACTGAGATTCAATTCTAATTAACAAAATATTTATTTCAGTACAAAAGTAACAAAAATATAAACCTTTAATAAGCTACATTTTCTCAGCTAAGAATTCACATCTGCCTCGGGCGAGGCTTCGAAGAAGAAGAAAATAGGAGGAGACAAAACTCCTGGAATGCACGCATGCTTAGTAAAACATATCACATATCTGCTTGATTAGGAAATACAGTAAATCTAGAAATAGTAGAGATGCACAACTGGCAATTATTCACATCGTGACATGGGGGATGGGCGTGGTCAGCACAAGAGGTGGCGAGCACATGGGGGCTGACAGTGTCTGGCAGCAGCCCAGACCACCAGCTCAGTGCAAATAAGTCTAAGTGTGGAGGCAGACGCAGGGGGGAGACAGGTGAAGCGGACATGCTATGTGGCTGCCTGGCTCACTGGAGGCTCGCAGTACGGGAGGCTGCCATAGTAGCACCGGCAGCAGGCTGAGGCAGAGGCATGGGGGAGGGGGAGGCAGATGATTCCAATGCCCTGCGCAGGGACCTGCCCGGCATGGCTCCGGGAAAGCCAAGAGACGGTAAGACAGAGTGGGCAACACATTGGGATCACCTGCCTCCTCCCGTGTCTCCACCTCTGCCGGCTCCGCCATGCACTTTTCGCCCAGAAGGAGATGAAGCTTTGCCTGCTTGCAAATAGAGCACTTTGAAACGGAGCTAATCTCTCCGTTTCAAAGCAGTCCATTTGCAACCCGACAAAGCTTCAAGTCTCCATCATTTCTCCGTCTGGGCAAAAAGTGTTTTGGGTGCCTATGGGGGCACTTGGGAATGGAGTGATTTGCTCCATTCACAAGTGCTCCATAGGCACCCAAACACTTTTTGCCTAGATGGGGAAATGATGGAGACTTGAAGCTTTGTCGGGTTGCAAATGGACTACTTTGAAACGGAGCGATTAGCGTACATCATTTGCATACAAGCAAGAACTGGTGGCACCATAAAATAGAGAAAGTCATAGAAAATGAAGAAGCAAAAGTGTTCTGGGACTTTAGAATCCAAACAGATAAGAAGTTGCCACCCCGATTTATAGCTGTCAATAAGAAAGAAAAAACAAGTTTGGTTAGTGGATGTGGCAGTACCTAGATAACAAAATACAACAACCTGCAAATAGAAATAGAATAACTGTGGAAAAGAAAGTAAAGTTAGTACCAATAGTAATGGGCAAATTGAGTGCAATCCCAAAACAATTTGAGCATCCATTGAACACCATTGGCATTAACAAATTCATCATCAGTCAATTGCAAAAGGCAGCTTTACTTGAAACAACTTACATCCTGCAACACTATCTGTAACGCCATCAAATATTCACATTTGCCTATCCTAGGTCCTTGGGAAGATTTGATGATCAGACAAAAATGCCAATCCAGTCTGAAAATCTGGCTGACTGTGATGAACCATAACAGCATCAAGCACATGATGTCAAAACAGCATCAAGCACATGATGTCAAAAAGATTAGAAGTGAATACATCATGACAGTGATAAAGGATTTTAAAGTCCAAACTCAATGGAGAATATGCCATCAAACAATTTCACGGGCACAATTTCAGTCAATACATATATAGCTGGAATAGTGAACTGGACTTGTTAAGGAGTGTGCAGAACGACCCCTGAGTTATCAGGGACATGCACGTAGAAATGGGGTATTTCAGCTTGGTAACCAGTGGATAGGAGTAATGATCCAGTCACAAACAGATTTGTTAAAGTGTATAAAATAGTTTACTTTTAGATAAATAGTGCAGTCCAATTAAACAGTCCAGGTCATACACGTTCAGTCAGTCAATATCAAGAAGTACAATAATCTTCTTACCAGCCTGTCTTTGTCAAACAAATATATTACAGCTTACAAACACTTTGATACTATCAAAGAGTAACAGAGCTTCACACAGAGCTTACTATCAGACACAAAGTCAATCACGAATGAATCAGCAGAGAGAGCGAACCATGATCTCTAGCTCCCTCTTATGGCAATCTTGAAACACTACAGCCAATCAGAATACAGCAATACATTTAAAGTTGTAGTACTTAAATATATACAAACATAGATTGGTGCCTTGTTTATATATTAACAACCCAACCATTTGGACATAGTCCTAACAGGACTCAAGCAGAAATAAAAGCCCTGAATAGGAAGACCAGAAAATTAATGACACTAAATCATGATTTTCATCCATCCGGCAATATTGACAGACTTTACTTAACAGGAGCAAAGGTGGGCATGGAATGTTGCAAGTACACCAGACAGTTGAAAAGTAAAAAGATAATTGGAAGAATATTTGAGACCACACTGACTTACACAAAGGATCAAATGAAGAATAGAAAATAGACATGGCAAGGAAAGCATTACATGGCCAGTACATTAAAAAGAAGAAGAAATCACAGCCAAAGTGAATAAATAAGATCAGGCAATGGCTAAGAGACAAACCTGTCATATACATTAGAACCTCTGGTCAAGACCATAATTTATTTATTTATTTATTTGGAGGTTCTTCTATGCCGCCCTACTCCCTGAGGACTCAGGGCAGATTACAACATTTTAAGAACAACATTTTAAGAAAACAACCAATCAAATCATTAAAAAAACAATTTAAAAACAATTTAATCTGTCCACTGTTGTTCCATAACTTTGTTCCACAATTTGTTCCATAACTTTGGTTGCAAACCGATTTGGTTGTAACCCGAACCTAATTTTGGAAATTTGGTGCTTACAAAAAAAAATTGGTGTGGAAGGGGAAATCGGCTGCAAAAAAAAATTGTGAATTTTTTGGTTCGAACCAGATTTGGTTGTCATCTGAAGTGTTCGTGACCAGAGGTTCTACTGTAATTCTTATGATAGTTATACAATACCCACAGAATGTTTGCTGCTCTTTGAAATGCATCTAACAAACGGCCCTTGGTTCTTTCTACTTTATATAAGTAAAAATATTTTCAATATTATAAAAAAAATCCTGCTTGGAAACGTATACGGTAAGAAAATTATTTCTTGTCTACATATACATACAGAATAGAGTTAGAAGGGACCTTAGAGGTCCACCCCACCCTGCTCAAACAGGAGACACTATATAATCGTGATGGCGAACCTATGGCACATGTGCCAGAGGTGGCACACAGAGCTCTCTCTGTGGGCATGTGCGCTGTCGCCAGCTGCTCTTCTGGTTTCTGGCACGCATGTGACCATTTTTGGACCATTTTCAGGACTATTTTCAGGCCATTTTTGGCCCGAAAAACAGCTTGAAAAATACCCCAGAAAATGCCCCCAAAACAGCCAAAAACAGGCCATTTTATGGGCCGTTTTTCAGGCTATAGACAGCCTGAAAAATGGCCTGAAATGGCCCCAAAACCAGCCTGAAAATGCCCCCCAAAACGGCTTGAAAACGCCCCTCAAAATGGCCTGAAAACAGCCAAAAATGGCAAAAAAAACCAGGCATGTGTGTGCCAGCCAGCTCGTCTTCGGGTTTCCAGTGCTCCAGCACTTGCACATGCGTTCTGGTTTGGGCACTCGGTGCCGAAAAGGTTCGCCATCACTGCTATTTAACATCCCAGAGTTAACAACTGTTGATAAAAAAGACAAAAAATAGTCTGGGTAGTGGGTATGACAGTACCTGAGGACAGCAGAAGAGAAGAGAAAGAACTAGAGAAAATCACAAAATACAAAGACCTGCAAATAGAAATGGAACAACTATGGCAAAAGAAGGCAAAAATAATCTAATAGTTACAGGCACCTTGGGGTACAATCCCAAAAACATCTGGAGCACTACTTGAGCACCTTTAGTATTGGCAAATCACTATCTGTTAATTGCAAAGGACAGCTTTACTTTGAACAGCTCATATTCTGTGATGATATCTTTAATATTGTTAAATAACAGCTTCTTTGTGTCCCAGGTTCTTGGAAAAGATTCATTAGGTAGTAGATAAAAATGCTAAATCTAATCTAAATATCTGGCTGACTGTGCAATGAAATGCACATAATAACCACATTAAAGTAAAAATGGTTCTCATGATAGTTATACAACAGCCTCAGAATCTCTGGTGCTCATTGAAATGCATCTAATAAAAGGCCCTTGGTTCTTTCTATTTTATATAAGTAAAAATATTTCTAATATTTAAAAAAAATATCCTGCTTGGAAAAATATACGGTAAGAAAATTATTTCTTGTCTACATATACATACAGAATAGAATTGGAAGGGACCTTGGAGGTCTTCTAGTCGAACCCCTCTGCTCAAAGAGGAAACCCTATATCATTTCAGCAAATGGCTGTCCAGTCTATTCTTAAAAACCTCCAGTAATGAAGTACCCACAACTTCTGAAGGCAAGCTGTTCCACTGGTTAATTGTTCTCAAGAGGTCTGTAAGGGGCGTGCATAAGCGCACCAGCGTGCCTACCGTCCCTGTCCTGCTGTCCTATTGTCCTCTTTTATCGTTACTTTTTACTTATGTTTATACAAATTACTACTATACATGTTTGACAAATAAATAAAAAAATAAAAAGTTTCTCCTTAATTCTAGGTTGCTTAGGTTGTCGCTACCCAGAGATTAGCCAAGATGTGGGTAGATATATCCTTTCTGTGACTTCATTTGGGCTGTTATTCTTTGGAATTTAGAACTACTAGTAAAATTTCTAAAATTCTAAAATTTCTAAACGTAATTTCACACCACAACTGACTCACATTTTTCTACTGTTCTACATTGCCACTAACTTGCATAGTGCCTCAATATTGTCTCTACTTGATGAAAACTCAGTGTTGTTATGGCCCTATTCATATTTCTTTACATATTTAAAAGACATATTTATGCTACCATAACATTTGTGAGCATGTCGACTTTCAGATGCTATACTATTTTTCCCCCACAGTGTTTCCTCTATTTGGGCTGCTTTGAAAGAACTCTTCATATTTTTATAGCTATATAAAGAAGGAATGCAATATATTTTTCTGCTCCATCCAACTCATCATGGAGACCATCAGATAAACGTTGTACTTACACTTTTATACAGTTGCTTCCTAAATCTTAAATTAGATATTATAAACTGAAATTCCATACACTGACATTCATGCACTTAAATACTTTAATAAACATTACACCCACGTTATACTATTTTTCTCTATCTTGTCATGTCTTATATATTAAATCCACTCTTTTTTCACAACCTCTGTTTGAACAAAACAACATCTGAGTCAGTTCTTGATAAGAAAGGAATTATGTGTAATTTTAGATGGTAGCATATTATTTATTATTATGACAGTGATTATGTGCCATTTCTATCATGGATTATTAATATTTATTTACAATATTACCTCAGCAATACTTCATTCCATTCAATTAGAATTAAATGTGTTTAATTCCCTTTAATTTCTTATTATTTTTAATTTCACCTATTTATTTCTCTTTAATTTTACAAAAATACAATTAAGCATTTTATGTTGCTTTATTTTACATTAGTGTTAGCAGTTGTAGAGGCTATGATAAAGAAAATGAGTTGTTATATACTGGGCCTCATGTAATTGATTGAAATCTAGGGTGTATGCTTATTCAACTCTAGCTGTAGAGAAACTATACTAACTTCAAAAAAGCTCTATAGTAAGGATGAACGAGATAGTAATGATGATCTCTTGTAAGAACAAGTGAATCAAGAATGAAAGTGAATATCTATGTTGGAAATGCAAAACACAACTAGGTACATATTACCACATGTGGTGGGAATGCCACAGAGCTCGAGACTTTTGGATAATAATTAAACAATGGTTGGAAGAAATATTAAAAATAAAATTGGATCTTAAGCCGGAACTTTTTCTATTAGGAATAACGATGGATAAATATGACAAAAATATATTATATTTAATGTTACATATACTGACTGCCGCAAGGCTAATTTATGCTCAAAATTGGAAAAAACAAAACATACCCACAGAAGAAGAAACTTTACATAAAATACTAGCATGTGCCGAAATGGATAGGTTAACATTAGAAATGAAGGGAAAAGATGAAACAAAATATACCGAAACCTGGAACAAACTGTATCATTGGTTGGGAGAAAGGAAAACCAAGATTGAAAACTGAAATGGTGGAGATGAACGAAAAAAAAAAAAACTATAAAACTCACTTTTTGTAATTTAAGACAAACAACGAGATGTAAATTACCAGAATGAAAATATGTATACTAGATCAAGATCAGTCATGTACTTGTTTATTTTATGTTTACTGTATGTTTTGCCTTTTGTTCTTTTATCTGTTCTTATAAATAAAAAACTTTTTATTTAAAAAAAAAAGAATGAAAGTGAATATAAGACCAATATTGTTGTCAATATTTAATTGAGAAATAAATTGTTTCATTCAAAGCACATTAATGTACAGTATACAGATTTCATTGCTTCTATTTGTTTAGTTATGGCTGGAGGCTTTCTTTAGGAGAAAGTAAATGAAGTCAGTGCTCAGGTATAACAGAAGCATTCAGCCTTAAAATTCCTCAATGTGATAGTTTAAGATGGGAAATAGGAAATTAAAATTCATGATTATGGTGATGAGGGAGAGTGCATGTGTACAAAAAAAAAGGAATGAGAGAAATCCAATCCTTTCTTTCCCTTTTTGAGCAAGGAACTAGATTTTCTGTCTCCCGAGCTTTCTAAATTCATTTTAAAATGATCCAAATCTGATGCATGCTGTTTAGACTGGATGGACTTATTTGGATATCAGAACAGTAGAGGCATAGCCATGTTTATGTGTCTTGAGGATACAAAGGATCAAAAACTAGTCATTTGTTCAACCGTTGAGCATGGGGGGAAATGTCAGCCAATGCTTGCTCACTAGCCAGAGAGTAACTCAGTGTACCATCTCACCCTATCAGTTCCATTGATAGATGTGTGTGTGTGTGTGTGTGTGTAAATTTATGTATTGTGTATGTATGTATGCATGTATGTATGAATGTATGTATGTATGTATGTATGTATGTATGTATGTATGCACACACAAATACTGTGCAATTTATGGAGAGCATTGCGTAATATTTACAGTTGTTTAATTTATAGCATGACTGAGTGCATTTTTAAGAAAAAATAAATTTACTATAAAGGCCTGATGTTTATGACTTATCCTATGAGGCGGGGGGGAGGGATATGAAACCTCATAGTACAGAAGATTTTTGCAGACTGGGCAGCAACCTATGGTGAGCTGAGATAGAGGTAACACCATGAGGCAGACATCCTGAAGGAGCTGATAAACAAATATCCAAGACCTCAATTCATAACTTGTTATATAACTTACATAACTTCAATGTGTAATCTGTCTGGATCAATTGGCTGATTGTGGAGACACAGCAATTGGTAGACTTTAACCTGAAAGCATGGACCTGAAGCCTGGACTCTAAGATAAGTATAGAAAGATTTAGATTGGGGACAACAGCTAGAGGGCTTACTTTCACCTTTCATGTTGTTTGCTGAGACATGTTTGATCTTCTCCAGCTTTCTGCTTCCCTGCCACATCCTCTACTTCTTACCTTTCATTCAGTGCTCAATAAAACTGGCCACTGTATTGAGACACTTGCTTATATGTGAAAACAATGGTCTTGCCTGGCTTTGTTGATGCAGTTGACAAAGAAAAAGTTGACTAAGAATTAGAGTCAAATTCTGTTGTGCTAAGCTTCCCAATGTTTCTTGTTAATGTTTTGAACCCAAGAATGAGGACAAGCAATTTAGAAGCATGAAAACTGAGATTGCTTGAGTGAATGATCAACAAAGCATAGAGGTATAATTCTACAATTTAATACAATACCTACACTCATATCCATTCCCCTTCACCAAAAACAAGAGAATAAGGTGATATATTGCCTATGTCAGGATCCAAGAACCAAGAAAGACACACGGAGTTAGTTAAGTTAGTTTCTTTACTGTTCTTCACTTATAGACATAATCCTCTTCCTACCAACCAAACTTTACAAATTTCACAGCTTCTTTGCCCTTTAGAAAACAGCCCCTCCTTCATAGGAATCCAGACTACATTCCACCACGGCCCCATGTTCTATACTTTTCATGATGGCAAGCCTCTATTGTTTTCAAAACTCTTAATACTGACAAACCAGCTGTCCTGAATTTGGACTCCATCACCTACTCATGACAACATGCTACTCCCAATTCAGCCAAGAATTTCCTCCAATAAACGTATGTACTGCTCTCCCTCAGCAGTGAAAATTGTAACTTTTGAAGTGTATTCTCTATCCATGGATATAATGCCATTGGCAAGGAGATAATAGAAACTGCATGTGATTTCAAATTTAATGTCAAGATAATGTGCTATTTAGGCATGGCTAGGTTCATTAGCTTCAGATCCATGTCATTCTTACTTGTGTTCCTTCTGAACAGTACTATTTCTCTATCAATTGCTTTTTTTAAAAAAAACTGCTTTTAAACTCTGAAAGTCTTTTCCCCAGAATTACAGGTCTTTCAAGAGGCCGAAGAGCCTAATTATCATGGATCTAATGCAACCACAATGAAAATGAACTCACAAATATATCTTACAATGGCAGGAGATAATTAAGTGCTGTTTCTTTCAGATCTATGGTATAGTAGAGAAAGGTAACTATGTTTTTTATATTACAGACACTCATTGAAATGTGTCTAATGCTGTTCTATTCTATTCTGACCCAAATATAATATTGATTTGGGTTGGTATTCTACTTTTATATAGATAGAAAAATTGGTAGAACTGATTCTAATTTTTAAAATAACATTAATACTGCAGAGAAAACATTTCATACATCTTTCCCCTATCTCTCTCCCGTCCTCAGTCCTCACCACATACAAGTGAATGAATAAACATATCCTTCAGCAAGTAGGTAGTTTCCAGTCCCCATCCTTGGCATGTTATATTCATTGTTACCATACTATATTTAAGCTATTTTACATTCCCAGGAAAAAACTGTGACATGAGAACTTCTACTTTCTTAAGTAAATTGTTCATGACTTCACTGCAGATTAGGTTAAAAGCCTTCTTCCAAATTATACTTTGCAAATTAGTAGGAACAGCACATTTTGGACTTCAAAAGGCTGAATTAATGCTGTGATAAAACTGGATAAATTCTGATTTCTAGAAGTACCGTATTTTTCAGAAAATAAGACGCACCGGAATATAAGACACACCTTAGGTTTTGGGGAGGAAAATAGGGGGGGAAATCTACCTACCAGGTATTCATCTGGCTAGCGTCCTCAATCTGGTCAGCTTCAGCACATTATTTTATCCCCTGGTTAGGGCTGAAAAAAATCTTCGGAGAGAGTAGCAATGAAAACAAGCCTGCAAAGACTTAGGGCTGGAAAAAAAATTCTTCGGAGGGAGTAGAAATGAAAAATCCTGCAAGCCGGGAAGATCGTTAGCATCTTGTTAGGGCTGAAAAAAATCTTCGGAGGGAATAGCAATGAAAACAAGCCTGCAAGCCGGGAAGAGCCGGAGGAAGATCGTTAGCACCTTGCTAGGGCTGAAAAAACCTTTTTCAGAGGGAGTAGCAATGAAAACAAGCCAGGAAGATCATTACCACCTCATTAGGGCTAAAAAAAAGCTTCACAAAAGCTACATTCAGAGTATAAGACGCACCCAAATTTTCAGCTACTTTTAGAGGAGGGAAAGGTGCGTCTTATACTCCAAAAAATACGGTACTTTTTCCCCCATCTTTGGTGACTTTGCTGATAAATCTAACAATGAATATTTTTTAAAAAAGAATATAGATAATCCTTGACTTACAGCAGTTCATTTAGTGACCATTCAAAGTTACAATGGCACTGAATAAAGTGACTTATGGGTGTTTTTCACACTTAGGACCATTGCAACATCCCCATGGTCATGCAATCAAAATTCAACTGGTTCATACTTATGAGGATTGCAGTGTCCCAGGGTCATGTGATCCCCTTTTGCATCCTTCTGCCAAGCAAAGTCAATGGGGAAGACAGATTCACTTAACAACCGTGTTATGAATTTAACTGCAGTGATTCATTTAACAAGTTTGTCAAATGAGACAAAACTCTCTTAACAACGATCTCACTTAGCAACAGAAATGGTGGGTACAGTTATGGTCATAAGTGGAGGGCTATCTACCTAGCATCCCTTTCAGGGGTGGGTTCCACTTACCTTCGCCGCTGGTTCGCATTGCGATGTTTCGCGCACGTCCCCACAGCTGAGGAGCTGATCAGCTGTGCTTTGGGCAAAAAAATAAAGGTCAGAATTCACCCGCGGGCAGGCAGGAAGGCCCCTTTTCAAGCCGCGGAAGGGTAAAAATTCACATAACATTTAAAAAAAGATGGCGGTGCGCATGGACCGACAATGACAATGACGTCACCAGCGGGTCACTACCGGTTCAGGCGATCCAGTCCAAACCGGGAGGAACCCACCCCTGATCCCTCTGTAGAATCCTCTAAATTCTAGCATTAGAGGACCATTCGCCACTAAAACAGGAATAATCCACAAAACTATTACCGGTAGGTGTGAAATCTCATTTCTTCCCAGCTAAAGCCTACATTCCATGTTACTGAGAAATTCCACCACCACCTGGCTCATCCTGGCCCTCGATGAATTCATGTTTCTAAATGGTCTTTTGGTTGCAGTGCTTACCTTGCCCACATATTGAGTATCTGGACCAGTATATTCCTCCAGTAAAAAAAATTGATTCCACATCCATCCACGCTTCGACCGATGCATTGCTTTTCCCTGATCCTTAGCCAGCCCCATTATCCTTTTAGCTTGCAAATACACACTAGTCCTCTTCGGTGATAGTAAAGTAGGAATCTCGTAAAAAATACAAGTCCAAATTAGAAACGTCAAGCAGTTGCAAGTTTTCATTCTTTGGGCCTTCTGCAGAGAAGTCTGCTGAACTTGGTATATCTTTTCCTTTAACCAGTAGAATCTTCTGCAAATGTTGTTGTATTCCTCTTTGAAATGATCTGTAAATTGGATAAATGTTTAGATGAGTTTTAAGTTCATATATCTTGATGTAACCCCCCCCACTTCATTTGTGCATGTATGTTACATTTTTCAACCTTCAGAGGATCCTATATGGATTAAATAAAGGGCTGAGAAACATATGCTGAAGATTGTACAAAACATATTCTAATAGGATAATATGCAAAGCCAACCTAAATGAAAGGCAGAAATTACTTAGACCCAACTTTTTTGCTCTGGCTTACTCTACAGGTGAGAACATATCATTGTGGACTAGCTGTTTACACAGAAGTACTAACACCATTCCTCTCCTCCCACTTTTTCTGATATTCCTCTTTTAATGTGTTTCTCCTCTGCGTATCTTTCCGATATCCCCCCTCCCCTTTTAAACAACAGTCTGCCAATATTGACACAGACTGATCTTCGTAACAGGAGATTGTTTAAATCTTTCAAAATTTATGCCAAGGAATAAATTGTATCTGCAGTAAAGCAAGGTTGTTTAACCTTCCTCTACGGGGGACTGCACTTTAAAAGAAAGCATTTTTTTTAATCTCAGAGACTGCAGGGACTATGGTCAATGATTTTAAACAGTAAAATTGAGCCACTCAGAATCACCTCAGACCACAAGATGATCAGCACCTAAATTTGGTGGATGGATGGATGGATGGATGGATGGATGGATGGATGGATGGATGGAAGAAAGAAAGAAAGAAAGAAAGAGAAAGAAAGAAAGAAAGAAAGAAAGAAAGAAAGAAAGAAAGAAAGAAAGAAAGAAAGAAAGAAAGAAAGAAAGAAAGAAAGAAAGAAAGAAAGAAAGACCTATTACTCTAGTCAGGACTGGTCAATGACTAGATTACTTGCAATTCTTAGCACTGCTTCTGCAGGCTCAAGATTCCTCTGTAGATAGGTTCTAGCACATTTATTTTTCTCTTTTTGGTAGGGGGAGTGGCAAGCCATTTTTAAGAGGCCCCTGATATTTTAAGCCTAAGGTTTAGAAACTGTTAGAATGAATGTCATAAGGGGCCTACTTGATATTTTAAGTTGAAGCTTAGCTTCAGAGGAAGAATAAAGGTCGATATTGAAACAAGGGTGGGTGGGAGGGCTTTTTTCCGACAGCTCAGAATGCGGAGAAGCCAGAAAAAAGCACCTAAAATGACATCATCGCCGGGCTCCTACCAGTGCGACGCCCCACACAGCACCAGTAGGAACCCACCACTGATGCTAACAAACCTTAGAAGGGGAGAACTAAAGCCAAACTAACTTTGACTGAGAAGTACCTTCCACTTTTATTGATACTTAGCCACCTGTCTTAAAAATTAAGTTAACGCTCCTAATTGACTCAGAATTCCCCACTGGAAATTAGTATTTAGCTAGAGGAAAATATTATTTGGATAGCAGTAAGTCTAACTGATCATGTGAAAACTCAGATAAAAACAACTTCAAAAAAAATCCAACAATTGGAGTGGGGGGGGGGGGAAGAAACCCTACAATATGCCTCTCAAAATGCATGATAATTTTTTAAAGCCAAAAGTTAGCCAAACAAATCTAGCGAAATACAAAAAGAAGAAGTAAGGTTTATATTTGTGACATACACATGATTTTTAGAAAGTGGCTTCTGTCATACCCTTGAAGCTAAATAGCAACAATTAGCAATATTATAGGTGACCTGGATGTTTTCGTTGCCCGGTAGGAAAATTGCATGGCAATCATCTAACTGCCCTGGAATTGTTGCTAGAAAAGGATTAATTTTGATATAAACTGTAATAAAATTGCAGTGTAGTCGCATACATGCGATAGCTTCCTCGTGTCACAAGGGCAGAAATGCCAAACTGAAAGACTATTATAGCATTCCCTTGAAATGCTACAGAGTGAAGGGCGCTGACACATGCCCTTGTAAAAGCCCAGTGATATTTAGAGTAGTGTAAGGATAGAGATCATGATGGAATAGGGTTGTGTATAAAGACAACATGCCATGAGTCCCTCATCCAATAAAGTTGGTCTCTTCCTGGGCAGATGTGCAGGCTAAACCGCAATTTTAGATTCCAGGAGGTGATGTGTAATCAATTCCTTAGCCTAATCCCTGTTTCATATATAGAAACTGGCTAAGAGTAGGCCACGTGATGTTATTTTCTAATTAAGGACCTTCTTCCATTTAGAAGTTATCACTTGGAATGAGAGGGATCAAATCCATTGGAGTTCAATTAAGTTTACCCCAATAATTAATTGCCTCTATCCATCCTTTAGTTCCAACTTTGGCAAGACTGGCCTCTAGCTAAGAATAGCATTAGCCTCACATTGTATTTTTTCAAGGAACATAAACTTATTGCATAGACTGAGTGGTTTCCGGTTTCTCTTCAGGCTGTAAATCTCCTAAGCTGGTGTTTAATGTGATTTTTATACTTTTCCCTAGTTAAAAATTATATCTTAAAGCAACCAATTAATATGCAAGATTGGTCTTTGGGGGACATAAAGAGTTTTATTTTGATTGGAGAAATGTCGGTCCCTATCAAATCACAGAACTCTTAGGATGATTTAGTCAATCATTTCTCAGACTCAACTAGCTCACAGACTTGTGGAGAAAATAGGGAAAGTACTCAAGAATGCTGTTTGTACACTCAATAAAAAAAGGTAGAATACACATGTAATAAATCAATATATACTACGACTACTACTACTACTTGTGTTCTGTTCTGTTAGTGGCCCGTATTAGAACTTTATAAATCCCACAACACAGGTGATTTAGATTTTACAGGAGTGTGTTTGAAATGTAATCTTTAAAACCATTAAAAGTCACATTTAAAAAAAATATTGTACTAGTGTTTCAGACACTTTTCTTGACTGTCTACACAAATGTATATACAGAGCTGCTTTGCTGGGAGTAAAAAGCCTCCATCACTTTTGAAAGATCTGCACATTATCATGTGCAGGAGAATGAGCAGAAGACAAGGTGACTCTATCAGAGAGAGCAGAAACCCCCATAATTATATATACAAATATCTCTAAGAGTCTTTCTTCTTTTTCATTTAGCAAATTTATATGGCTGCTCATATTAAGACATCACTCCAGATGGCTAGAGTTTTAAAACTCGTAACTTTTCATGGTTTCACCTTTTCTATAGTGCTAGCAATTTCTTGGCTGCGCTAACTGCTTGCTATTTCCATAAACAGTACTTGAAATATTTTTTAAATTTTTTTAAATAATGTTAAGTGAATTGTTCTTTTTAGCAGATGCATCATAGTAGGATATTACATAAGTGTTTAATATATCCTGTTAAAGTGAAATGGTTTTTCACTGTTTTATTGAATATTATTATTTTTAATGTCAACTTTGTGTCCATCTATTCCTTTCTTTTTTTTATTCAAAAAGTTTTATTAGTACAAAGTACAAACATTTTTCTCTTTTCTCCCCCCCTTCCCCCCAGACCGCTCCCCACCCCCTTACCCTCCCCCCTCTCACCCACCCACCCACCCCGACTTCCCAGAAAAAGCACAGGGTATAGTATTCAATAAACATACAATTAAAATATACTAACAGATTATTAATTTCAAAATTTCTCTAGTTCTTTAACTCCTTGTTACTCAAAACCTTTTAAACATAATCTAAAAATTAGGCATATATCGTTAATAAACTAGCATTCCAATATATCAAATTGTTAATTTCAGAATTATTCTAGATCTTTAATTCCGTATAACTCAAAACCTTTTAAGAGTGATCAAAAAAAATTAACATGTATCATCTCTAGTCCATTCCACTATATATCTTTCATTTGAATAATCTTTAAAATATAATAATAAAAAGAAAAAGAAAAAGAAAAAAAATCTTCTCTTTTTTTTTTTGCCATCTCGGCCAGATGGACAACCATCGGCATCAATTCCTCGATAATAGATGAATCTTCCTTCTTCCAACACTATGCTGCCAATAATCTGGCATTTAAAGTCAACTTAATTACTGTTACAGTACAATCCGTAGTTGTTCCCAACTAGAAAAACTGTATTATAAACTTTATCTTTTCTATAAAATATTTTGAATAGTCCACCATATTTTTATCCAGAAACCTTAATTTTCTTTTTTTTTTAACATAACCATTGTATACAAAAATACATAACATCTTTGCATCACCAACATTTAAGTTATAGATTTAGTCTTTTCCCATATTCCTTTCTTTTAAGATACACTTCTATGAGTTAAAAGTATGGAAGCTGAAAAAAATCTATCACAGATTTCTTTTGAGAAAAATGATGTGATCGATTGTGGTATAAAGATGAACATAATTCATGGAATTCACTAGTGTCTGCTGAAATATTTCTCAGCTGAAGAGATTGTGTAATAAAAGTTGCATAAACGAATGTCGTACATGGGTACACTGCATACAATACATTATTG
Source organism: Diadophis punctatus similis (assembly GCA_023053685.1). Lineage (NCBI taxonomy): Eukaryota > Metazoa > Chordata > Lepidosauria > Squamata > Dipsadidae > Diadophis > Diadophis punctatus. The sequence goes on from JALIGW010000003.1 coordinate 125,368,547, forward strand.
ATTATGTTGTGAATGAACATAAATGTGGATTATCTAGCATGTATGGAAGTTTTACTTCATATTTGGGTAAAACATACTATTTAATATATCATATTACACTGGTACAGGCCTGACAAAGTCTGCTCCACAAATACCTACATGGAAAGTTTTTGTGTTCAAATAAGTGCAAGATGGATTGAATTGGATAGGGAAAAAATTCTGTTAAGCAGAGGATAAAATGATTCTCTTTTTCTAACAATATCAGAGTCAAGAATATTCAGTGAAAATGATTGGCAGAAGAATGAGAGCGATAAAAGGATCTCTTGCCATGTTTACAGAGTATATGGAATTTACTGAGTGTTGTTGAATAGTAATTAACATAATTCCATATTAAATAACTAAAAATAAATAAGTCCATTTTTGCTATTCAATATTAGTACATATTACATCTTTAATCTTACAGGCAACATGCCACTATGTACCAGTTGCTTGGAGATGAACAGCAGTGTAGAACAAAATTTTCCTAACATTCCAGTCAATAACACAGAGGCATCTGCTTAACCATTTGAGAAACAGGCAACAATAAGTAGTCCTTGACTGATGACCATAACTGGGCATAAGTTATGCAACAGGATTTCAGTAACAGAATTTCAGTAACTAAATGATGTGATCATGAAGTGAGATGTCACATGACAGCCTCACTTAGCAACTACAATCCTGGCAGTTCCAGCTGTTGTTGTTAACTGAGAATTACAGGTCGTTAGCAGAGGAAGTTCCAGGTAAGGAATGTGGGGGTGCCTCAGGACAGGTCTTCGGAAGCCTGACACAGGTTGTGCATGAGTGTGATGGGACGGAATGCAGTGTGGCACAAAGCCACAGCCACCTCTGGGAAGCCTCAGCTGCCCATATGGCCCAACAAAACTTATATCTGTAGGGACACTGTAACTTCACCCCACCTATCTCCTCCCCCATTTTGGCCATCATATACAGCAGCATTCAGACTGTGACAGCATCACAGTCCCAATATAAATATCTACTATATTTTTCAGTGTATAAGACGCACCCCCCCCCAAAAAAGTGGGTGGGCTCTTATAGAGCGAATGTTGCTGAAGCCCCACCCACCTGCCAGCCCCCACCCTTCGGCCTCTGCCTCCCAGCAATTTGCCTCCTTGCAGCAAATAGCAAACAGCCTGGTCAGCTTCAGCACAGCCTGATTTAGCATGAACAGCTGATTGGTGATTGGATTGGCCTCCCGGAATGCAACCTATCAGATGTTCCAGGCTGCAGGGATCACCACTGCCCATCGTCGCCATTGCTGCCCATCGCCACCACCTATCACCACTTCTGCACGCCCATTTTCAACCTCCACATGCCCCATTTTTGGCCTCCCCATGTCCTGTTTTTGCCCATTCCAGGCGGCAGGGATTGCCACCACCGCCACCTATCCCCGCTGCCTGGAATGGGCCAAAAACGGGATGAATGGAAGCAAAAAATGAGGTGCACAGAGGCCAAAAATGGGACACGTGGATGCCAAAAACAGGACACGTGGAGGCCGAAAATGGGGTGCATGGTGGCGGCGATATGGGGCAGTGGAGATAGGTGGTGACAGCAGCGATGGGCGGTCATGATCCCCATAGCCTGGAACAGCTGATAGGTGGTATTCCGGGAGGCCAATCCAATCACCAATCAGCTGCTAGTTAAATCAGGCTGTGCTGAAGCTGACTAGGCTGTTTGCTGCAAGGAAGCAAATTGCTGGGAGGCGGAGGCAGATTTTTTTCCCTTGTTTTCTTCCCCAAAAGCTAGGTGCGTCATATAGTCTGGATCATCTTATAGTCCAAAAGATATGGTACTTTAGCTCTTGTGCCTCTGCTACCAGTAAAAAAAACACTTCAAGCTCCACACCATGGCCAGCCGTACCAGCAACATTGCACAAAACACCAGTTGCCACCACTGACTTGTGCTCAACAGGCTTTGCCACACCTTGCTGACTTGGTGGCATATTGGTTAAATTGCAGTATTGCAAACTAACTCTGCCCACTGCCAGAAGTATGATTCTGACCAGCTCAAGGTTGACTCAACCTTTTTTTTTCAGTGTCGTCATAATTTCCAATGATTGCTGAGCAAATGGCAGTAAGTCAAGGACTATCTGTGGATGAAATAGAGTTTTGATCCAATCTAGCAGGTCTGTATCTAAGATTGCATACCAAGTTTCTACAATGGAAGTTGGCCTTCATGGGCATTAAAACCTTGTTTGGTGTTGTTGATGCAATTTTCATTCTAGACTTTAAAGTTTAAACAAATACCTAAACCTTCTTCTATACCTTCTCAACGTCGCTCAGTTTGGATGCTTGCATTAATCTAAATTGCTGGTAAAAATATTTGATTATATAAATGTCTGGTAAGTTTTGTATAAAATTCTATATCAAGAACATTACAAAACAAGATCATGCAAAACAGCTGGTCCATTTTTACATATTAATCTTATTTATTTATATTAATCTATTAATAGATTAATATTAATCTATTCAAGTAAAACATGAAAATAGGTGACACATTTTAAATTAGTTGTTGTACAGCAAAATGAATATTGTAAAGCAAAACTTAAAATGCTTACATTATTTATAAAAAGCTAAACAGAGTGCAGTAGCCTAGGGCTGAAACAGAAACTGTATTTTTTTCATCTCTTTTTTTTAATGAAAGAAGTGTTTTAGGAAATTAAAACAATACAAGGACCCAATCTGGGTCGGTCACTGGGACCAGAGGTTTCGTCTTTCAAGCTTTTGGACTCGTGAAGTCCATCTCTTGAAGATGGGCTCCAACATGAATCTGAAAGCTCAGAAGACTAAAACTCCCTGTGATCGACCAGATTGGATCCTGCAACATTATCATGGGGCATGTATAGTCACCTTCATTTGTGATAAACAATACAAATGTAAAAAAAAAAACCTAACAAAAAGTTTAAAAAAATAAAAGAAACTGTACAAACGAGAAGGAAAAGACATGATAATTCTTGTTTAAAATAATTGGTTAATTTTATACTTCCATATACAAGTGTACCTCCTATTATTGCACTTTGCAGATATTGCATTTTTTTTTACAAGAGACTCTCCATGAGCAAAAAGGTTGTGACTTGCTGAAGGCTCAGATGATTAGCATTTTTAGCACTAAAGTATTTGTTTTTTTAATTAAGATATGTATATTAGTTTTTAAGACATAATGTTATTGCACACTCAATAGATTACATTATAGTGTAAATGAGACGTTGTACTTGCCTGAGACGTCCATTCTCGTAGGGTGGAGCTAGCCGCCAAGATTGGGTATTGGCACAGCCTTCTAGCCAATTATGACTGAGTCTGGAAAAGTATAAAAGGTGGCTCTAGGCCTAGATTCCCCCTCTTCTGATGAGGGATAAATGCCAGACTCAAGTGCCATCAATCTAACAAGTTTATTAACTGTCCAACCACAGAAAATTACACATGAGTTGATATGTGAGAGACCTAACTACCTAACCTAACTACCTACAGAGAGAAGATAACTATGTACACTAATACACCTAGATACCTAATGACTATATGAGTAATAGACTCCGCGTCCAGCCAGAACACGTTAGAATGGAGGGACTTGGCGGCTAGCTCCACCCTACGAGAATGGACGTCTCAGGCAAGTACAACGTCTCATTCTCCATAGTGGGTGGAGCTAGCCGCCAAGATTGGGACATACCAAAGTAATTTAGTCCCCAGGGAGGGCCTCCTGATTCTGGCTGGGACCACCGTCCTCCAATGTTACCTGTTCCAGCACTCTGCGCCCAAGGTCAGCCTCCTGAGAGGCGAAAGTGTCCAGTCTGTAGTGCCGGACAAATGGCGTTGGAGATGCCCAAGTAGCAGTCCGGCAGATCTCCTCGATGGAAGCCCTCGTGTTCCAAGCCGCAGTGGTGGCTGCACTGCATGTGGAATGGGCCGTAATCCTGGTGGGTCGTGGCAAGGACATTTGTTCATATGCAGTGTTAATGACATTACGAATCCACCCACCCACCACAACAGAGGATGCTTTCCTCCCCAAGGAAGTGTGGTGGAAAGAGACAAACAAGGCCTCAGTCTTGCGAAAGGCAGAGGTCCTTTGTATGTAAGTGTCCAGTGCGCGCCTCACGTCCAGGAGGTGCCACTGTCTTTCAATGTCTGAGGATGGAGAAGGGTAAAAGGAAGGTAATACCACCTCCTGAGCCCAATGAAAGTAAGAGTTTACCTTTGGCAGAAAGGTGGGATCCAACCGCAAAACCACCCTGTCCTGGTGGAACACACAGAGGTCACTCCTGATGGAAAGGGCTGCCAGTTCGGAAATGCGACGGGCAGAGGTGACAGCCACCAGGAAAACCACCTTGTATGTTAGGTGGGCCAGAGAGATGGAGTGCAAAGGCTCAAAGGCACCCCCCATGAGTGCTAATAACACTTTGGACAAGTCCCAGGTGGGATACCTATGCACTACAGGAGGGCATCTATTCATTGCGCCCTTTAGGAACCTGGAGACTAAGGGGTGAGCAGAGAGTTTCCTCAGAGAGGGACAAGACAGCACCATGGACAGGGCAGCAATCTGGCGGTTGAGGGTACTCGGGGAAAGACCCTTAGCTAGCCCCTGGCGTAGGAATTAAAGGACATTTATGACCAAAAGATCCAGTGGGGAATAACCCTCCCTAGCACACCATGAGCAGAAAGCCTTCCAAGAGGCTGCATAAATACGATGCGTGGACGGTCTGCGAGAGTCAAGCAAGACCTCCATAACGTCCTCAGGGGTTTGGCGGCTCCTCAGAGTGAGCCGCTCAAGTGCCAGGCGGTCAGTTGCAACCAGTGCGGCTCTGGATGCTGCACTGACCCCTGGAGCAGCGACCACTCTGTCGGAGGGATCCTCCAGGGGGGTGAGACCGACGAGGAGACCAGGTCGGCATACCAGGTTCTCCTTGGCCAGTCGGGTGCCAGAAGTACCACCTCGGCTCTTTCTTCCAGGAGTTTCCGGATGACCTGCAGAATGATGGGGATGGGGGGAAAAGCGTAAAGCAACCCCTGAGGCCAGGTGCAGCGGAGGGCGTCCACCCCTTCCGCACCCTGAGTTTGATACTGGGACAGAAACCTGGGCAGCTGGGCATTCCCCGGGGTGGCAAAAAGGTCCATCACAGGTTGACCGAATTGACCCACAAGTTGGTGGAAAAGGTCTGGGTGTAAGCTCCACTCTGAGTGGTCTATCTGGTTCCGGCTGAGCCAGTCTGCCCTGACGTTGCTTACCCCAGAGATGTGTTCAGCAGAAAGAGACAATAGGTATTGTTCTGCCCATAGCCCCAACCACATGGCCTCTGACATGAGCTGTCCTGACATGGTCCCACCGTCTGTTTATGTGGACCTTGGTGGCCACATTGTCAGTAAGTGTCATCACATGAGAGTTCTCCACAAGAGGTCTGAACTGCTGCAGAGCAAGGAACACAGCCCGTAGCTCCAAAACGTTTATGCTTAGAGTTGTCTCAGTTAACGACCATGTGCCCTGTGCCGCCTGTGCTTCCGCGTGTGCCCCCCAACCCGATAGGCTGTCATCGGTGGTGACTAATATTTGTCTTGGGGGAAGGAAGCAGGTGCCCCTGTGGACAGCAGAGGTGGTCCACCAAATCAGAGACTTCCTGACTGAGGGCTGGAGTCTCACTTTGACTGGGGAATGGGCCCTTCCCTGACGCTGATAGGGAAGGAGCCATTGGAGGTCTCTGGAGTGTAAGTGAGCCCATGGGACAATGTGAATGGCCGAAATCATTTTGCCCAGGAGGGAGGACAGCAAATTCAGTGGAGCTGAGTTTTGCCTCAGAACTTGTTGGGTTAAAGCCAATAGACTGTCTCTCCGATCCTGGGACAGGTACACCTTACACCCCAGGGAATCAATGATTGCATCCAGATGGACAATTCTGGTGGCGGGGACAAGCTGACTCTTGGATCGGTTGACCAAGAAGCCATGGAGTTCCAGCATGTTAAGCACTACCTGGACATCTCTCTCAGCCTGAGAAGGGGAGGCTGAAGAGATGAGAATATCGTCCAGATAGCACTGGGTCCTGATGGAAATGGATCTGAGTGAGCGGTCAAGGCTGCCAGGACCTTGGTGAAGACCCTTGGCGCTGAGGACAGGCCAAAGTGGAGCGCCCCATATTCATAATGCACCCCTGCATAGCAAAACCGTAAGTATTGGCGGTGAGATGGCCGAATTGGGATGTGGAGGTAATCCTCCAAGAGATCTATGGATGTGAGTAGATTCCCTTCTGAGCACTTGCCAGAGTTGATTTCAGGGTGTGCATTTTGAAATTTTTTTTTTATTTTTTTAATGGATGACATACCTGTTGAGACACTTGAGGTCCAAAATGGCTCTCCATCCTCCCGAGGATTTGGGCACTACAAACAACATGGAGTAGAAGCCCTGCCCCTGTTGGTCCTCAGGCAGCTGGTGGATGACTCGAATGTGCAGGATGTGCTGGATGGCCTGATTCATGAGGACCCGTTTTGCAGAATTTGATGACAAGGGGCAGCGGAGAAGAACCTCGGGGGGTGGGGGTGGAAATGAATTCAAGTGAGAGCGCTGAAGCCAGGGTCTCACAAACCCATGCATCATTGGTGATTTCCTCCCATCCACTGGCATAGGGAGCCAGGCGACCCCCTGTGGGAGGATCAGCCAGAGGTTACTTGTTCTGGTGGAAAGGGTGACCACCGGCCCCTCTAAAGGGCCGTATGAATTGGTTACCCCTGAAGGGTTGGCCCGAAGAGAATCTCTGATGGGAACTGCATTGCCCTTGGCTATGCCCCTGATACTGTCCCTAGTAGTTACCCTGATGTCTATTGGAAGACTGGAAGGCCCCCCTGGAAGCCCTCCTTGGTAAGGGGGTGGCACGGAAAGGGGCTTTCCGGGTGGCTGAGGGAAGGACCTTGCGCTTGTCCTTAGTCTCAAGCAGGATGGGATTCAGGGCCTCACCAAACAAGGACTGCCCGGTGATCGGGGCAGAGGCTAATTTCCACCTGTACCGCATGTCAATTGGCCAGCTGCAAAGCCAGGCCATCCGGCGCGTCACCACCGTGGACTCCATTGACCTAGCTTGGACATCCGTTTGAGCTGCTGCTGATTGAGCAGTAGGTTGATTTTGGCTTGTGGGTGGAGCTGTCTGGAGTGTGGGGCTGTCTGGTTCCAAATGCCAGAGGGAGCTAATGAGAATTCCCTGGCATCCTTCCTGGGGGATGCTAGGTAGGAATGAGTAGGGCAGAGTACTCTGGATGGGGCAATATCCTTTGTAAAAGGCATCATTTTAAAATCAACTCCAATTTACAAATCATGGTCTCTTTGTCTTAAAGTTCAGTTCATGAAAAACTGATACTTTCAAATACTGGAAAAAATTGATAGTTTGTATATAGTTATATACATTGTATATAGTTCCAGTTATGCTGGGCTCACAGACTCCAGAAAAAAAAGCTTGGTTTTAAACTGTTACTGGAGTTACTCACTAGGCTCATTTGTTCCTTTTATGTGAGATCTGTAGCTTACTACTTCTAAATTCTGCTGAAAGCCCTTGTTCAAGCCATTTTTAAAATATAGATAGAATCTTCAGGTACTCCTGAGGCAGACCTACAGGCAGCTAGTCTGAATTTTTGTTAGCTCAATTAGAATAACAGTATCCATATTTATCTAAGGCCTCTGTCAACAAGGTAGGCCTCAGAAAGGCCTGGGTAAATTAGTAGGTCCAAACAGTCACTTAAAATGGCCACCGCCCTTAAAAGAGGTTAACAAGATGGCAGTTGCCCTTAGTTGGTCTTTCAAAATGGCCAATGCCCATACTAGGCCTTAAAAATGGCCACCGGCAAGAAAGGGCATCCAAAATGGCCACCGCCCTTGATGTGGCTTCAATATGGTCTCTGCCCACTTTTGGTATTTGACACAAAAAGGCCACGCCCTTAGTGCCTTCAATTCTGAGGGCAATCAAAATGGCTGCCACCCTGTGGGAGACTTCAAGATGGCCACCGGCACTCTCAAAGACTGCCTGCACACTTACCAGGCTGAAGACAAGCCAAGCAATGCAGAGGAGCTCAAATGGAAGCAGACGGCCCAGGCACTAGAGACAGGTACCGACAGGGCCTTGGATCAAAGGAGCCTTGCCAGATTGCTGGCTCTTGTCAGCCATTGCACAGAAGGCAAGTTAAATAAAGGAGGCCTCAAAAGAAAAGAGAAAATTTTTTGAAGTGGGCGGTCCTGTGTAATTCAAAATGGCGGCCACCCACAAGGCACTCCTAAAATGGCTGACTGTCTCCTGAGGCAATTAGTTCCAGCCGAGGAGAAAGGAGTCTGCTAAGGTCTAGCCACTAACTGTCAGTTTCTGAGTCCCCTGGAGCAGACTGACTGATTTCTGAAGTTTCAAGCAAAAAAAGAGGGAACAAGCCCTCAACAAGCAGCACCCAGATTGCCAGCTTCCTCTGCAAGCAGACACAAGACAGGGAGCAAAAAAGGAACCAGCAAAAATATTGCTTTCAGCTCTTTGAAGGTCTCCAGCTGACGTTTGGAGGCTTGGCTGGGCGCTGACCGCTTGCGCAAGTCTGGCCAAATTGTCTGTCAGCTTCTCGGGCACAGCAGCTGGTGTTCAGAGGCTATTTGAGGCATTGACCGCTTGCGCAAGTCTGGCCAAGGTTACAATCAGCTGTTTATCGGCAGCATCAAAAACGGTCCGGATGGCTTGCGCGAATCCGGCCGATCTGCAAGCGAGTTAAATGTGGCGTGGGCGGCTTGCGCGAACCCAGCCAAGGCCGAAACAGCTGTTTATAGGCAGCATCAAAAACGGTCCGGATGGCTTGCGCGAATCCGGCCTGGCTGCGAGCGAGGTCTTCGGCGCTTCCGATCCCTTTATCTTTGAGAGTCAGCTGGGGATCGGAAGGCTCGTTAGTGGCTCGGACCACTTGCGCTGGACCGGCCAGATGCCAAGGCACCCAAAAATTTAATCTGGCAGCATGCTCTGCCCCTCGGCCCCTCGGCTCTCCCAGGCAGGCTAGCAGCTGTGAAAACCAATGTTAGAGGCCTTCACCTGTCAGGTTGGCCCTTGGTGTCTGGCAAGGAGACAGAAAAAGAAAAATACAAGCCTCGCTCCACGCCCAGATGTGCGGTGAGGTCACCGCTGCCCCTGTGGTGATAAGGGGGCCCTTTCCCACTCCCTCCACAGCCGGAAATTAATGTATGGAGAAAAAGAAAAAACAAAAATCTTGCTGGGCCTTCGGCTGGAGGGGCGAGCAGCAGTCAGACTTGCGGCCAACTGCTTCACCCAGGTATAGCCATATAGAAAAGGGGGGCCTGAGGAGCTCGAAAGGGAAAGGATAAAATAATAATAATAATAATAATAATAATAATAATAATAATAATAATAATAATAATAATAATAATAATAATAATAATAATAATAATAATAATAATAATAATAATAATAATAATAATAATAATTCTGAATAGAACCAAAAACTTACAATTATTAATGGAAGATAGATGATGAAAAAGGCACTTAGTCAATGGCTGTGACTGAGTCAAAAGAGGGGGAATCTAGGCCTAGAGCCACCTTTTATACTTTTCCAGACTCAGTCATAATTGGCTAGAAGGCTGTGCCAATACCCAATCTTGGCGGCTAGCTCCACCCACTATGGAGAACATAACTTCTATATGGATTGAGAAACCTAACAAATCATGTGATTCGCTTTACTGCAATACCCACTTATTGCAGTGGTCTGGAACCAAACTTGAAATATCTCCAAGTATGCCTGTACTTTAACATTCTCACAATTTATCTGACTTTTAACACATAAGGTTTTTTGCTATTTACTTGATTACTAAGACCAGATATGAAAACATAATGCTTTTCTTACTTCTATAAACTGGTTAAAATATAATATATTGAAGTTGTTAGCTGTTTTAACCAGAAACATTAACAGAGTCTTTTTCATCTGTGCAAAAGTATTATTCTTAGTGGGAACAAGATCTAATATGACTGGCTGAATGAAATAATGATCTTGGAAAAATAGTTATTGTAATATCTTAAATGGGGTGGGAAGGAAAATAAGGAGAAGAAAAGGGCAAAGTAGAAAACACTGTGACCCCCAGAGTCAATAGTAAGTATTGATAGTTTTCACTAAACTAGTATTATTATTTTTCCTTCTCAAGTGGTCATGTTCTCATTAGAGTAAATAGTTTCTGCTAATCAGTTTCTGCAAGTTATTAGATATGTGTTAGCCTTACTAACTTAAGCATTATTAGTTAGTATTCTTTTACAAATTATGTCATGGGATTCTATAACATACAAGGCATATACATAAAGAGAAGGCATATACATAAAGAGAAGAAACTCACGCTCTACATGGGGCTACCCTCAAAGAGCATCCGGAGACTGCAATTGGTACAGAATGCAGCTGCGCGAGCTGTGGTGGGTGTGCCGAGATACACCCACATAACACCCATTCTCTGCCAGCTGCATTGGTTGCCCATTAGTCTCCGGTCGCAATTTAAGGTGTTGGTTTCGACCTTTAAAGCCCTACATGGCTCATGACCAGGCTACCTTCGGGACCGCATCCTACCACACACCTCCCTACGGCCAGTTAGGTCCCACAGAGTGGGCCTCTTCCAGGTCCCATCGGCCAACCAATGTTGGTTGGTGGGCCCACGGCGGAGAGCCTTCTCTGTGGGAGCCCCATCTCTCTGGAACCAATTCCCACCAGCGATCCGGACTATCCCCACTCTACTGGCCTTCCATAAAGCCATAAAAACATGGCTCTTCCGGCAGGCAGGGTGAAAAAGAAGATCAGATTCCCCCATGAATGAGTGGTTTTTTAAAGTAATGTATTGTTTTTAAATTATGATGTTTTTATGTTATTGTTCTTATCTATGCTGTACGCCGCCCTGAGTCCTACGGGATTGGGCGGCTTATAAGAACGTTTATTAAATTAAATTAAATTAAATTTATTAAATTAAACATGAGACAGACCCAGAAGAAGATGGAGAGACAACACCAAAGACATACTACTACAACATCAATGAACAATGGTTGAGGCAGCCAGAAGAGCAAAAGCCAGAACTTTGTATCTCCCTTGACACATGAACAAAGTGACCAGATTTTTTTTTAAGCGGGATGGGGGGGGCCGCCTGGGCGCCGCCATTTGTTTTGCCCTCTGCGTATGCGCAGAACGCTGCGCATGCGCAGAGGGCAAAACAGCAAATGTCGGCGTCCAGGTGAGGTGGGGGGAGGAGAGGGGGGGAGGCGGGAGGGCGCTTGGATGCCTGCAGCTCGCGACAGGTAAGCTGCCGGCTGCCTCCTTTCCCCGTCTCCCGCCTCCCGTTCGTTGCTTGCCAGCCTGTCGCGAGCTGCAGGCATCCAAGCGCCCTCCCGCCTCCCCCCCTCTCCCCCCCTTTCGGGAGGCCTTTCCTCGCCTCCCGCCTTCCCTTCGGCCGGGCTGGCAAGCAACGAACGGGAGGCGGGAGACGGGGAAAGGAGGCAGCCGGCAGCTTACCTGCTCCAAGTATCCAAGCGCCGCGGTCTCCCGGTTGCCCGCCCGGCCCCAGGGCAACGGCGGCAGCGAGGTACGGGGGGAAGAAAGGGGAGGGGACGAGGAAGGGCTGTTTGCGCCGCTCGTAAACTAAAAGCGGCGACGGCTCCTCGTCCCTCACCCCTCCCAACAGCAGCGGCGCCTCCGAGGGCGGGGCTAGGGATGGGGCGGGGGAAGGAGAGGAGGAGCAGCCTCCCTTCCCCCTCCCCCCAGCTTCCAGCTGCCGCCGGAGGAGTCAACAATGCGGGACGCCCGCCCGCCGCCAACGCCGCCCACGGCCGGCCCGAGCTGAGAGGCCTGCTGCCTTTCAGGCCGATTTTTTGAAAGAATGCCCTAGTCGTGCATTCTTTCAAAAAATTGGGACTTTTTAGAGGACGGGCGGGACGCGGGACAAATGATGAAAAAGCAGGTCTGTCCCGCCAAAATCGGGACGTCTGGTCACCTTACACATGAAGCAGTAAAAGAGGAGGAGGAGGAGGAGGAGGAGTCTTTTTAAAAACATATTTGCGTTCATTATTGTATAACCAACAATACAGTGCCTCATCAACATTCAATTTTTACTCAAATGGTGTGTGTGTGTGTGTGTGTGTGTGTGTGTGTGTGTGTGTGTGTAACCATTTGACAGTTTTATTTTATAGGGTCCATTTTAAAGAACCTTATCTGAAAATCATTGTCATTGGTACCAGATTTTTTTTCTCCTTTCCTTTCCTGGTTTTCCATTCTCTTCATTTCCTTTACTTTTTATTATTATTATTAAATGCTACCAATATCCCCAGCACCCTTAATTGTTAATGCAGTTTGCAACCTCTTGAAATGTAATGGACAATAGAGGCCATAGCTTGAGTTAGAGCATTTCTATTTTTCTTTATCTGGGGATCGAATTCCATTTTGCAGGATTACAGGGTGAATTTATCACCCTTGTTTACTTATCTTCCTATTGCATCTGTCAGCTTTAGCATTGCAGAGAAAAATAGTTTTTCTGGTTAGTTCTTTGTCATGCTACATTCAATTCATACCAAACATGTTTAGAAACTCTGATGCTTATACCTATTTAAGTCTTAATCATAAAGTTATTGTAAGATATGACTTAAATTAAGCTATGTAAATAGTAGAACAATTTATGTATTGCCTATGTCAGTCAGAGGATTCATTCAGAGAAGTGATCCAAATAAAATCATTTAGAATTGCTTCAATGATTTGAGTGACATACAAATCGATTGAGAGATTAAATAACAAATAAATACATGGTCAAGGAGGAGGAGGAGGAGGAGGTGGTGGAGGAGGAGGTGGAGAAGGAGGAGGAGGAAATTTTTTATCCATAATCTGTTTACTAGAAAACAGATATCCCACCCCATCAATTTTTGTACATGGAAGAGATCCTCGCTTGTTCTTCTCTGTCAACCTAAAACTATTTTATACCAGTTATGAAATAATAAACTGGTATTCAGATGTCTTGACCAACCCAGTAAAAAGGAACACAGGATCACAGAGCAAAACAATCTAGAGTTGTTCCCTACTAAAGGGACTAGAATTCAAAAACAGGCTTTTTAAGCACTTGGATTAGAAGGGAGTTTATGAACCAAAGTCCTAGTAATTGACCTGGTGCATATCATGTTCTTGAGTACCTAAATATGGTTTCCACAATGTAACCAAAGCAAGTAGAGGTCAAGGCACATATTAAACTTTGGAATTCATTACCACAAGATATTGTGCTAGTTACCTCTTGGCTAATTCCTGGAAAGGTTTGGACCAATGGATCAATGACTATTAGTCTTGAAGGCAATGTGACTGCCTAACCTACCGGGAGATTACAGAGTAAAGAGACTAAGAGTACAAAGAAGAGCAACCAAGATGATTAGGGGACTAGAGGCTAAAATATATGAAGAACAGTTGCAGGAATTGGCTATGTCTAGTCTAATGAAGAGAAGGACTAGGGGTGACATGATATCTTACTATCCTCAATACCACACTGTTAAAAATCTTGATGGAAGAATTAAGATGACCCTAGCAAGCACTGTCATCGGTGATGATTCCCCAAAGTTGTCCTAGAACAGTGATGGCGAACCTATGGCATGCGTGCCACAGGTGGCACGCGGAACCATATCTGCCGGCATGTGAGCCGCTGCCTAGCTCAGCTCCAGCGCGCATGTGTGCACTGGCCAACTGATTTTTGGTTCGCACAGAGGCTCTGGGAGGGTATTTTCGGCTTCCGGAGGGCCTTCGGGGGGATGGGAGACGGCGTTTTTGCCCTCCCCAGGCTCCAGGGAAGCCTCTGGAGCCTGGGGAGGGCAAAAAATGGGCCTACCGGGCCCACCAGAAGTTGGGAAATGGGCCATTTCTGGCCTCCAGAGGGCCTCCGGGGGTGGGGGAGGCCGTTTTCGCCCTCCCCAGGCATTGAGTTATGGGTGTGGGCTCTCGCGCATGTGCGATAACTCACGCGCATGCACTTTTGGCACTTGGGGAAAAAAAGGTTCGCCATCATTGTCCTAGAATATTAAAAAATAATGCCAAATTTAGTGATTAGCATAATAAGAACATGAATATTTTCTCTTCATAGAAGACCCTCAATATCCTCTTCTAAATAATTGGTAAGCAATTTTACATGTTTGTATTGAACTGAACACTTTTTCTCCCTACTTGCTCTGCAATTGCTGTGGACTGGACCATCTACTGTAAACAGTTCTACAATGGTAACATAGCCACTTTATATGTAGCAAACTTTGTGGTCTATCTATATGTTAAACCACTCTATTTCCCCCCTATTTTTGACATCACTTTGATGTTGCAGCCTTTGAATAAGAATCTTTGTATTGCCTGCATCTTGAAAGGCCAGGATAAAGAACTAAAAATTGAACATGCCTCTTCGCATTAGTGAAGATGAATACTGACAAAAAAAATCAAGTAGTAAGCCTTTATTGTAACACTTCAGATGGGCAAGTTGTACATTTCACACTCTTTCCAAAAGTCAGAGAAAGTGAAACTCCCTGTATATCAGTGTGTTGAACTAACCAGCCAACCAAGTGCACAGGTAAAGGAGGATATCAAATTGCATTCACATTGACTATCTTTGAGCATATGTGAGATATTTCTAGAAATATTCCCTCCTTGCCATCAGTAGTGACCTACCCTAGAAAGGCCATAACACCTAAATACCATTATTTGCATAAACTATTCCTAGTTCTATATTTACAAGTATAAAATAATGCTGAAAAGAATATTTTAATATAAAAAAGTGCAAGTAAGTACCCAAGTATTCAAATATTTTATTTAATTTTTCTAGTGAATTTTAATTGGATGACTCTTACATTTTTAGTGATAAATTAAACTACTTTTAAGCGTCTATGTGAGAGGGATTCAAGATACAGGCTATGATTTCTGAGCAGAGAAAAAGATCATTTTTTGGAAATCTCCTGCTAATCTTCTGTATTTGTTGCTAGAGCCATAGCAGTAGTAAGGAGAAAAGAACAATGTCAGGAATTGAACTAAGATGGTCTTCTGATATTCAAGAATCAAAGTGCCTCCATTCTTGCAACAATGGAGGTCATATAGGCCAATCTTTGAGCTGCTGTAAAATCTTTCATTGTGCTGCACTGCTCTATTTTGTCCTACCTAATAGAAAGCTTGTGGGACTTTAGCATAGAGCAAATTCAACACTGCGCTCCTGGAAGAGGTATACCAGCTGGGTTATTTGATGTGCCTCGTTATTGGAATCCATGTATCTTCCTGAAATATTCTTCAAAAACACCGAAAGCTCAAGTTTCCGTTTAGCTTTGTAGAAAATCCAATCATGTAACAAATCTGCTGAGATCAATGGTGAGTTGTCAGCAACTATGCCAGTTTAAGTATTGCCATATGAAGTTATGATATCAAAATGATGTTTCTATTTTTAAGCTATTTGTTATTATTTTGTATTTTTTCAGGGGTGTATGGGGTGTTCAGGGAGGGGTAGCGCCTCTGGTGTAGGGGCATGTCGTGTCCTTTTACGGTAGCTCATTTTAGGGCAGCTTTTAGGGCAGCTCATTCACCTTTGGTCCCCACCTGTCACTCAGCTCTCACCTGTGGCTCCTAGCAGCTGTAGCATGCGAAGCGGCCAAACCCCGGGCAACAGCTTCGACAGGCTGGCCAAACCAGGTTGAGAGTAGCCGTTGGGTCATTGACCTTCGGTGAGATAGGGACTTGTCTATCCTGAGCATGGGAAGACAGATTCTGGTGGACTGAGCAGATGAAACCTACTAGAATAGGACAACGGTCATGAAGGCAGTCTCTGAAAGCGATGTGGTACGCTAGGAGCACGGCAAGACACGAAAGATGCCCTGGTCAGCCACTGCACCCAGCCCATCTCCAACTGTCTCGACTCTTGTCCTGCTATTTGGAGCAAGATGGAATCTGGGAAGAGAGAGTGAGGCTGACTATGCGCACCTCTCCCTCACTTTAATCCAATTCACACACAAATCTTGACATCCCCCCCAATTGATAGATGTCAAGGTCCTCTTCAAATACGATGGATGAACATCATCATATTTTTTCAAATAATTTTATTAAGAGTTATAAATGAATAGAATAGAAGGCAATAGAAACTACAAAATATACCAACAGAAAAAGAAGGAAGGGAGGGAGGGAGGGAGGGAAGGAGGGAGGGAGGAAATAAAGTAATAAAGTACTTTCTCTTCTTATTTAAGAGCTCATCTCTTAGATAAGAAAAACAAGGTCCAAATGCTACATCAATCAATCTTTGTCAGCAGAAGTCCAATAAGAGCAACTAGATATAATTAATTTATTCTTTTGACTCTGGTCAAACAGCCTATCTTATCAATCTTTCCTGATTTTTTTAAAAAATATTATTTAACCCCTTCAAAAAGTCTCAGAGGACTGAGCAGCTGATCCAAAAGAAGGGTGTGTGATTTAAAAAGCCATTTGGCTGAGTTTAGAGGTCTCTCTTCTCTTTATGAAGCATCTCCCTGAAAACCTTACAAGGTCTTGGAGGAGCGGAGGAATCCTAGAGGAGCAGTGCCAAGCTCAGCTTCATGGATTGTTGCTTTGGTTGTAAATTATGGGTGATTGAGTTAATAAAAAGTTGATTTCTTTAAAAAAAGTCTCAGAGTAGTTTGCTACTCATCTATGTTTCAAAGTGAAAAGCCTTCAGAATTTTAACAATTTATTTTGTATCGAAAGGTAGATTTATCCTTTAGTCACTGCTAAAAAAAGTCTTTCTAAAACTTAGCATAGTTCTTTTATCTACCCAGAAGAAGAAGAAAAAGTATCCAGATCAGTTTCCTGTTTTAGTATCTGTTTATCTCCTTTAGCGAATGAGTCATCCAACAGATTCATTTGTATTATATTTAAATTCCCCTTCAAATTAATTACATAGATAGTGCAGATCATTCTTGTTTTACAACTTTATTAGAACAAGCTCTGTCAATTTTATCAAGCATTTAATCCATTCCATCCAAAATCTTAGGCGAAAGGTATTCAAAAGTTTGCACTATGGATTTCATGTTCATTTTCTTCATCCTCTGGCTCTAGTGTCTTTCAAGATCTCCTTATCATTTAAAAAAAAATCTAAATTTTTCCATGAGAAAATATTTCCTAAATAATATAAAATTATTCAAAACCATTTAGCACAAATAAATGATTTTTCATTAAAACTATAATTCTAATTCTCTCTGGCCCTTAATCCGTTATTCATTTTCCAAAATCCATACACTAAGTACCCTTCTGCTGCATAGTCCAAAAAATCATGCATTTTTAAAACTTTTAAAATCAAACTTATGCCATTGTCTTTTAAGGAGGCAGAAACCCAACAGATGAATACAATAAAACCTTGCTAGTCTAAAGGGTCTTAATCGCTCCAATATGCAAAATAATTTGTTGAAACATTTGACTGGTCTACCCAAACTCATTGCCAAGCAACATACTGCAAGCAGGTGATAGAATGAGAGAGATTTATGTCAACAGAGATATGTTTCAAAGAGACTCATTTTCACAACTATTGTTTGTCATTGCATTGAGTCCTCTGGCAATAATACTAAACAAGTCAAGCCATGCCTGTCAAACATCAAAAACATCTGCCAGCCTATCCCACTTCTTTACAGGGACGATCTGAAAGCTGTATGGAAAAATACCATATGAAATAGAATCACTGTTCAACATTGTCCACATATAACAGCTAAGATATCACAGTGGAGATTGGACTGGAAAAATATGCCATGCTTATCAAATATAGGGAAAAATATTGAAAACAGAAAGAATCAACATGTCCTATGGAAATGACATCAAGTGTTTCGATGAAGATGATTACTATAAATATCTGAACATCCTTCAAGCTGACAACATCAAGCACATGAAGCTAAGAACAAGTTTATAAGTGAATACATCAAGAGAGTGAAGACGATCTTAAAGTCCAAACTCAGTGGAGGAAATCCCGTCAAGACAATTAACATCTGGACAATTCCAGACATTTAGATACATAGCTGAAATGGTGGATTGAATTCAAGCAGAATGGAAAGCCCTGGGTAGAAAATCAGAAGAGTGTCTATCCCAAAGTATGGTGAGTCATAATTTATAGAAACCCACAAATAACATCATCATCCATTCATCAAGGACTGATTTAGGTATTGGAGTTCTTGACATCTGGTAACAAATGGGCTGCAAGACTTAACACTGAGCAACAAGGGTCAATAGCTGCAGGACTACTGGAAGAAAAAGATATTTACCTATCACTTGGAACAGATTATATCCTGCGATAATACCTTTAAGACCCTCAAACAAGAAAATATACCTTTCTTGTGTCCTTGGGAAGACAAGCCGAGGTGGCACAGCAGTTAGAGGCAGGTACTGCAGGCCACATTAGCTGACACTGATCCGCAGGTCAGCAGTTCAAATCTCACCAGCTCAAGGTTGACTCAGCTTTCCATCCTTCCAAGGTAGGTAAAATGAGGACCCAGATTGTTGGGGGCAATGTAAATATACATTGCTTACTGGTGTAAACCGCTTAGAGTGCTTGCACTGTGAGGCGGTATATAAATCAATCAATCAATCAATCAATCAATCAATCAATCAATCAATCAATCAAATAAATAAATAAATAAATAATAAATAAATAAATAAATAAATAAATAAATAAATAAATAAATAAATAAATAAATAAATAAATAAATAAATAAATAAACAATAAATAAATAAATAAATAAATAAATAAATAAATAAATAAATAAATAAATAAATAAATAAATAAATAAAGCAAGCCAAATCCAGTCTAAATAGCTGTCTGACTAAGTGACAAACACTCATCAAAATAATCCAAAAGAATTTTTTAAGATACAAGATTCAGTCAAAGTTTAGAACATTATGTCTATAAAGGCTGCTTTGCAAGTGTGATTTTGATATAGTCAGGACTATCAGTCACTCCATTCACAAGTTAATCATAAAAATGGCCATCTACTCATGAGGAGAGACTGCTGGAATCATGTGGATTATCTCAACAATCTCTTTGTTCCAGACATTTTATGCTGGCTCAGATCCAGCATGCTCTGATTACTCTCACAAATGCTATCTTGCTAGCCATTGAAACCCAGCAAGGTGTAGCACATCATGGCACTTACAGGAAGTCTTTAATTAGTTCTGCATGAACTGGCAACATTGTTGTGGAGCTTCTTCTAATCATAAACAACTACATAGAGCATCAAGTACAAATGTTCAATACAGGTGTTGGGATTCCCCCCAAAAAAGTACAAATGATAAAATTACTTTCTAAACAAGGAGAAAGTGCTTCTGATATTGGAACAACAGTGTTTGAGGAACCTTGGGACCTGAAAGTCAGGCTTCTAAACAATGGTTTGTGTTGATGTGAAGCATTAGATTGGATTAAAAACCCAAAGATTGTGTAACCTTTGGATATGCGAGTCTTGATCATTTATTTTGGCTAAGAGGCTACTAACTTTCATAACCACTGCTATGGAGAAGGCAGCCCATCTCTATAATAGCCAGTGAATAGGTGGGCATGAGATTGGAATCAGGGGTGAAATTCAGCAGGTTCTACCAGGTTCTGGAGAACCAGTAGCAGAAATTTTGAGTAGTTCGGAGAACTGGCAAATACCACCGCTGGCTGACCCCAGAGTGGGGTAGGAATGGAGATTTTGCAATATCCTGCAGTAAGGGAACACCACTGAGGCAGTGTTGTGGAAAGAAAACTAAACCAGAGACAGGGCAGGGATGCCACAAGGGAAGGGAAATCAAGCCAAAATCACTAGAATAACAAAACAGTCATAGACTTACAAATGCCTAAACCACAAGAATAGAAACTCAATAGGCAGCTCAATAGAATCACCTAATAATAATTACAAAAGTGCCAGGCCATTAGAAACAGCTACGAAATACAGATAATACTAAAGGGCAGGGATGTGCAGGAAGAAATACCGTATTTTTCAGAGTATAAGAAGCACCTTTTTACCCCCCAAAAGAGGGTGAAAACTTGGGTGCATCTTATACACCAAATGTAGCCCCACCCAGCCACCCCCACCCTTTGGCCTCTGTCTCCCAGCAATTTACCTCCTTGAAGCAAACAGAACAGAGCCTGTTAAGCCAAGCAACTGATTATCAGCTTCCCTACCCTCAGCTGATTGAGGCTGCAGGCAGGCCATGTGCTAAAACTGAAAGTGAAACTAAAGCTGCAAGGAGGCAAATTGCTGGGAGGTAGAGGTAGAGGTAGAGGCAGAGGCAGAATTTTATTTTCTTGTGCTAATCAGACTGCTGAAACTGGATGCAAGGAGGTAAGTCAATAACTACTGTATATAGGTAAAATGAGGACCCAGATTGTTGGGGGCAATGTAAATATACATTGCTTACTGGTGTAAACCGCTTAGAGTGCTTGCACTGTGAGGCGGTATATAAATCAATCAATCAATCAATCAATCAATCAATCAATCAATCAATCAATCAAATAAATAAATAAATAAATAATAAATAAATAAATAAATAAATAAATAAATAAATAAATAAATAAATAAATAAATAAATAAATAAATAAATAAATAAACAATAAATAAATAAATAAATAAATAAATAAATAAATAAATAAATAAATAAATAAATAAATAAATAAATAAAGCAAGCCAAATCCAGTCTAAATAGCTGTCTGACTAAGTGACAAACACTCATCAAAATAATCCAAAAGAATTTTTTAAGATACAAGATTCAGTCAAAGTTTAGAACATTATGTCTATAAAGGCTGCTTTGCAAGTGTGATTTTGATATAGTCAGGACTATCAGTCACTCCATTCACAAGTTAATCATAAAAATGGCCATCTACTCATGAGGAGAGACTGCTGGAATCATGTGGATTATCTCAACAATCTCTTTGTTCCAGACATTTTATGCTGGCTCAGATCCAGCATGCTCTGATTACTCTCACAAATGCTATCTTGCTAGCCATTGAAACCCAGCAAGGTGTAGCACATCATGGCACTTACAGGAAGTCTTTAATTAGTTCTGCATGAACTGGCAACATTGTTGTGGAGCTTCTTCTAATCATAAACAACTACATAGAGCATCAAGTACAAATGTTCAATACAGGTGTTGGGATTCCCCCCAAAAAAGTACAAATGATAAAATTACTTTCTAAACAAGGAGAAAGTGCTTCTGATATTGGAACAACAGTGTTTGAGGAACCTTGGGACCTGAAAGTCAGGCTTCTAAACAATGGTTTGTGTTGATGTGAAGCATTAGATTGGATTAAAAACCCAAAGATTGTGTAACCTTTGGATATGCGAGTCTTGATCATTTATTTTGGCTAAGAGGCTACTAACTTTCATAACCACTGCTATGGAGAAGGCAGCCCATCTCTATAATAGCCAGTGAATAGGTGGGCATGAGATTGGAATCAGGGGTGAAATTCAGCAGGTTCTACCAGGTTCTGGAGAACCAGTAGCAGAAATTTTGAGTAGTTCGGAGAACTGGCAAATACCACCGCTGGCTGACCCCAGAGTGGGGTAGGAATGGAGATTTTGCAATATCCTGCAGTAAGGGAACACCACTGAGGCAGTGTTGTGGAAAGAAAACTAAACCAGAGACAGGGCAGGGATGCCACAAGGGAAGGGAAATCAAGCCAAAATCACTAGAATAACAAAACAGTCATAGACTTACAAATGCCTAAACCACAAGAATAGAAACTCAATAGGCAGCTCAATAGAATCACCTAATAATAATTACAAAAGTGCCAGGCCATTAGAAACAGCTACGAAATACAGATAATACTAAAGGGCAGGGATGTGCAGGAAGAAATACCGTATTTTTCAGAGTATAAGAAGCACCTTTTTACCCCCCAAAAGAGGGTGAAAACTTGGGTGCATCTTATACACCAAATGTAGCCCCACCCAGCCACCCCCACCCTTTGGCCTCTGTCTCCCAGCAATTTACCTCCTTGAAGCAAACAGAACAGAGCCTGTTAAGCCAAGCAACTGATTATCAGCTTCCCTACCCTCAGCTGATTGAGGCTGCAGGCAGGCCATGTGCTAAAACTGAAAGTGAAACTAAAGCTGCAAGGAGGCAAATTGCTGGGAGGTAGAGGTAGAGGTAGAGGCAGAGGCAGAATTTTATTTTCTTGTGCTAATCAGACTGCTGAAACTGGATGCAAGGAGGTAAGTCAATAACTACTGTATACAGTAAATGTCTATAGAAAGTTCAAATTATTAGTGTTATTTTTTAAAGACTGCTTTAATATTGTTCTAGACAACTTAACAAAATGAAGAAGCTTTTTAAAATAAATGCTTGGTCTGAAGAGGCCCAGTGCTATTGTATCTTCTTTTAAATAGCAGAGAATAATGTATACTTCCAGAAAGCCACATCAATTTTAGCAGCATCTGTACAAGTATAATCTGAAATGAACAGTGTCCTGTTTTAGTATTAAGATAAGGCAGCTGAGTTAAACCCTGACTTAGTCATGTTTGGAGTAGATCTATTTAAATAAAACATTTAAGAAAATTTTCTGGCATTAATATACTGCCATAATGTACATTTCTCCAATTCTTGGCTATTTCTATGGGTCAGGCACACATGCACAGAAATACACAGCAAATAATGTATATCATCTGTACTGTTTGCTGTTTGCTTGGAGGCAAATTGCTGGGAGGCACAGGCAGAAAAAAATTCCCTTGTTTTCCTCCCCAAAAACTAAGGTGTGTCTTATACTCCAGTGCGTCTTATACTCCGGTGAGTCTTATACTCCAAAAAATACGGTACTAATAAAGTGTCTGATTTGATGAATAAAGCAGATAAATTACTAATAATTCACATAGCCACCATCATCAACTTAAATAGAAAAGTTCTCATGAAGGCCTTTTAAAGATTAACAAACTATCATGCATTTAGTATGCCCCATCTTTGTACATTCGATGTCTGGGGAATCTTACCACTTTAATAGAATGGAGATCAAACCAACTGCTTTGAAATAATTCCCCAATGATTTAATTATCATTGCATTTTAAAATGGTCCAAACTTCAACAGCTGCTAACCACGTATTCTGATAACAAAATTAGAGTTGGATTTATTCCACCCAACTCAGCAGCCAACATGGTCATTTGTGATTGTGTATCCAACATCTTGCCTGGAAAGCCCAAAGACCAGCTTTGCCATGGTGCATCTGAGGACAGCCGTTTCCTTGCATAAGCTGAACTAATTAGTTGCTATAAAGCTTGGTCCTACTTCTCCAGCTACTCCCGAAAACAGGAATATGATCACATCCAGAAATGTGAGTGTGAATATGATCACATTCACAATAAAACCATTTACATATTTATACAGTAATTAGAAGGGCAAACTGTAGAAGAAACTTGGTTTCTTTTCACAAAATCAGGCAGAGATGCAGCAACAGAAGGTAATAGGTAAAATCAGACAGAGATGCAGCAAGCGAAGGTAATTATGAGCTCATCTGTTTAGCTTTTTTCAATTCTATCCCTTTTGGCTGTGAATAATATTCTCTACACAAATAAGTATGCCATCCTCTGTTTACAAAGTTAGCTAAACAGATGAGCTCATAACAGACAAATCTATTACCTTATCTCACTGCAGTTTATTATTTCCTATACAGAAAAGTTTTTATTTAATGTAACAACTAGAGATGTAAAATTTCCAGAAATTTTGAAGCTCAGAAAAAAACCCGGGTTTTTTTCATTTTTTTCATGGGGGGGAATGAAAATTTTCGGAAAAATTGAAAAAAATCTTACATTAGCACTTTTTTGTCTTTTTAAGATTGAAAGTCATTCTTTTACTTTAGGAACATAAAATATGACTATGGACAATTTGACTTGGCATAAAATTATCACAACTAGCATATTATCATGAGCCGAAGTGGCGCAGTGCTTAAAAGCAGCACTGTGACCTTCAGCTGATTGCTAGTTCAGCAGTTCAGCTGTTCAAATCTCACCAGGCTCAAGGTTGACTCAGCCTTCCATCCTTCCGAGGTGGGTAAAATGAGGACCCAGATTGTTGGGGGCAATATGCTGAACTCTGTAAACCGCTTAGAGAGGGCTGTAAAGCACTATGAAGCGGTATATAAGTCTAAGTGCTATTGCTATATTAAAAATATAGTGTAGCCAAACAATTATCACAAACATAATTTACTTTTTTATAAAATTTATTTGTAATTGTAACAAAGGAGCAACTATCTCCTGAACTGCTTACTAGTTTATGTGGAACAGCCAAAAAGCCTCCACAAAACAATTTTCAAAACCAAAAGTAACAATTTTTCATATTTCCTCTCCACAGTATTAAATAAAAATAAAAATAAAAACCCCATTCTCATAAGTCCCTTCATTCAGCATAGGTCCTTTTTGTTGCTCTGTATTTTCTTCCAATGCTTTTGAGGCCTAGTGAAGAGGACAGAACAAACCAAACACACCCACTAACATGCAAAGGCAAAACTGAAACCTCTTTATTGTTACAATAGCAGCACCTCCTAAAGGAAGAAATGCATACTGTTCTTGCATTGGAGGGTTCAGTTTGTTACCTAGGACTTGCTTGTCCTCAGTGCACAGAAATTAAAATAATCTGATATCATACATTTTTTTAGAAATGATTTGGAAAATATTTGAACACCCTGTCTTAAAATATTTTATTCATCATGTTAAAATAAAATATTCCACAATGTTTTTTTTTTCAAATTTTCCATTTTTTTGGAAAAAAACAAAAAAGCCTTCAGGAAAAAAAACGAAAAAAAACCCGGGTTTTTTCCAAATTTTCCATTTTTTTCCCGGGCCTTCACATCTCTAGTAACAACCTTTTTCTTCATTAGCTGGGGTTTTTTTTATACTGATACTCGGGGTTATGGAGATTGAGATCTTTCATAAACCCCATAACTTTCTCCCTGTCAAATGCTAAAAGGAATGGCATGGAGAGATGGGTGGCATTATTTATTTCAACAATGGTTTGATTCTCTAAGAGAGTTTCTCAACTTGGAGAACTTTAAGATGTCTAGGCTTTAAATTCCAGAATTCATCAGCTGGTATTCTGCAGTTATTTGCTAGAAACAAGTCTGCAGAAAAATTGGGAAGGAATCCACTTTCAACATCCCACTGGCATGAGATTAAATGCAGAGACTCCAGCGATAAAGTATTTTGCTTTGGATTCAAATCTATTCCTTTTTCCTGGTATTGGATAGTTGCTGGAAAAAGTAGAAGACTAGTGTTTGGTTTATGCTCCTGTGCATTCTGAAGCATCTTGTAGTGATCACATTTAAAATCTCCCAATATTTGCCTAAAAGGAAAACAACTCTGAATTTAAGAGAACTCTCCCAGCTCCATTCATCTATTTGTTTTACCATAGTCTCAGCAAATAATCATCTAAGATTACCAGTTTAAAGGTCAGTTGTTTGGGGAAAACTCTAGACTTTTTTTAAAAAATAGTATTACATGTGACAATAGGTCTGTATCAGATGAATTTTATATCATTGAAGGGTGATGCCGACCAATCTTATCATTTCATTTCAATGTTATCAAC
Organism: Diadophis punctatus similis; assembly: GCA_023053685.1. NCBI lineage: Eukaryota > Metazoa > Chordata > Lepidosauria > Squamata > Dipsadidae > Diadophis > Diadophis punctatus. The sequence continues at coordinate 125,394,089 of JALIGW010000003.1, forward strand.
CATTTCTGGTAATAATTTAACTTCAATTCCATCCCCTCAGTTGATATACTCAGTTGCATCCTGGGTAAAGACTACTATAAGCAGATTGGTTGATTTTTTAAAGGGTTAAACAATTATATTATTTACATGAATGACCTTATAGTTCAGTTCTTTGATAGCTTAGCTTTTAAAACTGTTTAAAAAGTCACTGTTTGCTGAAATTGTGCTTTTATTTTAAAGAAACTCATATTCCTGTAAATTTAGATTTCCTTAGTGAAAACAATAACATTGTTTTTTTAAAAAAAGAATCTTCTCTATCTAGCACTTGTTACAGTGCAACTGATGAGAAATCTGACCAGTTAGAACTTTCAGACAGACCAACTTTAGGACTTTCAAATATGTAGTATTAAGAAACATTGATTGCAAAAAGTTGCATTATTTCACAAAAATACCCACGAAAACATGCAATTTGTCTTTTAATTGAGTGAAATGTGCTCACAAACAATATGTAAGTTGGAAAAGGGCAGAGGAGAATATATGTATGTTAAAATGCATACAACTGAAAATATATGCATTTTAAAATAATGTATGGATGCTGCAAACAGTACTTGCAATTTGAAAAAAAAAAACAAGTCAGACTAAACTAAAATTGATAGACTTGTCCATCTCCACATCTAACCAGAAGTCTTCATTCTGGTTAGGTTTAACTCATATGGTCACAATCCAGAAATTATTTCCATTCGAGACCAATGGTCTCCAACTAATTGTGCAGGCTCAAACTTTTCTTCTCCTTTCAGAAGACCTATCTTCCTTGCAGCCCCATCTACTTGAAGCTTCTTCCCATACCAGACTACCTCTGTTATAAGATCTCCTTAGACTATGAGTCCATATGTAATTATGATGGTGAGAATTATTAATTTTTGTTATACTCAATTTGTAAAGCCCATTTTAATGATATAATTATTTATATATTTATATAATGAGTTCAATTTTTTTTAATGTCAAGGAAAAATATATCAGTTTTTCTGTCTCAGAAGGTAAAGCACCTGACAATATTTGGCTCAGGGACAAAGCAAGATCAGGTCCTGAAGGTACCGGCCAATGGCATAGCAGGGATCTAGGCCACCAGGAGAAGGTGAAAAGCATCTCATTTCTGTACCACCTCCAAGAAAGCTGCATGGACTCCATACTGTATTCACTATTTACTAGCTATTTACTAAGCACTTTGATTTCTATCTCCTGTCAGTTTGCTATTATAATGTTCTTTTTTACCACTTGGCTGTTGGCTGTCACCTCTCTCTGTTCTTCACCTTCTAGAAAGTATCTGGTAACTTACTGCTGTTCTCACCAATCACATTATGTCATTTGACAATCTGCAAACCTGTTGACTTATACTTAAGAATGAAGCATGAGTTACATCTTTCATGGACTTAAAACTGCTTTGCTTTTGACCCTTTGCCTCTCAATTCAGGCAACTTTAAAATGTCTGGACTTCAATTTCCAGAATTCTTCAGCTAGCATTCTTCAGTTATTTGTAAGAAACAAATCCAGTATAAAAACAAATTCATAATTATTTTTGCAGTATTCCTGCCTATTTCTTCCAATTTACCAACTATCAGATGGTCCGATCACATTTACAATGTTCATGATTCAATTAGAGATTGTTTACTAATATTTACAAACTTAACATTTATAATCCAAACAATCCTACACTGTAGAAAAATAGGCTTTCTGTCTCCTGTCTTTCATTCTCCATCATTAAACTAGCAAAAAATATTCTACATTGCTAGGGAAACAATTTGTGATTTGGGGAAATTTTGCTATGATAAGAAACCCCACAAAATCTCACCCTTCCTACATAAAACATGTTTACTTATTAAAGCACACAATATTTAGTACAGCTCTCATCAGGACTTATTGTTTCACAACTATAAACAAATTGTCCTCATAAAATTGGCAAAGTTTCAGAGGATCCAGAAGTCTCTTCAAATTTGTCAAGGCTAACTATAACAATGATTGTAACAGCATACCAGATTGAGTTCAGGGACGATTATCAAGGTAAACTAAAAACAGAATGTAAAAAGATTGAAACAACAGCTTACGCAGAATATTGAAAGAAGTTGGGAGGGCTGATATATGTGTGTG
>JALIGW010000003.1:125401212-125441212 GCA_023053685.1 Diadophis punctatus similis
TTTCAGGAGGCAATTGGACTTTCTTGTTTTTCTTTGAAGACATTTCACTTCTCATCCAAGAAGTTTCTTCAGCTCTGACTGGATGGTGGAGAATGAAAGAATTTATATTCCTTGCAGATAGCTGGTTATTTACATTCTTTTAGAGAGTCATTGAGGCCACTTGGAGGTTTATCTGTGTCTTAAGGATCACAGAGAGCTATGCACTTTGGGATGAATACCCTTTGAATGGTGCAGGAGTATGAACGGATTTCCAGAAAAACATTGCAGACTACAGGAATCATTTGCACTTCAGTTTGAGATGTAGACAACACGGACTCATCCCCAACAGACTGTGACTGTCCTCAACAGTCGAGGGAGACAGAGCTGAAAACAACCCACAGCCAAGTAGGCTCCATGCACATTTGCACTTCTCAGGTGACCCTGAGGACACAGATAAACCTCCAAGTGCCCTCAACGGCTCTCTAAAAGAATGCAAATGACCAACTGTCTGCAAGGAATATAAATCCTTCCATTCCCCACTATTCTGTCAGAGCTGAAGAAGCTTCTTGGATGAGAAGTGAAACATCTTCAAAGAAAAAACAAGAAAGTCCAGTTGCCTCCTGAAAAAGCACCTTTGGGATAGCTTATTTTAATCTTTTTCCAACCCTGCTGCTGTTGTGTTTGGGTTTTCTATAATTATTTCTCTCACAGATAAAAAATTTGAAATATTTTATTTAGAATAACCCCATATGAAGCAATGAGATATTATTTTCTCTATATTTACTGGGGTTTAGTTTATTTATATTACTCAACAAGTTATTTAATCTTCCAGTGCAGCTTTATCCCTCATGAATATGGAGAGGAATCACAAAGAATTCAAATGAGAAGCTGAAGAAGAGATAGAAAACTTATAGCAAATCATTTAAGCACTGCACTGAAATCAAACTTGTTTCATTATTATGCCTATATTAGGTAAATGTCCTGCATACTGTGGCACAACTCTTTTTTGAGAAGTACTGTATGTTCCCATAATATCACTACTACATCATCCTCAGTCCCAGTGCTGAGGTAATGTTATTTATTTATTTATTTATTTTGTGAGATTTATATACCGCCTCACAGTGCAAGCACTCTCTAAGCGGTTTATACCAGTAAGCAATGTATATTTATATTGCCCCCAACAATCTGGGTCCTCATTTTACCTACCTTGGAAGGATGGAAGGCTGAGTCAACCTTGAGCCGGTGAGATTTGAACCGCTGACCTGCGGATCAGAGTCAGCTAAAGTGGCCTGCAGTACCCCACTCTAACCGCTGTGCCACCTCGGCTCTTAATCTACTGTATCTTCAGTTTTCCAATTTGGAAGTGGTGTTTTCTTTCTTCTCTTGACTCAAAACATCCCATGCAATCCTGAATGCCTTGGAGTCTGGGATGACACAATCAGGAACAGCAATGGTTTGGGTCCTGTTGGCCCATCAATGCTTCTGTAGAATCATCTTGCCTAGTTGCTGGCACTATATTTCTATAATCAGTTTCACTTTGGCTGCAAAAATGACATAGCTCCCAAGATCCATCAGCCATATCCTGTGAATGGGAACTTTCAGCCAGTGCTGGCTGTTCCTCATTCATCATCTTCTTTTAATGACCCCATAATCCCTTGCAGGGTGCGGTGGCCTAGAGGTGGAGTTCTTGTCTCACAATCAGGAGGCTGTGGGTTTGATCCTAGGTAGAGGCAGATATTTCTCTCTCTGGGCACAATGAGGATATATTGGCTGAACAAAGCTCCACATTGGCGACAGGAAGGACATCCGGCCAGTAAACATTCAGCTCCATTCAGTTGCCTAGACTTCCACCCTGCTGGCTGTTCCTCATTGCCACGTTAATATTCATTTTCCTGGTTTGGTGCCAAGAGGGCAGTACTGCAATATTTCCAGCACTGCCCCACAGTCTATCTGTAAAGCAGATCTATAATCAATGAGTCTGGACAATATTGCTGTCGTTAAACAATATAATATGGGATAGTTTTAGGGCAAACTTTGAGTGTCAGTTTGGTGTAGCGGTTAAGGCACCAAGCTGGAAATCAGGAGACTATGTGTTCCAGTCCTTACCTTAGGCATAAAGCCAACTAGGTGACATTGGGCCAATCATTCACTCTCATCCCTAGGAAGAAGTCAAGGACAAATCACTTCTGATATCATGCCAAGAAAACTGCAGGGATTTCTTTAGACAGATGCAAAGAGTCAAGACTGGTTCAGAGGCAAAGAATAAATTGGTAGCAATTGGTGGATTCCATGCCATCCTTTCATTACTTTCTGAATCCTTACTAGTTGCTGTCTTGAATGTCTGTTCATACAGTGTGGAGGTTCAAGCTTACCATGGTTCCATCAGATAATGAGTAGTCTGATATCAGTCTGCCTAAGTCAGGGGTAGGCAAAGTTGGCTCTTCTATGACTCGTGGACTTCAACTCCCAGAATTTCTGAGCCAATCATGCTAGCTTAGGAATTCTGGGAGTTGAAGTCCATGAGTCATAGAAGAGCCAACTTTGCCTACCCTTGGCCTAAGTGATCAGAAGAGCTGACTTGAAATACAAATCAAAGAAACTCAATTGGAGTTTTGAGTGTTTTGAGCCACTGGATTTTTCCTCTCCTTTTCCTTTTTAAAATCAGATTTTCCCACAGATCATATCTGGCCAGGCAAATGACTTGTTTTACTCTTCCTCTACTGTATTCTTTCTGTATACGTAATATGTGTGTGTGTGTCCATATCTCATATGCTTTCTGTACTTAAGAGTCTCCCTAACAATACAAACACATACATTAAATATAAATTAGATAATTCTTTGAAGATAGTCAAATCAGTCTTAGATATTGTACTTTTGTACATTCACATAACCAAAATTGATTTTAGCCAAGTAAGAGAATCTACGGCAATATAATGCGGTATTTTTGAATCCCTTTGATAGAGATGAAGGGGAAGTAAGGCCCAACCCTTCATTTAAATTAGCTCATTAATACAACTGGAAGCCTGTTTTGTTTTGTTTTTTTAATTTGAACTTATGAGAAATTTTCATTCATACATTCTGCCATACTCCCCAATGAGTAGTAACATGCTGAAGAGCAGCAGAGCTGTTTTGCTTCTGTAGTCATTCATTTCGGAAGTGCCAACACTCATTTAAAGAACTAGTGTTCTGAAAGCATTTGATTAGATATTCCATGTTCTGAATATGAACATTTATGACAATCACTGTTTACCAATAGAATCTCATAGAACACAAATTATATGGCTGTGTAATACAAGCTAAAATAGTTGCTGTGATAACTACAAGGATTTTTTTCCTCCTCAATTGCATCATTCTTATATTCACATTAACTTAATGAGAACATTTCTGTGATCTCTGCTTGAAAAAAATGCAGTGCCATTTAAATAAAACTATATATTTCTTTCTCTTCTCATTTTTTAAAAACTGAATTCACAGAATTGCAGCCATGTTGCTGTGCATAAGCTCTACAAGACCATGATTTTGATCTTGCATTCTTATGCTGTAATCTGTCCTAAATAATAAAACCTGGACCTAAATATGAAACAGAATAAAGTAGGTAGAATGTTAAAAGTAGGAGGATACTCCAGCAATTCACTCAATTCAACCTGAGAGGATTGACCATGAACACTGAAGAGTCAAGACATTTAAGAAAGAAATGATGCATGCTTTATACATATTCAGATCAAATAGAGGGGAAAATGTAATGATATAAATAAAGGATGCTGAACTTTTTGTCTCCTGCTAAAAACAGCATTCAACAGGTTTTGGTCTGCTGGTATTATTACTACTACTATTACTGTATTCTGCCCTGCATTGTAGAATCAATCCCAGGACAATCAGAAAATGTATGGCACCATTCTAAAATCCAATAAAATACACAAACAACAATCAATATCAAGAATACAAATATTTGATTAAAAGGTTCAATTATTAATCAAAGACTCTACTATATCAAAATGTATATACTTAGATTAATTGCTTTCCTGGATGTCAGGTAAAAGACTACCATAAGGAGATTGGAAGTAAGGAAAAAACCCAACCTTGTAGTCTCCAAAAATCTGCTTTAGATTCGGTGTAAAATAGACAAAATAGAACTATGCAGGCAAGAGAATGACAGAGTAAGGAACTCTGTTAAATTAAATTAAATTAAATTAAATTTTAATGTAATTTAATAGCACTTCCGATGCGATGCGAACCAGTAGGGAAGGTAAGTAGAACCCACCCCTGGCATTGATCCATTCTCTCAGAATTGTATTCACCCCACCTAGTTGTCTAATGCTAAAATAAAATGGGGACAGGCATGTGGCAGGAAAGGTGAATGCAGATGTGTAGTTGGAAAGGTGATTACACCTTGGCAGCTATTACAAACAGGCAAGAGGAAAACCATTCAACTGTCAGGATCACAAACTATGATAAAGCAGCATATGCTGGTGAGCATCCTGATTGGAGTGTGGAGCTTTGCTGGCAGCTCAATAGCAACTAGAAGAAGAGTAACTACACTGAAACAATACCTCATCCCAACTAGTGCAAGAATGTTTGGAAAAAGGCAAAGGCTCTATGCACCTGTAGGAAGGTAGCACCCACCCATCTTCTAGAAAAATGAAATATTCTAGGAAATATTTTTTAAAAAGCAGAATATTATACTTCGCTGGATGAGAAAAGGAAAAACATGCTCTTGGAAAGCAGCCCACACCTTTGCTAATAGCCCCAGAAAGGCTGGGCCAGCTTATCTACAACACAACGTGGAAGGGAGCAGGGAAGGCAGGCAAGCATGGTGGGACCATGTGGAAAGGAGCAGGGAAGGCAGGCAAGGAGCAGGGAAGGCAGGTAAGCATGGCTGGGCCACCGGCCACATGGAAGGGAGCAGGAAAGGCAGGCAAGCATGGCGGGGCCGCGGGAGAGGTAGCTGGGCCAGAAGCGAAGGAAGACTCACCAGGCAGAGATCAGCTGGGTGGCGTGGTCGAGGCAAGCGAGGGAACCAGAGAGCAGCAGCAGCTATGCCACGGCATGACTTTAGGCATCACCCAAGGCTAAAGCGACCAGATTTTTTTTTTAAGCGGGATGGGGGGCGGGCCCGCCTGGGCGCCGCCATTTGAGTTTTGCCCTCTGCGCATGCACAGAACGCTGCGCATACACAGAGGGCAAAACAATGCAAATGTCGGCGTCCAGGTGGGGGGGGAGGTGGGAGGCCTTTCCTCGCCTCCCGCCTCCCCTTCGGAAGCCGGCAGTGGCTTGGGCTGGCAAGCGACGAGCAGGAGGCAGGGAAAGGAGGCAGCCGGCAGCTTACCTGCGAGGCGGCGCTCCCGCAGCAGCCCATGGCGGGCTCAGGGCTAGGTCTCTGTGCGAGCTCCAGGCATCCAAGCGCCGCGGTCTCCCGGTCGCCCGCCCGGCCCCAGGGCAACGGCGGCAGTGAGGCGACGGGGGGAAGGAAGGGGAGGGGGACGAGGAAGGGCTGTTTGCGCCGCCGGAGGGGCCGCTCGTGAGCTCAAACCGCCGCTCTTTTTCTGAGACGATGGCAGCGGCGACAGCTCCTCGTCCCTCACCCCTCCACCCGCATCCCAACAGCAGCGGCGCCTCCGAGGGCGGGGCTAGGGATGGGGCGGGGGAAGGAGAGGAGGAGCAGCCCCCCTTCCCCCTCTCCCCAGCAGGCAGCCGGCTTGCTGAAATTCCGCTTTGCAGGTAGTACCTCTCTTTTGTGCTTCCCCTTCTAAGGTGACCAGACGTCCCGCTGTTTCAGCATTCTTTCCAAAAAAGCGTGACTTTTTGGAAAGAATGCGGGACGCGGGACACACGCTTAAAAAGCGTGTCTGTCCCGCCAAAAGCGGGACATCTGGTCACCTTACCCAAGGCAAGTGAGGTGCGAAAAGGAGTGAGTGGGAGGGGAGGGGAGGGGAGTGGCCAGTCAGTGGTGCAATTTGCCAGTTCTCCAAACTGCGCATAATTGTTACTACCGGTTCGGGAAAACAGGTCCGAACCAGCTGAATCCCACCTCTGGAGGTTCATATATGAACTGTATTGATTTTTTGGGAAAAGGAAGTTACACAGTTGTAGAATAAGAAATCATTGTGCAGAAGAAGGATGTGGGAAAGATAAACAGTTGACAAGATAGTAAAGAGAATTACTACCAAGGTCTGCTGGTTCGCAAATTATGTTTTGCCTAGATTGCAATATTGCACAAGCTGGGAAGTAGTGTAAATAACCAGACTATATGGGTGGTAGTGAATGGTTGAAATTAATTATTCAAAGGATAATGCATTTTAAATGGAATCTTCATATGTGGATTATTTGCTGCAAACTTCTGTATGCTTTTAATTGAATCATTTTTATTTTCAGATGAATTGTCATCAAAACCTGCCAAGGTTAATATTTGATAACTTTGCTGAATAGGCCATGGTTTTGTTTGATCTTAATTAATAAAGAGGTTAATGATGATGATAATGGTTCACATTCCCTGGGAGTATTGACCTCCCCTGGGAGGAGAACTTTGCCAAAAGATTGCTAGAATGCTAGAATTATTAAAGCAATGTTCCTGAATAAGCTGTCTATCTCGGCTGAATTCTGTGGATGAACACATAGACCACGAACAATAGAAAGGTGCAAGTGCAAATGGCATTAACTGAGGTGTAATGTTAAAATAAGGATGTGGTGACTACAATATTTGTTTTGTGCCTATGAAAAGATTATATTTGACCTAATAATGGAAACAGAGTCACTGAACAATGTCTATGTTCAGGATCACTTGAACAGGAGATCATGTGGACTTGAGCAGATTCTATTGTCTTTGTTCCACTCTTCTGCCTGTTGATGTTGCGGCAATGAAGGAAGAACGATTTACCACACAAAAGGGCAAAATTGAAACTGCAGTATGCAAAAAAAATTAATTTAATTTAATAATAAAAGTTCTTATAAACTGCCCAATCCCGTAGGACTCAGGGCGGCATACAACATAGATAACAACAGTACAATAAAAACAATAATAACATTTTAAAAAAGCGGAACATTATTTTAAAAAACATTCATTCATGGGGGAATCTGATCTTCTTTTTTCACCCCGCCTGCCGGAAGAGCCATGTTTTTACGGCTTTACGGAAGGCCAGTAGAGTGGGGATAGTCCAGATCTCTAGTGGGAGTTGGTTCCAGAGGGATGGGGCTCCCACAGAGAAGGCTCTCCCTCGCGGCCCCACCAACCGACATTGTTTGGCCGATGGGACCTGGAGGAGGCCCACTCTGTGGGACCTAACTGGTCGTAGGGAGGTGTGTGGTAGGATGCGGTCCCGAAGGCAACCTGGCCCTGAGCCATGTAGGGCTTTAAAGGTCAAAACCAACACCTTAAATTGCAACTCTAATTATTTGTGTATTTTAATAAAGAAGAGTAGTGAAGAAGTACCCAACTGAAGCTTTGGTGAAAGATTTTTTTTAACATATTCACACTTCCACTAAAGTGGGATTTAAATAAAAGCGTGCCATGGATAGTCTTTATTTCAAAAAGAAGTTCCAATCTGCCCATGCAAATTAGCAATATATTTACTAATTTGCATGGGCAAATTGCATTTAGAGTGTGTGTGATTTAAATGGATTCACTGTTGTTACATTTTTTATCTTGTCCTTGTCTGCTGAATCATATGCCACTTGCCACATGGAGAGAAAAGAAAGACTGAAGTAAATAAATTAACTATACTTGTCAAGTTTTGGAGCAAAAGACAACAACATGAATGCCACTTTAAAAAAAAATTTTTTTTGCAAACACTAATAAAGCAATCAGGCACATTTATGTTTCATTGATTGACACAGACTGACAGCATGCATTATTCATGAGAAGAAAATATGTGCTTGTTGGCTGTTTGTTACCTACAATTTATTTCAATTTTCAAAATGAATAGAACTGAATATTTGTTGTTGATCATTGCTACACATATCAAAAAGTGCAGTGGCATACTTGGTGCCGATTTTTTTTTAATCCTTTTGATTTTCATGGACTTATTTGTTAACCAGTCTGGTGAAGTGGTTAAGATACCAGTTTAGTAACCAGGAATGATGAGTTCCGGTCCTGCCTTAGGCACAAAGCCAGCTGGGTGATATTAGTCAATCATTGTCCCTCACACCTAGAAAACAGGCAATGGAAAATCACTTCTGAAATTTTGCCAAGAAAACTGCAGGGTCTTGTCCAGGCAGTTGTCAGGAATCAACATTGTCTTGAAGGCCTACACACAAAAATGTGTTAATTATGTAGTTCCATAGGTATATTTTATCCTTATCTGGCTATATATAAGATGATACCCCAAATTGTTTCAACACTGACCCTGCATTCCAATGTAACCAAGAGGTATAACCCAGGATGCTTATATAAAAGGAGCCATATGTGATTATGAATAATGATAGGATTCATTACTATCCTTGTGATGTCTATCTTTTATTTTATTTATTTATTTATTTATTTATTTTGTCAAGTACGTATTGGTAATATACATAGATATAACATTGTTTATATACATAAGATGGGTACTGATAAGAGGGAACATTAGGACAGGGACGGTAGGCACGCTGGTGCACTTATGCACGCCCCTTACTCACCTCTTAGGAATCAGGTGACGACAACAGTGGACAGTCTAAGGGTAAAGTTTTGGGGGTTTGGTGACGAAACCACAATGTCAGGTAGTGAGTTCCAGGCATTAACCACTCTGTTACTATAGTTGTATTTTCTACAGTGAAGTTTGGAGCGGTTCACTTTGAGTTTGTATCTGTTGTGTGCTCGTGTATTGTTGTGGTTGAAGCTGAAGTAGTCATTGACAGGAAGGATGTTGTAACAGATAATTTTATGAGCTATGCTTAGGTCGTGCCTAAGGCGATGTAGTTCTAAGCTTATAAGCTTATAAGCTTATAAGTTTATAGCAATAGAGCCACGAACTGCAGAGGGAAGAAGTCTTCACAGAATTAGAATATTCCCCTTATTCTACCTCCCCTTATTCTGGGGGGGGAGGGGGAGGTAGCAGAGTAACAATGGTGTACAACTAGGCTACCACAAGTTGCGCAACCTAGGTTACAGACAACAGTGTCCCTACAGACAAGGTTATCTTTTCAGGCTGGCAGATGGGTTATTAATGTTATACATACTGTAAATCTATTCATGAAGCTTCAAGGCTCTGCAGAGATTTAAAATTGGTCTGTCTCATCCACTATTCCAGAGACATCTAACCTGGCAATATTAAGCACACAATGCCCTACCTCCTCCCTATTCACTACTTTCATTATCTCTTGAAGGAGACTGGAAATGATTGGCAGCTACCTTCCTGCTCTCTGATACCAAGGCAATTCCTCGTGATCACAGAAAGAAGAGAGTTGTCAAAGATGAGTTTTGTTCCTCTCCTTGCTCCTTGTATTCATGACAGCATATGCAGCCGCCTCAGCGCTTCCTTTCTATTAGTGCAGGGGTCTGCAACCTTAAACACTCAAAGAGCCATTTCGAACTGTTTCCCACAGAAAACACTGGGAGCCACCTGGGTGAGCGTGGCCAACTCAATGTCACTCCCACCCAGTCACATGACCTGCCCCAGCCATGCCTACCCAGGTTTTGTGGCTCTGGGTGTTTTCTGTGGGAAATGGGTCTCTCTCTCTCTCTCTCTCTCTCTCTCTCTCTCTCTCTCTCTCTCTCTCTCTCTCTCCCCCCCCCCTCCCTCTCCCTCTCCCTCTCCCTCTCCCTCTCCCTCTCGCTCTTCTGTTTTTCTGTTTTTCTCCCTATCCCTTCCACTTTCTTCTTTCTTTCTTTCTTTCTTTCTTTCTTTCTTTCTTTCTTTCTTTCTTTCTTTCTTTCTTTCTTTCTTTCTTTCTTCCTTTCTTTCTTTCTTCCTTTCTCTCTCTCTTTTTCTTTTCTTTTCTTTCTCTCCCCTTTTCTCTCATTTGTTTCCCTTTTCCCTCTCTCTCATTCTCCTTCCTGCTCTCTCATTTCTCTCTCTCCCTCTCTCTCTCTCTCTCTCCCTTCTCTCACTCATGTGTCTCTCTTTTTACCCTCTCTCATTCTCTCCCTCCATCAATTTCTCATTTCTCTTTTTCTCCCCCTTTTCTCTCTCATTTCTCTCTCTCCCTTTCATTTCTGTTTTTCTCTCTTTTTCCTCTCCCTTTCTTTCTTTCTTTCTTTCTTTCTTTCTTTCTTTCTTTCTTTCTTTCTTTCTTTCTTTCTCTTTCTCTTTCTCTTCCTTCCTTCCTTCCTTTCTTTCTCTCCCCCTTCTCTGTTTCCCTCTTTTCCCTCTCTCTTTCTCTCCCTCCAGCTCATTTTTCTCTTCCTTTTCTCTCTCATTTGTTTCTCTCTATTTCCTCTCTCATTCTCTCCATCATTTTCTTATTTCTATTTCTATTTCTCCCCTTTTCTCTCTCTCTCATCTCTCTCTCCCCTTTTCTCTCTCCCCCCTCTCATGTGTGTTTGTGTGTTCCCTCTTGAACCATTTCCAAAAACAGGTGAGGGTTGGGGGTTCTTTTTCTGATGTTTTTTCTTCTTCTTTGGGTGCTTTTTACCATATGATTTAAATCAAGAATCATTTCAGGTTCCTAGATAAATGAAGCTCTTTAGTCCCCCTGCTGTAGCTCCGTGTCATCTGGCTGGTCCCACCCTTCGTCCTCCCCTCCTCATCACTCCCCATGTGGCCTGAGAAGGTAAGGGCGACGGCAGGGATGGAGACTCGCTCTATATCCAGAGCGGGAGGGAAATGCCCCTGTACTTGCCTCTCAGCTCGCAGGCGCTTCTTGGTGCTGCGCACACACCTTGGTCACTCAGGGAAACATGCAAACATGAAACATGGGCTAAATTTAAGCGTGCTCATAAGGCGCTGTGAGAGCAGAGAGCAGGCCATGGAGGCACATGAGAGGAGAAGGAGGGAAGCCTCCATTGCGGTTCGCACTCATTCCTCAACCAGCTCAGATTTCCAAAAGAAAAAAAGAAAAAGGGGTACTGAACAGCCCCAAGGAAGCTTGGTGGGCTTTCCAAGAGTGATAAGAGACACAGAGACAGGGAGTGAGAGAGAGTGAGCGATACATACACACACACACACACACACAGAGAGAGAGAGAGAGAGAGAGAGAGAGAGAGAGAGAGAGAGAGAGAGAGAGAGAGAGAGAGAGAGAGAGAGAGAGAAACACACACACACACACACACACACACACACAGACCGGCTGATGGATGAGCATCTTTGGTGAGGGCTCTCCGGCTTTCTATGAACCTGACCCCTGGGGTGGGCATGCAAGGTTCAGCGGGGCCAGCCCCCTTTTCACACTGGCCTGAGCAACTTAAAGCCACAGCTAGGCACTGCAGGCCCATCCCCTTTCCATCATCCCCTCCTCCTGGATCCCATTCCCACCCCACCAGCCCTCATATTAGCGAGGCCAGCATCAGTTGTGGCCAGTGTCTCAGGGCGGAGAGCAGGTTGTGCATCTCCCCATGTGACCGAGGCACGCCCAGCACCAACAAGGGCTGGAAGAAGCTCCAGCAAGAGTGAGGCACTGGAGAATCAGCCCCAGCTGCTTCTCCATCCCCCGCCATCGCCGTTACCTTCTCAGGCCAGATGAGGAGTGACTGAGAGGGGAGGGCGAGAGATAGGGCCACCCAGTGATGGCTCAGGGAGCTGCAGCAGAGGGCCCAAAGAGCCACATGCGGCTCTAGAGCCACAGGTTGCTGACACCCGTATTAGTGGCTCATTCATAAGTAGTTTCTTTTTTCTTTTTTCTTTTTCCTAACTTAAAGGTAGAAAAAGGTAAATAGATTTGAGCTAAAGTATTCTTGTTTGTTATATCAATTTTTGTAATTAACTTCAAATAATTTAGTTTGCTGGCTCAAATCTCATTTTTACTATTTTTATGACTTCTTTATAAATATACACAATTTCTTCCAGCTTCTACTCTTAAAATTAAATTTCCCCTACCCAATACCACTGAAAGTAAGAAAGAATATATTAGTATACTTTGGACAAATCATTGTATCCCTTCTCAAAGTCAAGTCATAAATTTGTTTCCCTGTTATGTGATGAAGCAATTGGTTTCTCCTTTAGTTATTAAATACTACATTAGTGGGAATAATTAGAAATTCAAAATTAGTATATATTATTGAACACATAAACAGTATTTTTCTTTAGAGTGTTAGCCAAATTCAAACCTTATTTCCTTAAATCTAAGATCTCCTTTCCAGAAGTATTTGGCATAAATTATTTGTACTGAGATAGAAAAGGCAAATTCATAAAGCATTTAAACTTTGGGCAAAACTACTTTCTGAGTAAGAAATACTACGGGAAATTCAGGACAAACTACCAGTTCATGGGCAACAGGGATAACAATCCCAAATCAGTGATACACAAAGGAAATGTTGTGTTTAAACCAATAAAATATATAAGAAGATAGATTAGAAATGTGTTCAGTTTATATTTTTATCTAAACTCAGCAAATATATTTGGAGTACTTGTCTTTTTATAGAATTCTCTATTCAAAAAGTAGGTACCAAAATACAGAGACCAAAAAGTTGACATTTTTAAAAAGGCATTTTTAAAATATACATACATTAGAAAAATGCACATATGGAATCTGGAAGGAAGGAAGGAAGGAAGGAAGGAAGGAAGGAAGGAAGGAAGGAAGGAAGGAAGGAAGGAAGGAAGGAAGGAAGGAAGGAAGGAAGGAAGTAAATATGTTTGTGGCTAAAATGTGGGAAAGGATGGATATGCAAACAAACTCACTCAACACTACATGTTCAAAATATCAATCTTCTTTGGTTAGAAATGTGCACATCTGCATTTTTTTAAAAAAAATTCCAGGTTTCAGTCAAGAAGCAAATTAGAATTTATGTTCAGCTCTTAGACCCCTCTACCTGCAGTCTTAGATCGTTTACAATAGTCTCTGTTGGGGCTTGCTAAACCTTAGCTTGGGATTTGTAGCAGAACAAAAACTTCAGGCTTTCTACCAAATGGGTTGATCTCACTGAATATCCAAGTTGGTATTTTCTCCAGGACAGTAGCTTTCCAGCCCTATGCCAAGGCAATTCTTTATAAGTAATTAGTCAGATTGTTTCTAACAGTACTAATGATCTCAAGTCAATAAGTAGAGTACATTGCCATTATTCTCTGCTTAGAAATTCACATAAAAGATGTGGACTTTTGTTTTTTGAGGGAGACTGTATGTTCAGAAATAAGAGTAAATCTGAGAAAGCCGAGTTTCTGAAATGGCTGTATTTAGAAAGAACTGAGATTGCAAAATACGGTGGTATATAAAGCTTGATTACATTCCCCTTTATTTTCTCATATAAGGTGGTGAGCACAAAGCAATGTTTATTGGGAAAAGTTGCAGCAGTTGGGAAAAAGTCCAGCAATTCAAGCAAATAAAAAATAAAAATAAAATGAATTATGTAACATACTGTATGAATTGTTACATGAACATTGACAATATTTTAAGGGGCGATCAATATTGGAAATGCTTTAATCATAGGCTTGATCAAAGTGCTATGGAAGTTCGATAAGGAACCCAAACTAATACACATTTCTCAAAGTTTGCTGAGGAAGGAGCATTAAACTTCTTTAAATTTGTACAAAATTGCTATCTAAAGTGACCCAATTTTATTGGGAAATAGCTGGGAGGAAAAAAAAAACCCTTTAAAAAAAATAAAATACTGATGATGCCAAGAATTTTGATGGTCCAGATTTGTGATTCATTTCCCTTGGCTTGCTTTTATGCTGCCCTTTAGTGGCAATATGGGTTTTAGTTTTTTAATGCTAACTTCTCCATAAACCTTTTCAGTGAATGCAAAATGTTCTCTGTCCCCACTCAGATATCATTATTCATATCCAAGTATTTGTGCATCTCTAGACAGCATTTATTGAGGACAGCTGCTCTAAGTCATACAATGAGGGGGGGGGAGAGAGGGAGAGAGAAGGCAGAGGAGGAGGAGGAGGAGGAGGAGGAGGAGGAGGAGGAGGAGGAGGAGGAGAAGAAGAAGAAGAAGAAGAAGAAGAAGAAGAAGAAGAAGAAGAAGAAGAAGAAGAAGAAGAAGAAGAAGAAGAAGAAGAAGAAGAAGAAGAAAATCAAACATCTATTGAGTAATTGAAAAATAATGTCAGCTGCACTCTTTCTTCTTCCGTGCACATTTCATAAATGTCAGGTTTCATGTCCTTATGCTTATTGGAGTTTGGTTTTCTCCAATTTCCTAATGTCATACTCAGGGATGCTTCTAATAAACTTGGCTATTGCCAATGTCTTTACCTAAGCAAGTTTATATTTCTGGTGAGATTTTACAAATTTTACATTATTGTGGGAAAAAAGAGAAGGAAACTGGAATAATTTTATAGCCGGGGGCTTCTGATGTCATTAAAAAAAATCCTAAAAGCAGACCTCTAGATCATCAAGTTGTGACATTTGGTAAGATCTGGGCTGGAAATACCCAGACAACCACTAGAGAGTAGCAGAAGGTTAAAGTCATAGGTGTCATTTTTGCAGCCATTTTTTGTTGACAGGATTTCGGTAGTTGAAATTTGGTAACCCTAAATTTGCCAGTGGAATGTCTTATAAGAAAGTATATTTTGTGCATGCTTCCTCCGAAGTCACTATTTCAGACAGTAAGAATGATTTCATATTATGCATAATATTCACAGGAAACTTTGTGTTACACTATTTACCACGTTCATACCCAACAGCCTCAGGAAGCTGAAAAATTGTACATGCATTTTATGGTAAAGAATTCACAGACTCAAAAAGCTGGTAGTGTTATAAAAAATACTAAGTTAATACAGAATAAGAAGTGTTACACATATCAGGTGTAACTATTAAATGGCCAAGGATAAAAATAAAGTTTCTGTTTGTCTGTCAGTTTGAACTCGTAAGCAAGAAAATCCCAGTATAAATTTGTAGCATTTTTTTCCTGGAATTCTTATGCATGGGTAACCGAACCATCGTTTGCTTATTTAATCCAATTTTATGGGATTATGATTTTCTGAGTAACAACTATCAAGATGGGCACAACACTAACCTAAAATGTGATTTACTAGTTTGCAGTTATGGACTTTCCAAACTTGAGTTCACAATCAAGGTAGAAAAACTCAATAGAGATGCTTCAAGAATATACATGAAAAGATTTATCCTGTGAAATAATGCTAATTTCCTTTCATTTAAAAAAAGCAAACAATGAATAATTACTACATTTATTATAAGTTCAAACGTATTCTATGAGCTATCCTTTTCTCCATAACAAGACCCATATAAAGGAGTCATAGCAAGTTTTATGATACTCACTTCACAGTTATTAGCAATGAATTGCTAATAATTAATTGCTACAAAAAAAAGCAGCTAAGCTTTCCATAGGCTCTCAACCCAGTAAACCTCAATAATCAAAAGAGATGATGTTGGTTAATGGTGGTCAATTTTATTTGCTGATGTCCAGCATCAATTCTGGAACTAGTGTTTGGATCTGTAGTTTCAAATTAGTTACATGCAACTGGGTAGGCTGCCCTCATATATACAGTCTCCTTCAAAGAATGCATCCTTGTTTTGACACAAGTCATCACAGTGTGGCATCCTGTAGATACAGTACTCTCAGTGATTCTACCAATACGGGTAAAATGCTTTCTAACAGAATATGCTAAACAGGGATATTGTGAAATCCGTTTGTAGGATTTCAGACAGGCATCTGCCAAGGATACTTTAGATATCAAAAAGCCTGGCTCACAGGAGATGGCAGCACATGATTTCACTTAGTACCTGCCAGGTCTATCATTCTAGGTGATTGAGTGATTGTACTCATCAACTCTGTGCCAGGTTTTGTTAGAATCCTTTCCTCCTTCCTTTCTCTCTCAAGCTGATCTAATTTACTGCAGAATTTCTGCCTCCTCCATTCCCAGAATAATCATTTAAACATGTTAACAACCTTTTCAAAATTTAAGTTAGCTTGACAAGGCATCTGCAAGCCTGTAAAATATTTTATTACTTATCTCCAATAAAAACTATTTAAGGAATAAACAAATGTTCTGCCTCAAAAATAATAGATTAAATACAGAAAAGGGAGGGGGGGAACTCTCAGATTTCATCTTGGTTTTATTTTGCCACTCTATGGAATGCTGCATCTCTTATCCAAAGAACAAAGCTCTCTATTGGCTCTTCTAAAGTTGTTTTGTCTCTGCAAGAGTCCAGATTTTTTTATTCCTTAATAAAAGAACTAGCAAACATCCGAAATCAAGCCATTTTTCACATAATGCATAATGTTTTAAATACTAACACGGTCTGCTTTGTTTGAAAGTTATTCTACTTCAATGGATTTGATGCTGTTTGCAGGACCGTCTAGTGTAGTCCATGCTACCTACATGCTTGTGAATATAAAAAGTTTGCATCATTTCTAATAAATACTGACCGGGGTTGCTTGCCAATAGCTTATCTACTTCCATTCTCAAATCACATTTGTTTACTGTCAATATGCCCATTTTTAGGAACTGGTGTTTCACTAGCTTGGGTATTGCTTCAGAACGTCAGGAAATTCTTTAGGAGGAAATGTACACTAACCTGATGGAGCTCAGTAGGGGATCACTATGATTTATTTATTTATTTTATTTTGTCAAGTACCTATTGGTAATATACATAGATATAACATTGTTTATATACATAGGATGGGTACTGATAAGAGGGAACACATAAAAAGCCAACTGCTACTCAAGTATTATGAACCCCCTCTTCTCTCCCCTCCCCCAATAAATCAAATGCTCGTCATAGTGAGGAAATCATCTTTCTCAAATTCAGAGGATTGTTCACTCAAATGCACATCACTGTCTACATGCAGTATTCATATAAAGCAAAACTAAAGGCATATCTGACTTACACTGTTGATTCTTAATATATGATTGAAAGCGTTCCCTTGGGCTAGGAAGTTAAAACTTACATATTGAACAATACTACTGACATCAAAAAGCAAAAGTATCTTCTTAAATATCCTGAAAGTGCTATAATTCTCAAACATCAATAGAATCACAAGTAGTTGTGCTTGAGCAAAAAAAAATCAGCATAAATTAAACTGGGTTCTCCCTTTCTGAGAAAAAGACAAGTGGGATATTTTGGTGTAAAAATCAAGTCCTCTTTCAAATTTATCAACTCCCAGATGATCCCCTTATAGATCTAACATGGTAAACACAAAAGTAAATTACCTCCTACCAGGATCCTTGTCCATTTCTATTTGGAGCCATTACTTAAATCTACCTGGCACAGGATGAATGGGTTTAGTACACAGACAGCCTATACAATTGCAGAGGAATATTGATTTCCTTTACAGTTCACATTCATCATTTCAGAGTCCAGGATCTGGATGTTCTGCGAAGCCATTATGGAATTCTTGGCATGCATAACTGTAAATGTAGGTGGAAAACAATACCAAACAAACAGAAATTGCTGGTGAGAGAACTGTCAGTGAATTACCCTTTCAGATGAGGCAGATCCGTGAAAGGAAATATCTTGATTAGGATATTCTTCCTGAAATCCTATTTCCTTTCAGTGGCTTTGTTGATCAGAATTGCCAGTCCAGAATGAGATTATGAGTTGGCAAAGAAGTTTGCCTAGCTATTCCACTCTCAAATTTGCTAACTGTGCATTCAATGCATACATCCCTCACTGTGAACAAAAATAATGCCGAAGCGGAGTTCTGTAATATTTGGAAGCTTGAACTCTGTCAGCAATGCAAGTCAAACTAATAAATGCTTTGTAAAAATCAGAATCAGCATCAACCAATTTTTTGCCCCTTGAAAGTAACCATAGTCCTTACAGATTAATGATTTTATTTTATTTTTATTTTACAGAAAATACTAGATACATCTTCCACCACCCCCTTTGGCTAATTAAAATAATATAGACTTATTATTTATTAATAATTTATTAAGACTTATTCATTTATAGCTTGCTCCCTAGGCAGATCAAGTAATATCTCTATAGAAATATTGAATGCAAGAAATGAAAGCGTATGAATTAAGCAGAAGTTTAAAACCCCGCTCGGCTCGGTCAACAGCTAGTATCCAGCTCCATTCCTGTTGGCAAACTGTCCAATGGATTCCATGCATGTCCTTCCTGTGTGCATTTGCATGCAAGCGCGCAAGGAAACACTTTACATCGGAGTTCAAGTTTCAAAAATGTGTAGCAGCTCTTTGTCGCTGACTACCCATTTTTCGGCGCACGCCTTTATTTCTGTCTTCATGCATCCTCTCCATCCCGCCGCAAAAATGAGAGAGAGAGAGAGAGAGAGAGAGAGAGAGAGAGAAGTCAAAAAATACAGTGCCTAACATTCAAATGAAGCCTGTTGTTCGAGAATCTAAGACGAACCGAGAGAGATTCACTCACCTCCTCCTTGCTGGCGAAAGCGGCTGAAGCTTTTCTTCCAGCTAACGACGTTCAAGGTTGCTTTAGTTCCTCATCTGCCAGTGGATCTTAGCTCCAACGCTGTGTCTACACAGACCTTCCTTCCCCGCTCTCGCTCTCCCTCCCTCTCCCTTTCTTGTCCCTCCCTCCCTCCTTCTGCATCACTTTTAACTTCAGCAAGTAGCAAACTGAAGCCGTAGACACCCCCCACCCTTCGGTCTGATTGATTTGGGTTCAGAACATCTGCTTTAAAAAAAGCACCACGCTTCCTAGGCTAAGAGCTCTTGCTACTGATGAAACAGTAGCCAGTGCTGGATCTGAGGCTTTGGGGGAACAGGGGCGGAAGGAAGGTGCGAAGGAATGTGAACGTTGGGAGGGAAAGTGGGGTGTGTGTGTGTTTGGCTGTACCAAACACCCAGTGATCTGCAAGTGAATGAAGGAGGAGGGCATACGCAGGAGGGCTTTGACAAGGACTACTCATTACTAGAAAGAAACCTCAATCAAAGAGTTTCATTTTATGTTCAATCCTGGAATAAGGGACATGGGTGTATGCAGTCTGTAAATTAGCTGTGTGGGAGATTTTTTTTGATTACCCTGGTCCTTTTTACTGTGATTTAATGTCAACTGGGCACATACCCATCACCTTACATAGTTGCATTGCCTTCTGCAATCAGTATATTAAGATTTAAGAGGAAACTTGCTTGCCCGCTTACCACTACGATAAACAAAACAAAAAAGGAAGCAACAGAAATTAAAACACTGGAAACATTGCTAAGTGGATAAAAATAATCCTCTTACAAACTAAGAGGAGTTGATTTTGTAAGCTTAGAATAGGTTTGGTTTTCAATGCAATCACCTGACTTATTGAAACCTTTGTTCATGATTTGTACCTTTTGCAAAATGCCTACATATAAGAAAGCCCAACAGTCAACCAGATAGCATTTTTATCCACCTGTCATAGTCCTTTCCAAGGATGTGGAATAGGTAAATATTGTTGCAAAAAGTGTTATAGGTATCACAGGTTGTAAGCAGTTCCAAGTAAAGCTGCTTTTGCAATTGACTGATGGTGAATTTGTCAATGCTGATGGTATTTATTTGTTTTGAAATTGTACCCAAAGCTCCTATTACTCTTTATGCTATCTTTGCTTTCTTTTGCCACGGTCATTCGGCTTCTATTTGGAGGTCTTTATATTTTGTGATTTCTCTTCTATTCTGCTGTCTCTACTATCCAGACTTTTTTTTTTGTCTTCCTTACTGACAATTGTCAAGCATGGAGTGTTAGGTGGCAGGTACTTATCTGTTTGACTTCTGAAGTCTCAGAGCATTTTAACATCGACATTGCCTATTACTTTGTCTATTTTGTAGTCCCAGCAATTTTTGCTTGCAGGCAATGCTGTTGTTTCTTCAGCTTCTTTGCAGAGGTGTTTGTTGCTGTCTGCTCAATTTTGGCTTTCTATGCATTTGTTCTTAAGATTGGTCTTATGCAGACAGAATTAGCCTCGTTGTCTCTTTCTTCAACTTTCCTGCTCTTAACCATTGCCAGGACTGGTCATCTGCTTTGTTTGCTAGCTTTTTAAAATATTTTTAATGTACTGGCCGTGTAATACATTATTATTTTTATTATTCTTAATAGCAATAGCAATAGCACTTAGACTTATATACCGCTTCATAGTGCTTTACAGCCCTCTCTAAGCGGTTTACAGAGTTCAGCATATTGCCCCCAACAATCTGGGTCCTCATTTTACCGACCTCAGAAGGATGGAAGGCTGAGTCAACCTTGAGCCGGTGAGATTTGAACAGCTGAACTGCTGAACTAGCAGTCAGCTGAAATAGGTTGCAGTGCTGCTTTTAACCACTGCGCCACCTCGGCTCCTCTTGTTTGGTCTCTCTTGTACAGAAGTTTGTTTTCTTTAGTATTCAGTAAGCCTTCATCATATAGAGCTTTAGTGAATCTTCTTCACTGTCCTTCAAATATTTTTCCAATGTCTTTTTTATTCTTTATCTGTCTGGTGTAGCTACCAGTTCTTTATATGGGTTGGCCTTCATTGCATCAAGCTTTCCCCAAGAACCTAGGAGATGTTATAATATATTGGTATAGTACATCTGATTATTTAAAGTAATTTTTTCAGCACAAGCTCTGAGTTGTATTGTCAGCTTCCATATCATATAGTAGGATTTTTTGGCAATCTTGAAACTTGAATGGATTTTCATATTCGTTGGGAAGGGCATAGTTTCATTCTCCCTAACATCTCCACCTTTTAAGTTAATTGGAAGTGGTCTATTAATTCTGCTTCAGATGGCCTGTATGCATTTTGGGACAGATATCATTCAGACAACATAGACTCGATCAAATATCTATTCTTACAGTATGATGGTTCAAAATGATCTTGCATAGTAGCCAAAATGTAACTACATCATTGTAAATCACTATAGGATGATCTCATTTCAAAGTCGATCTTAAAAATACTTGTTAAAAATTGTGGGGTAGGACCAGGGGTGAAATTCAAAAATTTTCCCTACCAGTTCTGTGGGCTTGGCTTGGTGGGCATGGCAGGGGAAGGATACTACAAAATCTCCATTGCCTCCGCACTCCAGGGGAAGGATACTGCGAAATCCCCTTTCCCTCTCCACTCCTGGCATATAAGAATATCTCCTGGCATATAAGAATCGCTAAATAAAATAAATAAATAAAATGAATAAGGATGTTGCAAAATCTCTATTCCCACCCCACTCTGGGGCCAGCCAGAGGTGGTATTTGCCGGTTCTTTGAACTACTCAAAATTTCCACTACAGGTTCTCCAGAACCTGTCAGAACCTGCTGAATTTCACTCCTGGTTGGGGCATCATCCTATCCTGGCTTAGAGCAATAGTATGATATAATACATCTATTCAACACAATTGTAAAATTCAATAGAACAGGCCAAAACAGATTTATTCATACATCCATATTTTTATTTAATTCACTGTTATTCCTAACGGGGAAAAAAAAATCAAGAATAAAACTGGGGCGAAGAGGAGTATTCTCCAGTATATTATTCTGCACAAACTTTTTTATTATTATTATTCCTTTTTCAAATAATTTTTAAAAGGTAATCATTAAAGCCTTTTTTCAGAATATTTACATTACAATTTTGCAGATAAATATCATTTCAATCAATATCCTTACTTGCACTTAAAATGAAGATTGTACTGGTATTTACTTCTTCATTCCAAATGCATTGTATATGGAGAACAAGAGGATGTTAAAGATAACTTTTTAAACACTTTGTATTTATAAACACCAATCAAAGTCTATTACCTTTAAAAAAACATTTCAACAGTCTACTATGAAATCTCAGCAAAAGATTTGGAGATATTTTTGAATGGATGTAATTTTTATTTAGATTTTGGCTGAGCCTGTTCTTTACTTGTTATTCTACTACTGTATGGCATCAACTGTAACTGCACCATCAAATACATCCAATATAACCACCAGAATGTTGGTTTCATATGATGAACAATATAAATATTTCTATATGCAAAGCAAAATAAAAACTGGCAGAAAGTTATTTTCCATTTAAGCTTGCCCATTCTTTCTGTAATAGAGAGTAGAATAACAGAGTTGGAAAGGAGGTCCAACTTGGAGGTCATCTAGTCCAACTCCAAGCTCGAGCAGGAGAGTCAATACTATTTCAGACAAATGGCTGTCCAGTCTCTTCTTGAAAGCCTCCAATGATGGGACACCCACAACTTCTGAAGGCAAGCCATTCCACTGGTTCATTGTTCTCACTATAGGAAATTTCTCCTAGGTTGTTTCTCTCCTTGATTAGTTTCCATCTATTGCTTCTTGCCTTGGCTTCTGATGCTTTAGAAAATAATTTGCCCTCCTCATCTTCGTGGGAGCTCCTCAAATACTGGAACACTGCCATCATATCTCCCCTAAAGAAAAGTCCTTCTTTTCAGTAGAGTAGACATACCCAATTCCTGCAACCATTCTTCATATGCTTTAGCCTCCAGTTCTCTAATCATCTTTGTTGCTCTTCTCTGCACTCTTTTCAGAGTGCAGTTTTAATGAGTTGATGAGTGCAGTTTTGATGAAAACCCCAGTTTTGATGAAAAGTCTTGTTTCAGGAAAAAAAGAGTTTTTGATTTGAAAGCCGATGCTTTGCAACATTTTAATTGGTCTTAATGGGTCAATAAAAGAGCTGTACGTAAGTCAGTAGTTCCCAATTCCCTTTCTTATAAATTGTCAGTATTTGTACAGGGCCTCTCCCTAAAATTCCCAAAACAAATTAATTATGTAATCTTAATGGAAGATGCTGCCAAAAAAATCAGTCTCACAAACTCACATTTCACATGACAACCTTGCCATGCCCACCCAGTCACATGACCACGTGGCCTGAAGCCACACCCACCTGACCTCCAAGCCATGTCCACAAAATAAGCCACGCCCACATAACCGATAGGGAAAATTTTTATATTTCACCCCTGCTATGTACTTAGTAGTTCTAAATATGCACAAATATGTAAACAAGGGCCAGAAAGAGATGATTAGATGGAGAAAAAAATAGATAACAATATTGCTGTTCTAACTGCTAGAGCTAAAATGCAAATTATAAATCAGCAAATAATAATCAGCAAAATTGGTTTTATTATTTCAATTTTTCTATCCAAAAAATGTGAGGTAACTATAAAATTATCAACTGCAATTTCCCCCCTTAATAATTTCCACACTTTCTCAGTATTATTGTATTTTCCACTAATAATGAATAAACTGTTTCTTCAATCTTGTAGAAAGATTGTTCATTTTTATCATGAACTCTATATTCTTTCCAGAACAAAGCAAAGTTGCAAATATTAAACATTTTAATAAGAATTTCTGGTTCCCAGATCTGAACCGTGGGATTTTGCTACAAGGCAAAATGACATTTTAAGCCATTTTGCTTATTACCTGGAAATTATCTTCATTATGACTGCTTTGGGCATAAACTCAGCAATTTTAATACCCTGAAACATGATTATTCAAATACCTTTGAGAATATTAATAAATATTTAGAGTCTCTTTAAAACATCTGATCTGCAATAACAAGATTAGAAGATTATGTTTTCCTGATGTTGTATCTGTATATAAATTCTTCAGATACGTGACCTATTGGCCCCACTCCGAGTAATGGGGATCAGTTTTAGGTTTGTTCAGTTTCACATTTTATTTGCTAAAAATATGTTTGGTCCCTTTCCGCATTAATTTATTAACTGGCCTGCAAAAACCAAAAAAAACCAGAAATACATCTCCTTTTTTTCATGGCGTCTTCTTCTACAATAAATTCCTTTATGCATTTCCCCCTGTTCATTTTCTTAATCTTTAAGCAAACATGATCAATGTATAAATTAACTAGTGCTAGTGTGGTGAAGACATAGAATAAAGCCCAGCTTGAAGCAAAGAAATTCAGGGATTGGCTTTGGAACAGTTACTTCTCTCAACCTAACCTACCCACAGTTTATTGTTATGTTGAAAAAATAGAGGAGGGAGTAGGAAATGCAAAATGCATATCTAACAAACAAATAAAAATTTCAAAATTCAGGCTTTAATCTGCACTTGGCTTGTTCTATCTCAGTTATTGACTCCAAGATGTAAACAAGAACATATCTGATCCTAGACAACCTGCTAATATATATGTTCCAGAGGTAGTTACAGAATCAACATAATCTACACTTGAAAGAGAGAGAAGGGGAGATTTGCAGAAGTTAAGGCAACATTTTGGCTTTCATAGTTTCTGGAAAATAAAACATTGCTTCAATTTTATTTTATTCTGCCATCCTACAATGTCTGCCTGAAGATTTATGCTTAATTATCAATCTCCAACTATTGTCTTATATCTCGCTTTACATAAAACATGAAGGTTTATCCCCATTCATTTTCATTTTTATAAAAAGATTAAAAACCAGAAGCTAAGAGTTAGAATATTGAATGTAATGTTCTAATTAAACTTTGATTGCCCACAAGCTAATATTAAAACTATCAGAGTTTTATCCTTACTGCATTCTCCACCAAAATTGTCATGCTGTTTTTTAAAGTCTTTAAATGGTAGATCCCCCCCCCATAATTAACACAAACTTTTGAAGGGTGGCAAAAAATGAAGAACTTAAAAATAAGATATTCCATCAAAGATACTGGTATTTTATTGTTTCAAGAATTAGATCAGGATGATAATATATATTTATTTTATTTTTATTTATTTATTTCATTTGTCAAACATGTACGAGATAACAGGTGTAAGTATAAACATGGACATGAGCACATGAAATGAATACAATTAAATGGGGACAGTAGGACAGGGACGGTAGGCATGTTGGTGCACTTATGCACGCCCCCTTACAGATCTCTTAGGAATGGTGTGAGGTCCACGGTAGACAGTTTAAGATAAAAGCTATGGGGGATAAATCTGGAATATGTCATTGTTGAATTGCAGACTGTTCTCCAAAATAGCCAATGTGCTAAAAATCGGAACCAGAAAGACCCAGGTTCAGTTCATCATTGACCTTGGAAACATATTGGGTGACTTTGGATTAATCTCTCTCACTGCACTCTACTGGCTTCTTTTTGTTGGCATAAAATAAAGGGAAATCTCCATGTAAGTCACTTTGAACTCTTGGAGGGAAGTAGGTTTGAGTCTAGGAAAAAAAAAATCAGTGTTATAGCTTCCAAAATTCTATTACAGACATGTCTGCATTACAGATCTATGTTATAAGTGATTTTCCCACTGCTATAGAATTAGGAATATAATTTTTTAATGTAGAACTAAAGTCAATGAACAATAGTAATCCAGTAGACAATCTTTGATGAAGTGAGAAATGAGAAATTCTCTTTTCTTAAGCTCTGTTTTTATAGACCAGTTTGAATTGCCAAACCATTGTAGCTTTGGTTGTAATTGATTGATGATTCTTTATCAATCTGTAAAAACCAATCACCTTTGTCAGTGTCCTGTTCATGGGCCTGTATCAAGACTTCCTCATAATCTCAGGAAATTCAAGAAACTATCAAAATGATGAATTCATTAATTCTGTACTTTTTCACAACCTGGTACATTTTGGAGGATCATTTTCTGCTTAGATATAGGCAATCATTTGTTGCTTTGAGCAAGTGCAACATTTGTCCGGCCCTCTGCATCTTAACATCCTACCATTCCCACCTTTTGTTCCCCAAGTTTGCTGCTGGGTCTGAGAATGAACTATAATTCAGTGTGAGTACAACTCTTTATTTGATCCAACACAGTATAGTATTTTTAAGTGCTACAAGTGGACATGAATATAGCTTCCTCCACAGAGGTTGTGGAGAGCAAGAGGTGATACTCAAGGAAGTATAGGGCAAAGACACTTCCTCTACACTTTAGTGTTGATGCATTCTCTATGATCCCTCTATTTTTAATGATCCCTCTATATTCCAAATGGAGCAAAGGAAAAAGGTGTAG
This sequence comes from Diadophis punctatus similis, assembly GCA_023053685.1. Classification (NCBI taxonomy): domain Eukaryota; kingdom Metazoa; phylum Chordata; class Lepidosauria; order Squamata; family Dipsadidae; genus Diadophis; species Diadophis punctatus. The sequence goes on from JALIGW010000003.1 coordinate 125,427,021, forward strand.
TACTCAGTCCTAAAATATCCAGGGTATCTTAGCATATGTGCAGTACAGGGTATTTTCACTACAAGAACTGGAACTCACTTACATATTATTTTGTGAATATACTACCATTGACATTCCACCCCTTTTGTAATTTAAGCAACTCAGTTTAGGAGGGAAAAGGGGGTTACATATTACCCTACTAATGGTCACTCATGCCCTAGTCACCTCCCGTCTTGATTATTGCAATGCACTCTACATGGGGCTTCCCCTGAAGAGCATCTGGAAGCTCCATTTGGTGCAAAATGCAGCGGCCTGCATGGTTTTATGCAGACCTCGGTGTGCACATGTATTACCTCTCCTGCGGGAACTGCATTGGTTGCTAATTTGCTTCTGGGTGCAATTCAAGGTGCTGGTTGTCACCTTCAAAGCCCTTCATGCTTGGGGCCAGGTTATCTGAGGGTCCGTCTCTTGCTGGACACATGTACCCAACCCACTAGAGCGGAGAGGCAAGGAATGTTGCGGGTCCCATCCCCTAGGGAGATACATCTGGTAGGATCTAGAAGAAGGACCTTCTCCATGGTGGCTCCCTCTCTCTGGAACATCATTCTCCAGAGATTAGACTGGCTCCCATTCTAACACTCTTTTGGATGGCGCTGAAGGTATGGTTCTGACAGCGGGCCTGGGGAACCCAGAGCAGGATGTAGCCCATTAAATGGCTTGTATGAATGTGCGTTGTCGCCGGGGTGGTGGGTGGCTATTTTATTATTTTTATTTTTATTATTTTTATTTTTTATATGGTGTTTTTATATCTGTGTAAGCTGCCTCGAGTCGCCATGTGCGAGTAAGCGGCAATATAAATTTTCTAAAATAAAATAAATAAAATGAAATAATTTAAAGCAGATTTAATTTAGGGGAAAATTTGCTGACCAAGTAATCTTTCTTCAACATGTACCGCCTCTCCACTCCTCCATCATTTATACCTTTCATATAAATACACAAAGTGGCAAATGCCTTCTGTTCCAGGCAATGCAAACTTAAGTGTAGGCTTTATATGTTATGACTGGAAATCATATTATCAAACTTTTTAGATTGTTTTCCTGGCATACAGAATATGGATAGAGGTAAAATAATTTATTTTATTTTATTTATTTTATTTGGAGGTTCTTCTATGCCGCCCTACTCCCTCAGGACTCAGGGCGGCGTACAACATTTTAGGGAACACCAAACAAATCATTAAAAGCAATTTAAAAACAACTAAAGGAAACATATGACACCATACATACATGGGGGAGACGTCAGATGTAAGGTCGTCTCAAAATCACCCCACCTGCAGGAAGAGCCATGTCTTAATGGCTTTTCGGAAGGCCAGCAAGGTGGGGATGATTCGCATCTCTGGGGGAAGTTGGTTCCAGAGAGCAGGGGCCCCTACAGAGAAGGCCCTCCCCCAGTCGGCACTGTTTGGCTGATGGGACCTGGAGGAGACCCGCTCTGTGGGACCTGACCGGTCGAAGGGAAGTATGAGGTAGAATGCGGTCCCGGAGATAGCCTGGTCCTAAGCCATGTAGGGCTTTAAAGATGATGATCAACACCTTGAATTGTACCCGGAGACCAATGGGCAGCCAATGCAGCTGGCGGAGTATAGGTGTTACATGGGTGTATCTTGAAACACCCACCACAGCACACGCAGCTGCATTTTGCACCAGTTGAAGTCTCCGAATAGTCTTCAAGGGTAACCCCATGTAGAGCGCATTGCAGTAGTCCAATCGGGAGGTGACAAGGGCATGAGTGACCGTGAGTAGAGCCTCCTTCTCCAAGTATGGTCGCAATTGGTGCACCAGGCGGACCTGTGCAAAAGCCCCCCTAGCCATAGCTGCAAGGTGCTGATCTAATTTTAGCTGTGGATCTAGGAGGACTCCCAAATTGCGAACCCATTCCGAGGGAGTTAATTTTTCTCCCTCAAGAACCAAGGAGGGACAGTCGATATAGTCCTTCGGAGGCAATATCCAGAGCCACTCAGTCTTGTCGGGGTTGAGTTTGAGTCTGTTTCTCCCCATCCAGGTCCTAACGTCGTCCAAGCACCAGCACATTACATCAACTGCCTCCCTGAATTGAGACGGGGTGGTGATGTACAGCTGGGTGTCATCAGTGTACTGTTGAAAACTCACCCCGTGTCTATGGATGATCTCCCCCAGCGGTTTCATGTAAATGTTAAACAGGATGGGAGAGAGAACCGAACCCTGATGCACCCCACAGGTCAGGGGCCTAGGAGACGACCTCTGCCCTCCTGCTAACACCGACTGCATCCTAATATACAAAGAAAAACTCCTAGCAATTTGCATGTTTGCTGATCAGCCATCAGTAGTATGTATACTATTCCAATGAGTCATACTAAATGGTTTTGAGGCACCATCTTTTTCAATTCCACTATTTTTTTCGTAACTTCCTAATAAATGAAGAAGAGGGAAACACCTCTAATGAAATCCATCCTTAATACAATAAATAAAATCTCAGGGAAGAAGATTTTTTTTAAAAAATGGGCTAATGCTGCTAACTGGTTATTGAAGGACCAGGGAAAAGAGGTTTGCCAAACACAGAGGAAGAACAAAAAGACACTAAAGGCTGTTCTTCATTACTTTGCTTTTTCATATTTTGTGGGTATGAAATTCAGCTTTTATTTATTTATCTACTTGCTGTCTGAATAAAAGCTACAGTAGCTACTTAGGCACTCAAGTGTGTTTTTTTAAGCACATATTTGTGGCACTTCCAAATTTAAAATGCACCTATATTTATGCTCTTACACCATTGAGGCTTTTTTAAGGGAAGAAGAAGATCAAAATATCTTAAATAATAAAGTTCCTATCCCATTGTGCTTATGCTAAAAATTTCCTGCTCATGCTATTAGGTTTGTCTCCCTAAATTTATGGCTGGTTTAAAATAAGTTTTTTGATTACCAAATGGTGCATTAAAACATTGTGAGCCTCCACAAAGACAAAATATAAACATAATGACAAAGCAGTGGTTTTAAATTTTCAGTACATATATACCTAATGAAAGTTTTAGAACAATATATATAGTTATAGAACTATATATATGTACACATACACACACATATATATATTAGCCCTTAACCACAGACGTACTATTTTGGCTATGCTATTACAGACATGAGGTCATAATGACCGCCCTAGCTGCTGGCCATAGTCCAGGTAATTGCACTACGATATTGTGACTAGTGGTTCTCGATCTATTGCTTCCAAAAGGTGCAGAAGACCATTTGAATTTGTTCTTGCCATATAAATTATTGCATGACATAGATGATATCTGGTCATCAATTTAATTGGGGGCTTCATCATCGCTGATGTCAGAATCGGCGGGGGGTTCCTCATCGTCCATTACAAAATTTTCATCACAATTCAATTCCACTTCACTCAGATCACTCTCTGCTTCTTCATACTATGTTAGAACAGTTTCTTAAAAGTTTGGACCACCAAATCGCACTCTTTTTGGCAGAAAATGTGGCCCCGACATTATTAAAAAAAATATACGTTAACAAAGATCTGCAGTCAAAATGACCGCAACTCAAATTCAAATGCCGCTACAGAAAACACCAGATAACTGACGCAAGCACGATGCTGCATACACTCTTATTGGTGGGGAAACAAAAGCTATTCGCAACCGGAACGGTCCATTTCTAAAAACAGGGGTGTTCCAAACATTTTTGGAAAACTGTTGCGGTCACTATGACCGTGGGTCTGTGCTTATGTGTTAGTAGTGATAGAGAGATTGCTAACATACAGGCACCCAAAATTGTATGTATGTACAGTATGTACCCGTTAAAGTGCTATATGCAGGACCCCTCATGCTGATAGGATCTCAAATTGTCTCCTATATTTGACATTTATTCTATTTGAAAACCATCAGTAGTTATATTTAAGTTATGCTCGTCACTTCTAAATGAAATTGTATCTATCTCTATATGCGTGTGTGTATCTACACGCATACATGCACACACACATTTTTATGCAAAAATTGACATTCCCTTTCTTCTTTTTCAAAGGAGAGTATTTCTTCCCTATCCTCCCCCGGTCCACTATTTTCTTTCAGCACAGATGTCCACAGGGAGAAAATGTTATGCATCAGCTCCAAATTATGAACAGGTATTAGTCACAGATCTCCATAAAAAGATTGGCTCTTCTCTTTCTGCTTCTGAAGCAGGGAATTATCTGTTGCCAGGTGGAACTGCACTTATTATTGAGGGAAATAGGAAGAAGGATCTTTCCTTGCAGCCCGTTCCCTTGAGGAACACCTTTTGAAGGAAAGATCTGGGCACACTTAGCACAGGTCCCCCTTTTCTCCATATCTTACCTTCATTCAGTTCTATAACTTGACAAGTCCTTCTTTGTGACTGGAGAAAATATCTTACATTCTCCCTGAGCAGCTTTCTAACCTTCCCACAGAAAAGGGGATCATTTCAAGTTTACCCTGCAACAAGGCAATCCCAAATTGCATGTGAGTCCCATCTAATTCTTACAAGTTGCACCTGCTGCGCTTCATTACTGCAAGTGACAACGCAGCACCATAGATGTGGAAAGGTTTGTGCTAGAATGTGGGCTTGCTGCAAGATTCAGACAATCTTCATACCGGGGATAAAAATATCTCAGTACTTTGTAAAAAAATATATATAATCTGTGCCCTTTTGAGCAAGCTTGAAATAAAATAGATGTTTTATTTTGGTGGATATTGTTATACCCAACCCTTTCCTCAAATGTCCGTAGTTGCTGCTGAATCTGATTAGCAACGCTGGGGCAAGTTTGCAATATTTGCAATATTGTTAGCCAGAGGTTAGCCATCTCTGTTTTAAACTCTCAGTAGCCTTCTTAAGAGCTGAAAGATCAATCAGATAAAGCTTCCATTTAAAGAAGTGCAATAGCAAGAAAGAGTAGCTATACTTAGATGCATGTTGTACACAGATCTGATTTAGATCAGACTTCCATTTCCGTGGAGTGACACAAGATTGGAAAATAATATCTGCAGAGGGACAGAGTGAAGAAACACCAAAGCAATCGATGGAGGGAAAATGTAAAATATATTTTAAAAGCATGATGTTTCTTCATGGTATTTTTACTTTCTTTGTGGATATGATATGGAAAGATGAATATAGGGATAAAAATGTTGATTGCTTTAACTCATAACATGTATTTTCAAAGGCACAGCCTTTGAACGGTAAGGCTTTGTAGCTTCAGTCTTTTAGGAGATGATTCCCAAATCTTCAATTAAAGACAGACTAGAGTGGAGTACAGTTTATTGTAAGTACGGCCAATGACAAAACTTTATTGTTCCCTATAATGGTAGAAATGATGGATTCTCAAAAATGAACCTAATTGTTAACATTTATTTTTGCTTTTGTCTGTATCAGTTAGCTGTGGTGGTGCAGTGGTTAGAATGCAGCATTGCAGGCTAATTTTGCCCACTGCCTGGAGTTTGATCTCAATCAGCACAAGGTTGACTCAGCCTTCCATCCTTCTGAGGTCAGTAAAATGAGGATCCAGATTGTTGGAGGCAATATGCTGACCCTGTAAACTGCTTAGAGCATGCTATAAAGCACTATGAAGCGGTATATAAGTCTGAATGCTATTGCTATTACTAGTACTGTATCATCTTATCCTGGATCCTGCTTCTTATGGCATATCCAGGTGTGATAAATAAGCCCCTGATGTGGATGACTTTAGAAAGAGATTGGATGAATTAGAAGATGTTAGAGCTACAAATTTCTATTTGCCTTGAAAACTCACTGTTACTTCTAGGTTGGAGATACCATACCTCCAAATACCAATTGTAAGGTAATAATTGTGGGCAAGGGATATGTTTCCATATCTGGCTTGCAAAAAGCCCAGAGAGATCTGATTGGATGCTGTGAGAAGCAAAATGTTAGACTAAGATGGAGCTTACCACATAACCTCCTTATGTTTTTCTTTATTTCCCAACATTGTGTCAGTCTCTTCTATGCCAATGACTTAGCTACACTGCCCAGATGTCTGATCAGCACAAATAGGGCAGAAAGAGATGACATCACCCCCTAATAATCCCCTATCAAATCAAAGTGATTCCAGGGCACATAATCTCTGCATCAGAGGTGGGTTCCTCCCAGTTAGGACCGGTTCGCCCGAATGGGTAGTAAACAGCTGGTGATGTCACAATGACATCATGGAACTGGTTCAGTCGGTGCCGGTCTGTAGGCGCCGCCATCTTTTTTTAAAAAAAAATTGGAATATTTTTTTTTCGCATTTTTTCCCCACATTTTTTTCTTCTGTGTATGTGCAGAAGCCGAGTTTCTGGCACTGCACATGCATCACCATCTTGTTTTTGGCTTTTTAAAAAATGGTTTTTTGCACTGCACATGCGCGTGAAGCACACGCGCGCCCAAGAGCTGCAGCCATGAGGTGTGGGAGGAAGCGAACCGGCAGCAAGGTAAGTTAGAACCCACCCCTGCTCTGCATTACCTCTGAAATACATTTTCTCTGCTATATCACCTCAAGTGTTTTTATATGTTTGATAGGTGGCAAGCTCACTTCAGCAAGTCACTGACTATTTTTTTCCTTTCCCTGGAGCATCATGCATATAGGGTATATACATATACAGGTAGTCCTTGACTTACGACCGCAATTGAGCCCCAAATTTCTGTCGTTAAAAGAGGCAGTCGTTGAGTTGTGCCTCATTTTGCAACTTTTTTTGCCACAGTTGTTAAAAGGAATCAATGTAGTTGTTAAGTGAGTCATGCGGTCGTTAACTGGCTTCCCCCATGGACTTTGGTTATTGGAAGCTGGCTGGAAGGTTACAAATGGTGATCACAGGACCCTAGGACACTGCACTTGTCATAAATTCATGCCAGTTGCCAAGTGCCAGAATTTTGATCACATGATCATAGCAATAGCAATAGCAATAGCACTTAGACTTATATACCACTTCATAGTGCTTTACAGCCCTCTCTAAGCGGTTTACAGAGTCAGCATATTGCCCCCAACAATCTGGGTCCTCATTTTACCCACCTCAGAAGGATGGAAGGCTGAGTCAACCTTGAGCCGGTGAGATTTGAACAGCTGAACTACTGAACTAGCAGTAGCCTGCAGTGCTGCATTTAACCACTGTGCCATCTCAGCTCCATAGGGATGCTGCAATGGTCATTAAGTATGAAAACTAGTTATAAGTCACTTTTTTCAGTGCTGTTGTAACTTCAGACATTTACTAAATGAATGGTTATAAGTCAGGGACTACCTGTTCATAAAAAAGAGAGGCAGAGACAGAGACAGAGACAGAGGTACACATAAAAGTTTGCATGTCCACGGAAAGGAAAGCAAGTTGCAATCCTTTTCCTAAAAGAAAAAAAAGGGGGGGGGATTCTTGTCCAGTTGAATAATTTTATCTCACAAGATAGAGATGGTATCAAAAATGGATTTACAGCTTACAGGTCTAGAGAATGGTTTAGAAAATGATGTTTGGCAGGTTCTACAAGCCGCTTGAGGTTTTAAATTAAAAAAAAATTGCAAATGATAAACCAAGAGAGTGACCTGGATAATTGTTTCCTACTAGATTAAAAAAGAAAAGAATTTTTTTTGACTGCGCCAAGATGGATAATATGACGAAAGAACTACAAGATAAGGAGGAATCAGAATATTATTTAACATGGAATAGATTTTATGAATGGTTAAAGAACAGGGGTAATAGAGCATAGAATGTGTAAATACCAATTATTGAATTTATACAGATGTAAGTAATTAAATAAAATGGAACAGAAAACAAATGTGTATATATAGAAGAGCATATAGTAACTACGGTTGTAGAAAAGAAGATAAATATTTATAGTATATGTGTATGAAATTTGATGAACTGATCTTCAACTGTATTTAGGATAGGAACTAAGAGTCCTAATATTACATGTTTGTATGTTATGTTATGTTTTTGTGTATAATAAAAAAATAAAAAATAAATAAAAAGGTTTGTCAAAGCCTTGAAAACGTCTCTGGACAAAGAAGAGAAATCAAATCCCACTATAATAATTGAATGAACTAATGATTAAGAGTATTAGAAGTAAAAGGAAGGAATATAAAGGTGGGTTCTAATCAGTGCTGTGGGGAGGGTAGAGCACAAGAGAGTAAGATATGCCTTAAAACCTGTATTTTGTTAACTATTTCAGACCTCTTTACTCTCCCCACCTGTCTTTCAATCTACAATGAACTACTGGACCAAAGTGTCATTTCTGACTCTGAATAGGATTGGACTGCTCTAAATGGAGATAGTTCACAATTTGGGGGTTGCTCTGGCGTCAGTTCAGGGGTGAAATTCAGCTGACACAGGGTCAGATTACCTGAAGAACTGTTTTAGCCCCATCACATCAGCCCATCCTACCGGTACTAGACAGGCAGGGAAAATATGTTACAGAGTTCATCAGTTAGAATTTTGGCCGATGGGGGTTTATGAAGAGGGCCTTCTCTGGCATTGGCTCGATCCTGTGAAATACCCTCCTCCCAGAAGTGAGGCAGGCCCCCTTTCTTCTGGCCTTTTAACTTTAAATTTATTTTAACATTGTTTCTGCCTTGTTCTTTTTACTGATGTACTGCATTTAGGTTTTTGTGCTTTAACAGTACATGACCCACAATTACTTTGAGAGTGAGGTAGACAGTACCAAAATTTGATAAATAGATGAGGAGAGGGGAGAGAGAGAGAGAGAGAGAGAGAGAGAGAGAGAGAGAGAGAGAGAGAGAGAGAGAGAGAGAGAGAGAGAGAGAGAGAGAGAGAGAGAGAGAGAGACTGGGCTCTGTCTGAGGAATGGCAAAGGGTGGGAGGCAAGAAACGGACACATGGTGAGATGGGTGGGTTAGAAAGAGAGGGGTGGTGTTTCCCTCCTGGGGATAAAAAGGAACAACCACAGGTCTCTGGAGAGAATTAGTGTCAAACAAGGTATGTCAAGAGGAAGTTGTACGTATGTGTAGGAGAGGAGGGAACTGTGTGTGCAGTGCTTTGCCCTATGGAAAAAAAATGCTAATAGATGAGGAGTATTTTTTCCATTTTATATGATTTTGATTCTGCATTTGGTTTATTCTATGACTTAGCTACTCAGAATGGATGGCATACAAATCAATCAATTGTACAAAAAAGGCAATCATCCAATCATTCAATATCTCAAGCACAAAGCTATATAGTACTCCATATGAATACTTTAATACACTATAATTTGCAAGATACAATTTGGAAAGTTTGCAGTTTGATCTCTTATTCAAATTAATTTGCCATTTGATTCTCTGCATGCAAGAATATATTATCTGCGATTATATCTGCTTGCACAAAGCAGCCTTTCCCAGAAAATACATGTTTCAAAAGATGAAATACTGTAGAAAAGAGAATCAAAGCCTATACATATGACAACGTTTGATATTTTAGTGAAAGCATTCAATCTTTCCCTTAAAAAAAAGATTCCTTGCACATCAGGTGACATCTTTCAAACAAAATTGGGGGCTGTATCCCAAAACATCACAATGTAATATAGGCTACAAAATTTAGCTTTCAGTTTTTAAATTCTTGTTAAAGCTGCGGGGGCGCAGTGGTTAGAGTGCAGTACTGCAGGCTATTTCTGCTGATCACTGGCTGCCAGCAGTCGGGCAGATCGAATCTCACCAGGCTCAAGGTTGACTCAGCCTTCCATCCTTCCGAGGTTGGTAAAATGAGGACCCAGATTGTTGGGGGCAATATGCTGACTCTGTAAACCGCTTAGAGAGGGCTGTAAAGCACTATGAAGCGGTATATAAGTCTAAGTGCTAATGCTATTGCTAAAGAATGACTAATGTGTATGGGAAAGAAAATTACAAAATGTGACATACTATAACTGCAGGCCCACAACAAAAGGCAGAAGCAAAACAAAAAGAATATTCGAGTGTCTTGCAGACTCCTTTGTGCAGGTCAGAGAAAATAGGTCATAAATACTGGGAAATTTTCCATTCCATTCATAAAGCAATTAACATTCCAGGACTGACTGATAATGGAATTTTGATGAGAAGTGGGGTATCAACCAAAGGATTAACAGATTTTATTATTGTTCCTTCTTTGTACAGAGATACTGTAAATAATAGGATGCATCATTTGGCTTTCTTGCATAATTGAAAACAAATGCATTTCCCTGAATGAAACAAAAGCAGAGTATCCATTTCACAATGACACATCATCTTACAAGAACACCACTGACAATTAATTGCTCCTTGTCATTTGGAGCAACTCAAATTAAAATTAATGCAATATTTTTTGAGCAGTTTTTGGTTTGGTTTTGTTTTTAATGAAGTCTAAAGAATTGTCATATATTTATGACATGTATATATATATATATATATATATATATATATATATATATATATATATATAGAGAGAGAGAGAGAGAGAGAGAGAGAGAGAGAGAGAGAGAGAGAGAGAGAGAGAGAGAGAGAGAGAGAGAGAGAGAGAGAGAGAGAGAGAGAGAGAGAGTGATCCTTGACTTACCACTGCAATTGAGCCCAAAATTTCTGTTATTAACTGAGACATTTATTAATTGAGTTTTGCCCCATTTTATGACCTTTCTTGCCTCAGTTATTAAATGAATTACTGCAGGTGATAAGTTAGTAGCCCGGTTATTAAGAGAATCTAGCTTCCCCATTGACTTTGCTTGTCAAAAGGTTGCAAAGGTGATCACATGACCTTGGGACACAGCAACCATCATAAATATGAACCAATTGCCAAGCATCTGAATTTTGATCACATGACCATGGGGATGCTGCAAAGATCATAACTTTGAATGATCAGTAAGTAAACTGTTATAAATATATATAAATATATATATAAATATATATAATATAACTGTGGGGATAACACGACATAAAAACATATATAACCCTTTCCTGGTGAAAGAGCTGATTGGGAACAGAGCCTATGGCCTAATGGTTAAGGTGCTGCACTGCAAGGCAGCCGGCCCGGGTTCAAATCCCAGTAAGGGGTATGGCTATCTGACGAGAGCAAAATAAGCTCGAAATAGATCTATAATAGTCTCCCTTTACTTTCATTTATCAGCAAAAAATCCTACATATATATATATATATATATATATATATATATATATATATATATATATATATATATATATATATATATATATATATATAATGTTTTCTGCTGAGTCACCTGGTATACCCAAATATGGGAGGGAGCATACTGGGTATACCAGGTGACTCGGCAGAAAAACATTTAATCTTTCCCCTGGCTCAGCTGATAAGGGAGGAGAACTTGTGGCTTAGAGGGTAAAAACACTGCCTAACAAGGCAAGCAGCCCACGTTCGAATCCTAGACTGGCTGGTAACCTGACTCAGTTCTGTAAACAAACCTCTTTCAGTGAGAGATGATTTAGACTAGGAGCATCAGATATATAGGTCCACAAAATAGCATGGATTGTGGGAGCCCATTGATTGACTTGACCTTATTCAGGTTTCTGGCCTAAAGACATGGAAGAACTAGAACCAAGTTGGCAGGGAAAGTATAGGCAGAAGCATGGTGTGACTCACATTACATGGTTTGAGACCTGCTTTTTTTTCAGTTGTGTAGCTTTACCTTTGGCCAATTAATCTGCCCCTCTAGTTGGTTTGTTTTGTTGACAAGTGAGTGTGAGCCCTTGTACGTATGTAAATTTAGACCATCTTTAACTTGCTTCTGCTATCTTGTTCCACCCAATATTCATCTTGCTTCAATGAATAAAATCAACACCTTTAACTCATTGCTAGTCCAATGATGAATTTGCACTAGGATAATATACTTTCAAATCATTTAAAAAAGGAAAACTGGAGCCATTTATTTAAAGCTTTAAGCTAGGGGAAAATGAGATCACTGTGTATTCCCTATCCAGATTCCAGATACAACACAGGACTCTCCCCATTCAACAACATTTGGTGGCAGCTTAATTACAGTACCTGTCTCAGATGAAGTTCAGATCAATTCAGGCAATTCAATGGTAATTCCAGGAAGAGCTCCAGCAACTCTTCCAGGTGTCATAAATTCATGTCAGATATTCTACTAAAGAGTAGCAATATTTTTCACTAGATTTTCCACAGTCATTACATATGCACCAGAAGTGTCAGCAAGGTATGGTTAAAAAAAGAGGGTGAGTATCTTATATTATCTTATTTTATTTTATTTTATTACTATTGCATTTTACTTATCTAAATGTATTATAGTTGCCCAATCCCATAGACACTAGGTGGCATGTCTATATATGCCATCGAGTCAGTGTTGACTCTTTGCAACTAGTCACCCTGCAATTTTTGGGCAAGGTTTTGGAAGGGATGTGCCATTGCTTTCTTCTCCCCAGGGCTGAGAAAAAGGGACTGGCTCAAGATCACAAAGTTGACTTTTTGTCTAAGACAAAATTAAAACTTATGGTCTGCTGATTTCCTAGTTAATAGTCCAACGTTTTAACCTGGTTTTATAGTTTTCCAGTTTCTAGCTTGATACTTTAATAGCAATACTACTTAGACTTATATACCGCTTCATAGTGCTTTACAGCCCTCTCTAAGCAGTTTAAAGAGTTCAGCATATTGCCCCCAACAATCTGGGTCCTCATTTTACCGACCTCAGAAGGATGGAAGGCTGAGTCAACCTTGAGCCTGGTGAGATTTGAACAGCTGAACTGCTGAACTAGCAGTCAGCTGGAATAGCCTGCAGTAGCTGCATTTAACCACTGTGCCACCTCAGCTCTATGTTATTTAATCATAACATCCAACTGGCTTTAAAAAAAATACAAAGGCAAGAGTTTAAAAAAATGCCGCATACATAATACGTGCTGAAGCATACTGACAAAGACTTCTTGTATATCTCTTCATGTCCTGTCCAGAGGACCATACCATAATACTGCAAGATCCAATCTGAGTTGGTCATCAGGACCAGAGATTTTGTCTTTCAAACTTTCAGACTCTTCAGGGAACTTCTCTCTAGCAGTGTATGCTGTTCTGTGTTGTGATCATAATACTGTTGTGTGTCATTATGAAGGGTAACTAGGTCTGAGCTGCAAGAATCTGGAGAGCCTCTAGATGGCATCAGAGAATTAGAAACTCCTATATCTCTTCAATTCCTGTATCTATATCAACTACCTAGCAGTTGTTTACAGTTTGTGAACTTGGATCATTGGCTCATTCTGAAGCAGTTCCAAAGCAGGTAAAATAAAATATACCATATTTTTCAGAGTATAAGACACACCTTTCCCCCCCAAAAGAGGGTGAAAATCTGGGTGCGTCTTATACACCAAATGTAGCCCCGCCCAGCTTCTCAAATGGAGCTTTGCAAGGCTAAAAACAGCCTCTGAAACAGAGCTTTGCAAGGCTAAAAACAACCTCTCAAATGGAGCTTTGCAAGGCTGAAAGCAACCTCTCAAAAGGAGTTTTGTAAGGCTGAAAAAGCAGCATCTGAAATGGAGCTTTGCAAGGCTGAAAACAACCTCTCAAATGGAGTTTTGCAAGGCTGAAAAAGCAGCCTTTCAAACGGAGCTTTGCAAGGCTAAAATACCTGTTCCAGGCTGTTTGCTAAGGAGGCTAGCCAGATGGATGCTGGTTGGCAGAATATTTTTTTTTATTTTGCTCCCCAAAAACTAAGGTGCGTCTTATACTCCGGTGTGTCTTATACTCTGAAAAATATGGTAGTTGGCAATAGCATAGCCTAAGAAGTATAGTGCATAATAAAGCTGAAAGAAATACACATTTCAGACCTGCTGGATGTGTAAGAAAAAACCCCGCTCAAAATGTAGATGCATACCAAGTCTGTACTTGAAACAATAGAATAACTGACCTAGTTTGCAATTTAAAAAGACAAAGAAAATCATTTCTTTTATAAACAGGGGAGGGGAATTCACTTTATTGTGGCAATATTACTTATCATCATCATTATCCAGGAAATGTATGAATAAAAGTATACATTAGGAAATGTTTGTGCAAATGAATATAATATTAAAGAACATTTAGGTACACTCTTTTGTTAAATGGGGGGGGGGGATCCTGAGCTGAACAGAACTTGAAATTGATCAGGTGAACTATATGTAGAATATGTGTGTTGTACTAATTAGTATGTGTAGTGAGGGCTGGGGAGACTTGGGTTCAAATCCAATTTAAGCCATAGAAGCCCACTGGGTGACTTTGAGACAATTTCTCTCTCTCTCAACC
>JALIGW010000003.1:125443712-125503712 GCA_023053685.1 Diadophis punctatus similis
CTGGCTACATGAGTGTACACCCATGCCCATTTTAGCGAAAGGGAAAAAAGTTGAACTTGAAATATTAATACACAAAGGTAGATACGACATAGTTGGAATAACAGAAACTTGGTGGGACGAAACACACGACTGGAACATACTGATAGAAGGATACAAACTCTTCAAAAAAAATCAGACCACAAAAAAGAGGAGGTAGAGTTGCACTGTATGTAAAGGACCACTATGTTGCTACAGAGCTACATGTAACCAAAGAAGAAAACCTCCTGGAATGCATATGGGTCAACATAAAAGAAAAAAAGAATGACATGGCAATAGGAGTATACTATAGGCCACCCAATCAAGCAGAAAAAATGGATATCCTTTTTGCCAACCAATTAACGAACATAAGTAGGAAACACACTACAGTAATAATGGGGCACTTCAACTACCCGGATATCAACTGGAAAACTAATTATGCACCAAGTGAGAAATCAAATAGGTTCATAACCAACCTAGCTGACAACTTTGTTGTCCAAAAGGTAGAGGAGAGAACGAGAAGGACGAGAAAGCAATATTGGACTTAATACTTACAAACAGAGAAGAAGTAATAGAGGGAGTTGAAACTACAGGAACCTTGGGTGAGAGTGACCACGTCATACTAGAATTCAACATAACGCAAACACAAACAATTGAACACAACGATACCAAAGTCTTAGATTTTAAAAGAGCTGATTTTAATAAACTCAGAGAGAACTTGGGAAAGATTCCTTGGATGAAAGTCCTAAAGGGAAAAACAACTCAAAAAGCTTGGGAAATTCTGAAAAATACAATTATAAAAGCCCATACCAGCACAATACCAATGAGAAAGAAATCCAAGAAGAAACCAGCATGGCTGCACAAAGACTTCACTGACAAATTGAATGAAAAAAAAGGACAAGTACAAAAAATGGAAAGAGGGACACATAACTAAGGCAGAATATCAGCAAATAGCCAGAATCTGTAAAGAAAAAGTCAGGAAAGCAAAGGCCCAGAATGAACAAAGACTTGCAACAAAAGTCAAAGATAATAAAAAGTTTCTTCCAACACATAAATAACAAGAAAAAAATCAAGGAAACAGTTGGTTCACTAAAGAGAGAAGATGGCAAAGAAGTAACAGGCAACACAGAAAAAGCAGAGCTGCTTAACTCATTCTTTGCATTGGTCTTCACGCAAAAAGAAACTGCAGCCCAACTAACCAGAAATACAACTGCCAAAAAAAAAAAAGACTGGAAACAAAAGTTAACATAAGCAAAAAAACAGTAAGAGGTCACCTGTCTGAACCTGATCAATACAAATCACCAGGACCAGATGGATTACATCCCACAGTCCTAAAGGAGCTGGCAGATGTCATCTCAGAACCACTGCACCACATCTTTCAAAAATCCTGGAACACAGGGGAACTACCTGAGGACTGGAAATGAGCTGATGTGGTTCCCATCTTCAAAAAAGGGGGAAAAAACAGACCCAGGAAACTACAGACCAATCAGCCTAACATCAATACCCAGGAAAATACTGGAAAAGATAATTAAAAAAACAGATCTGCCAACACCTAGAAATGAGTAAAGTAATAACCAGCAGCCAACCTTGGTTTGTTAAGAACAAATCATGCCAAACCAATCTCATCTCATTCTTCAACACAGTGACTAAATTAGTAGACCAGTGAAATACTGTGGACATAATATACTTAGACTTCATCAAAGCATTCAACAAAGTAGACCACAACCTACTTCTTTGTAAGCTAGAAAAAAGTGGGATTGACAGCTTCACCACCAGATGGATTCACAACTGGCTGACTAACCGTACTCAACGAGTAGTCCTCAATGGGTCTAAGTCTACATGGAGAGAAGTAATCAGTGGGGTACCACAAGGTTCCGTCTTAGGCCCAGTACTCTTTAATATCTTCATAAACAACCTAGATGTGGGAATAGAAGGGGAACTAACCAAATTTGCAGATGATACTAAGCTGGCAGGAATAGCTAACACCCTAGAGGACAGGCACAAGATCCAGATGGATCTTGACAGACTTGAACACTGGGCCCTATCTAACAAAATGAAATTCAATGCAGAGAAAAGTAAAGTCCTACACTTAGGTAAGAAAAACCAAAAATATACATATAAACTGGGTGAAACCAGACTCAATAGCAGTGACTATGAGAGGGATCTTGGAGGCTTAGTGGACAACCAGCTAAACATGAGCCAGCAGTGTGCAGCGGCAGCCAAAAAAGCCAATACAATCCTAAACTGCATTAATAGAGGGATACAATCTAGGTCTAGGGAGGTACTAATGCCACTCTATAAAGCCTTAGTTAGATCACACATAGAGTACTGTATCCAGTTTTGGTCACCACACTACAAAAAAGACATAGAGACTCTAGAGCAGTGGTTCCCAACCTGGGGGTCGGGACCCATTTGGGGGTCGAATGACCATTTCCCAGGGGTCGCCCCAGCATCCTCAGCTCCCCCCCCACTGCCACAAGCCTGGCCATATCGACTCAACTTGCCTGAGCCCTCCGATTGGTCGGGAGAGGTACCATTCAGTGAGAGGCGTTTGTGACACCTGGCGGCCGAGCTTTGATGGCATCAGCTAAGGGGCCAGCTTTGCTTTGAATTCTGGGAGTTGAAGTCCAGGCACCTTAAAAGTTGCTGAGATTGAGAAATATTGCTGTACACTTGTTGGTTATCAAGTCTAAATACAGAAGTAGACTTGTTGTGGAAGATGATATTCCTTGTGCTCTTGCAAAGACTGGCCCGAGAATTTCTGATCTGGCATAATTACATATTGTTTTTGTGATTAATCGCTATGCTTTAATT
Source organism: Diadophis punctatus similis (assembly GCA_023053685.1). Classification (NCBI taxonomy): domain Eukaryota; kingdom Metazoa; phylum Chordata; class Lepidosauria; order Squamata; family Dipsadidae; genus Diadophis; species Diadophis punctatus. The sequence continues at coordinate 125,446,542 of JALIGW010000003.1, forward strand.
ATGTTCAATTTGTAACAATGAAAATACATCCTGCATATTAGATATTTACATTACGATTCATAACAGTAGCAAAATTACAGTTATGAAGTAGCAACGAAAATAATTTTATGGTTGGGGGTCACCATGACATGAGGAACTATATTAAGGGGTCGCGGCATTAGAAAGGTTGGGAACCACTGCTCTAGAGAAAGTGCAGAGGAGAGCAACCAGGATGATTAGGGGACTGGAAACTAAAACATACAAAGAGCAGTTGCAGGAACTGGGCATGGCCAGTCTAGCAAAGAGAAGGACCAGGGGAGACATGATAGCAGTGTTCCAATACTTGAGGGGCTGCCACAGAGAGGAGGGGGTCAGGCTATTTTCCAAGGCACCAGAAGGCCAGACAAGGAATAATGGATGGAAACTGATCAAGGAGAGATTCAATTTAGAAATAAGGAGAAACTTTCTGACAGTGAGAGCGATCAACCAGTGGAACAGCTTGCCTTTGGAGCTTGTGAGAGCTCCAACACTTGAGATTTTCAAGAGAAAATTGGACTGCCATTTGTAGGAAATGGTGTAGGGTCTCCTGCTTGAGCAGGGAGTTGGGCTAGATGACCTACAAGGTCCCTTCCAACTCTGTTAATCTGTTAATCTATTAATCTGTTAAATTGTGATACATCACATGATGACAAAGTGTCATCGTGAGTTTGACACACCTGATGTAGTTGCTTAACAAGTATCTTAACCAAGTACTATATATTTTGACTGGCAACAACTACCAAAATCTCTAGCAGAGATTAGTCAATCATTTGATTTTTTTAAAACTGAGGTTGCCCAAAACTTTGAAACTCCATACACAATGTGCTCTGATACTGAACTATGGTCCCAATGTCTGATGTAATCATTCCCACGCTTTACTGAAAATCACTCATGATAATCATTAACATGTTAGGTAATCACCTCCCCACTGATTTAGTAAAGTATAGTAAAGTAGTAGGTACTCAATAATACCCAGAGCATTTCAGAATGACTTACAAATAGAAGAGTATAACTTTTATGAATGAGGAAGTGTGGAGATAACATTACCATTAAAGGTGAAGGAGTGACTTTGCTTCTAAGAGGAAAAATTGAAGATGCAAAGGAATGTGAAAATATCTACAGACCTCTCACTTCCTGTACATAAACTGTTTCAACTTCTACCCTCAAAACGATGCTAAAGGGCACTGCACACCAGAACAACTAGACACCATGACAGTTTTTCCCTGAATGCCATCATTCTGCTAAACAACTAATTCCCACAACACTGTCAAACTATTTACTAAGATTGTATTATTATTATTATTATTATTATTATTATTATTATTATTATTATTATTATTATTATTATTATTATTATTATTATTATTATTATTATTATTATTATTATTCACAAAAAATGTAATACACAGCAAATGAGATTTATATGCTGGATTTCGTATCACTATATCACAAGTCAAACACTTCCCAAACGTCTAGGACTGTGTGATGTATTTTCATATGATGCGCGCAGATCCAAGTACGGTGGCCTTTTGCAACTGACAGATCGTGATTTTGTCAATGTTTATTGTTTTCAAATGCCGGTTAAGGTCTTTTGGCACAGCACCCAGTGTGCCGATTACCACTGGGACCACCTGTACTGGTTTATGCCAGAGTCGTTGTAATTCGATTTTAAGGTCCTGATATCGGTTAAGTTTTTCTTGTTGTTTTTCATCAATTTGACTGTCACCTGGTATGGCGACATCAATGATCCACACTTTTTTCTCTTTCACAATCGTGAGGTCTGGCGTATTATGTTCCAAAACCTTGTCAGTCTGAATTCGAAAGTCCCAAAGTATTTTGGCATGTTTGTTTTCAACTACTTTCTCAGGTTTATGATCCCACCAGTTCTTTACCACTGGTAGGTGGTAGTTGTATTATTATTATTATTATTATTATTATTATTATTATTATTATTATTATTATTATTATTATTATTATTATTATTATTATTATTATTATTATTATTATTATTATTATTATTATTATTATTATTATTATTATTATCATTATCATCCTTCCTATTACCTGTCTCCTCCCACTTATGACTATAACCATGTTGCTTGTATTTTTACGATTTATATTGTTTTGTTTGTTTCGTAGTATGATTTGATTGCTTATTAGTAACCTATGACTATCACTAAGTGTTGTATCTTATGATTCTTGATTAATGTATTTTTTTCTTTTCTCTTTTCTCTTCTTCTTTCCTTTTATGTACACTGAAAGCATATGCACCAAAGACAAATTCCTTGTGTGTCCAAACACACTTGGCCAATAAAGAATTCTATTCTATTCTAACTTATTCTTTAAATAATGAGGCAGTTTGAAAGTCACTTAGTTCAAATATGTTGGGGAAAAGCTAACGAGAGTATTTTACATTGATCAGATCTATCTAACATTCATGTTCATAACCTAAGACTTTAAAAGGGAGTAACCAAAGCTACAACTCTCTAATTTGACAACTATGCAAACTTTGGTGAGTTTTTTTTAATGTTTCACTAATCTTTTCGGTTTCCCTTTAATTCTGACAGGTATTCTACTGCAATGAGCTTTTTATACTGATCTGACATTTGTTCCACATAAATTTAGTGATGACTGTAAAAACTCTTCATCATTCTTCTTCTCAAGGTAAGAGAACTTGAAAATTTTGAGATGGAGAAACTGAGAAATCCTCAAATATAGAAGTGTCAGAAATTTGGCAATACTTGAATGTCTTAAATTTAGAACTAAACTTCAGATCTATAGTGATGTGTTTACAACTTGTTCTGAGGTTTAAAGATTCCAAAAATATTTATCCTCATGGAATCTGTGAGAATTTTATGTAACCCTGTCAAACTGTGTAATGCAAGAATCCTTTCTCTCAAGAAAAGTGTGGGGAAACTAAATGAATAGAGCTTTTCATCTCTCCTTAATCATTCATGGTGAGGAAATGCTGTCCAGATGCATGAGTTTACTGATATATCTCTCACTATATATCTCTGTCATTTTTTTTTCATATCCATTATTATTTTTGGATGGATCAAAGAAAAGAAACAAATTGGCAGTGAGACCCTTTGATGAATATCATAATCTTTAATATTATAAGGGTTTTGTCCTTTTATCACAGGGGACTCTAAAACTTCTTTCTTTGTCTCTATTTCTGTTTGATTCTATCACAACCATATGCGAAATCCTATTTAGGTGAACTTTTCTAGTGAAAAGTTGTTCTGCCATCTAAAATGTGGGCAGGATTCAAAAGCAATAAACACAGACTGAGGTAAAAGCTGAGAAGATTTAAGCATAATATAGACATGAAGAATCTATAGATAAAGCAATAAAACAAGACATAGCTTCATTAAATAAAGGAGTGTAAATACATGGCAATATACTATAAATCTCATATTCTTTTGGTAGCTTGGTTGTTCTCCAGTTAATTCCAGATAGTGCACAATACCTTTCCCAGATAAGTCTAAATTGAGGCTCAAAGTATTTGGGTTGTCTGCCAACTCTTATACTTTTTTACAAAATGCAAGGGTTGTAAATAACACAACATCTGGAGGGGGATTGGCTGTACAACTTGGATGAAACCCAAACATTGGAATAATTGCCATATGTCAGGATAAGAGTTGACAATGAGTTGATGGGACATCATCAATCAAATCCTCCCCAGGTGTTGGACCAGGGACTATGTGTTAAGATAAATATTATCTCTGTCAATTTGTATCAAGTTGTCAGGTTTCTAAAACTTATATAGCATTCCATTGCAATTAGTCATCCTTGTAATTACACATATTTATTGTTTATACTTCTTGAATAGTAATCATGAGCATCAGCTCATCCATCTTGCCCTCCCTGTCAAGGTCTTGTCAAAGCACTTTTAAAGGAATACATGACACTCATTAGCTAAAGTATGTAAAAAAAAAAAGGACAATTATAGAAGACTGTCTATTTGGAGGGGGGAACCTAAAGCTTTAACTCGCAATGTACTGTATGCACAAGCATGCAAAAATGAATCCATTTTACAGAGCTAACCACAGGAAAAATGTCACATGACGCTTAAGCTTCCTTGCCAATACAACTGTTGCCTGTGCTACTCCTACAAATGTCAGTTATCTTACAACCAATACCAGAGATGACATAGTTTCCACTCAAAACAACAGCAATAGTAGCATGTTGTTTTGAGTGTTAAAATGTTAAATTTTAAAATATTAAAATGTTTAAAATGTTAAAATATCTGAGTCCAATTTACCTAGAATGTTATGCTATCTGTAAAGATAATTACAATTACAATTACTGTTTATTAAGTCAGTATTGTGCATAAATAGAATCACACTGAATATTTTAAATACTTAAAAATACATGTGCTAAAATGTAAAAACAAATGTATAAAGCATTAACAAATCACTAATTGCCAGTAGGATTATTTGTTTTTCCAAGCCCCCCTCCTCCAAAGTATTGAAGTAATAATATGTGTAATAATATAATGAAAAAATCCATTCTTGTTCTAATTTGGAGGAGGAGGAGGAGGAGGAAGAGGAGTCGATAGGTGATCCAGTCTAAACATCTAGATGACTGTTTGATTATTATTATTATTATTATTATTATTATTATTATTATTATTATTATTATTATTATTATTATTATTATTATTATTATTATTATTATACAATTGTATCACAGCGGCCAGTTGTTTCGCCGGATTTGGCATTGATTACTAGTCGAGCCCCACCCAGGGGCCTAGGAAGTCGTAATGTATTTTCGAAGTATATGTGCGGAACCGAGCAGTGCGGCTTTCTGCATTTGACTGATGGTGATTTTGTCAATTTTGAGCTGTTTTAAATGTAATTCCAGTGCTTTTGGGATAGCACCCAGTGTTCCAATCACTACTGGAATTACCACTGCTGGTTTGTGCCATAATCATTGGATTTCGATTTTTAAGTCCTGGTATTTTGCATTTTTTTCGTGTTCCTTTTCATCGACCTTGCTATCTCCTGGTATTGCAATGTCAATTATAGTCACCTTGTTGTTCTCGACCAGCGTGATGTCTGGTGTATTATGCGCCAGTACCTTGTCTGTTTGTATACGAAAATCCCACAAGATCTTGACCATCTGATTTTCAGTGACTTTTTCAGGCTTGTGTTCCCACCAGTTTGTACCAGTATGGATGTTATAATTTTTGCATAAATTCCAGTGGATCATTTGTGCAACAGAGTTGTGTCGTAATTTGTAATCAGTCTGCGCGATTTTCTTGCAGCAGCTGAGCACATGGGCTACAGTTTCATCAGCTTCCTTGCATAATCTGCATTTAGCATCATTTGAAGATTTATCAATTTTGGCCTTTATGGCATTTGTACGAATTGCCTGTTCTTGTGCGGCCAGGATCAATGATTCTGTTTCTTTCTTTAAAGTACCAGATGTTAACCATAACCAAGTTTTTTCACTGTCCACTCTGTCTTTTATTTTTTCCAGAAATTGGCCATGTAATGCTTTATTTTGCCAACTCTCCATTCTTGATTTTATCACATTTTTTCTGTATTCTTGTTTCGTCTGTTGGACCTTCAGTAGATTTTTGTTCTTTACTTCAATTAATAGATGTTCTTGACTTTCTTTTAAATAATCCGCCAATGCATGCTTTTCTTCTTCAACTGTTTGCTTTACTTGTAGTAGTCCTCTGCCACCTGATTTTCTGGGCAGGTAAAGTCTATCAGTGTCACTACATGGATGTAAACTGTAGTGCATTGTCATTAGTTTTCTGGTGTTTCGGTCCAAAATGTCCAAATCAGCTTGTGTCCAGTTAATTATACCAGCCGTGTATCTTATGACTGGTATTGCCCAGGTATTCATGGCCTTGATGGTGTTTCCACCATTTAATTTAGATTTCAAAATTTTCCTAACTCTGTTGGTGTACTCTCTTCTAATGATAGTTTTCACTTCTCCATGTCTGATGTTATCCAACTGCAGAATGCCCAGATATTTATAGGCTTCATTTTGATTGCATTTAATTAATTGGCCATTGGGCATTTCAATTCCGTCACATGTAGTGATTTTGCCCCTTTTCATAGATACAGTGGCAGATTTTTCCATGCCAAACTGCATTGAGATATCTGTGCTGAATATTAGGACTGTGTTGGTCAGTGATTGGATTTCTATTTCTGACTTTCCATACAGTTTCAAATCATCCATATACAATAAATGTGAAATTTTTTCAGCGTCTTTGGCTATTTGGTATCCAAGTTTCATTTTTTTTAAGATTACTGATAGTGGGATCATTGCGATGATGAAGAGGAGGGGTGAAAGTGAATCTCCCTGAAAAATTCCTCTCTTGATATTAACCATTCCATAGTTCTCATTCCCTACTGCCAACATAGTTCTCCATTGTTTCATCGCTTTTTCAGTGAATGATGTAATATTTTTGCTGATGCCAATAGTTTCTAAGCATTTGATGATCCAGCTGTGTGGCAGTGAGTCGTACGCCTTTTTGTAATCAATCCAGACCATATTCAAGTTCATTTTTCTGTTCTTACAGTTTTCTAGTATCATTTTGTCAATTAGGAGCTGATCTTTTGTGCCCCTGCTCCTTCTTTTGTTGCCTTTTTGCTCTACTGGCAAGATGTTATTTGTTTCCAAATAATCCATTATGTTATCTGCAATTATCCCGGTGAGTAATTTGAAGGTTGTTGGCGAGCATGTTATTGGTCTGTAGTTTCCAGGTGTTGTTCCTTTAGTTGCATCTTTCTGAATCAAGTATGTTTTTCCAGTTGTCAACCATTCATCAATTTGACCATTTTGTAGCATTTCGTTCAGTTGCTTGGCCAATATTGCATGCAAACTGGTCAGATATTTGAGCCAGAAACCATGTAATTGGTCATTTCCAGGTGATGTCCAGTTCTTTACTTTTTTTACTCGATTTTTGATTATTATTATTATTATTATTATTATTATTATTATTATTATTATTATTATTATTATTATTATTATTATTATTATTATTATTATTATTATTATTATTATTATTATTATTATTATTATTATTATTATTATTATTATTATTATTATTATTATTATTATTATTATTATTATTATTATTCCTGGCTTTTTCGGCAAGCCTGGGGCCAATGAATGATTTATTGATATTGGCCCATGAAATGAAATGATTGGATGATTGAATGCTCTTCTAAATTGTTACATTGTTTTAATTTTGTTTTTAAATGTTTAACTGTTTTTTAGATTTTGTATCTGATAGGTTGTTAGCCGCCCAGAGTTCCTTTGGGAGTTGGGTGGCATACAAATCTATTAAATAAATAAATAAATAAACAGACAGCAAATGACGTTTTTGCAGAGAAGTTGAAGAAACAGTACTGCATTTAACTGCTGCAAGAAGCATTAGCAAATTGAATGAAAACATTGAATGAATTTTGTAGTTTTACTACAGAAAACTGTATGGAATACCTGATAATTTAGAAGAAGAAGAAAAAAGCAAAACTTGAGACACTTGATAAATTAGAGAGTTGAACTAAAAATCAGAGAATGAAAGGGAATAGGAAAAAGAAATCCACTACAAATGTGTAGATTGAAGGACATCTATAAGGGTTCATAATCATAGATATGAAAATGTAGCTGACCACAAACTGAACCAGAAACAAATTTAATGGTTTTACAATGTACCAGCATACAGATAATTTCAAAATCACAGGAAATAATAGTTTCAATTATACATTAAGCAAATATCACTTTATGTACTAAGATTCAGAAAAAAAATGGAATAGATTTTAGGAGAAGCCTCATAACTACTACCACTCACAATATTAGACAACACAGTAGCAACAGTAGAGACCTTCAAGTTTCTAGGTCCTGTAATATCTCAAGACTTAAAAGGACACCTAACATCAAATATGTCATCAAAAAAGCACAACAAAGAATGTTCTTCCTATGCCAACTCAGAAAGCTGAGGCTGTTCAAGAAGCTGCTGATACAGTTTTACAGAGGAATTATGGAGTCTGTCATCTGAACCTCTATAACTGTCTGGTTTGGCACTGCAACCAATCAAGACAAACACATACTTCCACGGATAATTAGAACTGCAGAAAAAACAATTGCTACCAGTCTGCCTTCCATTGAGGACCTGTATACTGCATGAGCAGAAAGAAGGCTGTGAAAACATCTACAGACCCCTCGCATCCTGAACGTAAACTGTTTCAACTTCTACCCTCAAAATGATGCTATAGGGCAGTGATGGCGAACCTTTTTCTTCTTGCATGCTAAAAATGGGAGTGTGCATGCTAGCGTGTGTGTTTGCTGGCACACACACCCATGCGCACATACGCATCCCTCCCGTTGGGCCGTTTTTCACCCTCAGGCTTCTGGAGTGCAAAAAATGGCCCAACGGGCAAACCGGAAGTCCATTTTTCCGAACTTCTGGTTTGTCCGTTCAGGCCTCCTGAAGCCTGGGGAGGGTGAAAACGGCCTTCCCCAAGGCCAAAAATCAGCTGGCCAGCGTGCATGCGCATTGGAGCTGGAATAGGGCAATGCCTCGCATGCCCTCAGATATGGCTCTACGTGCCACCTGTATCACGCGTGCCATAGGTTATATCACGGCTATAGGTTATCAGAACAACTAGACTCAAGGACAGGTTTTCCCCAAATGCCATCACTCTGCTAAACAACTAATTCCCACAACACTGTTAAACTATTTACTAAGACTGTATTACCATTATTATTCTCATCTTCCCTATTACCTATCTCCTTATCTTCTCATGACTATAACTTTGTTGCTTGTATTTTACAATTTATATTGTTTATTTAGTATCCTAGTATGATTTATGTTGATTGCTTATTTAGTATCCATGACTATCACTAAGTGCTACATTTAATGTTTTATGATGAATGTATTTTTAAAATGACTATGATAATGATCTATCACTATTGTTGTATGTACACTGAGAGCTTATGCACCTGAGACAAATTCCTTGTGTGTCTAATTTACACTTGGCCAATAAATAATTCTATTCTATTCTAAAATAGGTACAAAGAAAGGCAACAAGAATGATCAGCAAATTGGAAACTATGTGTTATGAGGAGATGTTTATTTAATGTTGGGGAAAAATGACTTAGGGGAGAAATGATATTACTTTTCAATACCTAAAAATGGGTCAAAAGAAGGTTGAGGCCTCTATTATTTCAGGAGACAGAAAATAATGGATTCAGTTTACAGAAAGGCAGATTCCAATTTAATGTTTGAAAACAAACTCTATAATGAATTTGACACTAAAATTAATTATCAAGGGAGACAGTGGACTTAGTGTCACTATATGTGATCAAATGGGGACCTTAGACATGTTCCTGGCAAGTTTTAACTTCGATTCGTGTAATGAGTGGTGGATTGTATAGAATGGCCTTGATCTCTCCTTCAAACTGTATCATTTATTAAGTTTATCGCAAACACACGGACTCATAACAGCACACATAAATAAGTCGTTCTTAGACTTAGAGATATATGTAGTGTTGATTATTGTTGATTATTGTTGAGGGGTTATTGCTTTTTATTGTTTTTATTTAAGGAATTTGCCTGGACTTACTGAGAGTGAGTTGGGCAGCCATATAAATTTTCTTCAATAAACAAAATAAACAAAAATAAAATCAGCCAGTCCAATTATGCTTGTTTTCATCACATTGTTGGGAACATTACTTACTGTCTTCCAGAACTCCAAGCAGTAGAACAATGACAAAAATTGTTAACTTATAAAATCAACAATTGTCTTCAGTAACAATCCAAATGGAACCGATGTGCTTGTTTGACTTTGAGAAGTCCTTATCTTTCACTTAACTCTTCAGTTTCTCTCCTTGTTTCTTCTTGAATCGAAAGTCCAGCTTTCAGAGCTAAATCAAGCTAGTAGTTTATGGAAGTTACACGGGATGTATTGATTTGTTTGTCTCTTTGCAGAAAAAAGCATTTGTGTGTCATATAGAACTGTGTGTGTTCAGCTCTAAAAGTTAACCATTTGTAAGTCTTTGCAGTATAATCAATATAATGTTTATAACTGTAATGTTTCCATTATTCCTCCAAATATGTCAACAACTAGATTTTTAAATGAGTCTGTCAAGAGACCTTGATCTAATTGAAGATATGATAAAAACAAGAGCTGAGACTTATTTAGCAAATGCGTAGAAAGGAAGGAAGAGGTGGAAAATCTACAGTTACCCACATAATCTTTACAGTTGTAATTATTTCAATTATCCCTCCAGGCATGTTAACAACTAGATTTTTAAATGGGTCAGTCAAGAGATCTTGATCCAACAAAATGTACAATAAAAAGAAGAGCTGGGATTTAGTTAGCAAGTGGGAAGAAAGAGGTGAAATACCTATTCTATTCTATTAATTTTAAAATAAACCTCTCAAAGTAGGACTGTGACAGAAATGAAGAAAATGGATGAAAGAGGAGTCCTGGTGGCACAGTGGTTAGAATGAAGTATTTTAGGCAAACTCTGTCCACAGCCAGGAGTTTGATCCTAATGGGACTCAAGGCCTTCCATCCTTCTGAGGTTGGTAAAGCGAGGAGCCAGATTGTTGGGGACAATATGTTGACATTGTAAACCACTCTGAGAGTGCTGTAAAAGCACTATTGGGCAGTATATAAATCTAAGTGCTATTGCTAATAGTTGTGGCTTGAAGGGCCAACAAATGCAAGTGGATTTGTATTTAAATGGGCTGGGATGGACAAGTTCCTAGAGCAATCAAGCTACCAAGAGGAAAGTGAAAGAAACTGCCCTATCAGATTTGGCAAAACCAGTTGCTATGGACATTTTGCAAAGAAGTGAGTTGGTTTGTTTAAACACATACCATGCTTCTAAAGCTCACTCCACATTTAAGGAAACGCCTTAGCATGTTGACTACAAACTGCTGGCTCTGAGAAAGTCTCCTTGCAGAAGAAAATGAGATTCATCTCTCTGAACGATTGTTGTTTAAAGTTATTCTTATATCTGTGTGATACTCTCTCCATATAGCAGTGTTTTTCAGCCTTAGTAACTTTAAGATAGGTCGACGTCAAATCCAAGGTGTTGAAATTTGCCCATTTTAAGTTGCAAAGGTTAAGAAGTACTGCTATATAGAATTGGTTCTGTTTTTCCATTTCAAATAGTAAAATGTTCTATTATATTCATACTTAGAGAATTGGATATTTTTCTTATTGGGTACCAGAGGAAAACAAATATCTTCCCTAGAGGACCCTCAAGCCCAGATGGAGATTTGGTAGCTAGCTTTTTTATAAATAAATAAATAAATAAATAAATAAATAAATAAATAAATAAATAAATAAATAAATAAATAAATAAATAAATAAATAAATAAATAAATAAATCTAAATTGCTTAGGAGCTAGTTAGATCTGGAACCATCTAGTGCAACCACAAATTGATTCTGTGGGAGAGGAGAGGAGAGGAGAGGAGAAGAGAAAAGAGAAGAGAAGAGAAGAGAAGAGAAGAGAAGAGAAGAGAAGAGAAGAGAAGAGAAGAGAAGAGAAGAGAAGAGAAGAGAAGAGAAGAGAAGAGAAGAGAAGAGAAGAGAAGAGAAGAGCTACATTTACAAAATCTTAAACTGGACTGATAATATCATTTAACTTTATTTGATCTATCTATGGATAAACCTATCTGGAAATGTAGCAAGAGACCAAACAAAGAAATCCTTTGAACATGGTGATATTTACCGTGGATTTTTAAAATAAGAGGAAAGGAAATATAACATTTCATTAAAAACTAAGTGCACTTTCTTAGAGGAAGAAGCATCCCTAGTCGATATTATTTTTTAAATCTATAATTGCCTATTTCTTATATTTATACTTATTTATTTAAATGTATTCTTATTTATTTAAAATAAAATAAATTTACATTCTACCATCTACTATAAGAAGATCAAAACTATCTATAAGATGGGAAGGCAAATGCTTTGGCTTGGATTTTACAACAAAATTACCTAATTTTATACTTTTTAATCAATATGCAATCAAGTATGAAATTAAGTTTCAGGCTCATTCTTTGAATATTGCAGTGGGTTGCATGCATAGGAATGTGCCTTAAAAGATTACATTTGTAAAGAAATTCAGATAGAAAACTGTGTTCGATTGCAAAACAATATTTGGAAAAAAATGTATTAGTACATACAAAATGCACACAACACTAAAAATAATATAGTAAATTATTCAAGTTTGTTTTACTGATATGGAAAGAATGGAAAAACTGGAAAAAGTTTCTCTTTCTCAATAAATAACACCTTCTAACCAAGAACAGAGAAAATCATTTGATGTCTTTATATTTTCAGGTTTCTAAAGATATGTACATGTTATTAGTACCAATCCCTAGTATCCCTCGCAAAGCATTTCAAATTATCAGGTTGTATGACTGAATACACTTCAACTGAACTATTTTGCAAGATGTAAAAAAAAATGTGTTTTCTGAATTAAATTAATTAGGCTGATTTTCACGACAAGTCAAGTTGATATCATTTGCCTTGCAATGTGTTTATTTGTGTTTTATATCTGGTCAACTTCAGGTTCTGTATTGTCTTGACAGAGGTGATCAGGACGCTTGATGGTGAAATAGATTTTAAATAATAAAAGTTGACTTTAGAGGACAGTGATTGAATCTAGCATAAGGATCAAAGGTGGGAATAGCGAATACAAAGCTGAATACTCAATACAGTATGTTGCAAACTTATGTATTTAATTTTGTTGATTATGATTATTCTGTTTTGCATTGCTCCCCTGATCCCTGGTTCATTTACATAGGGATACAAGAAAAAGCTGGTTTTTCAATGATGTTGTGTTTTCTAGATTTCAGCTTGTTGTCAGTGTTAAAAGCCACTTTCGGTCAAACTGCACAGCAGCATATTGTCAGTGTTTTGAAGACATGCAGAGGAAAATCTCTGCACATGGCCTAATGGTCTTTATTTGAATCTACAGTATTTATTTCCTTCAGATACCCATAGATTTGGAATGGGATGCATATCCAGAGCCAGAGAAAGAGAAAGATAAGTAGCTAAGCCTTCAGTTAAACGCATATTTGCTGTGCGTGTCCTTGAATATGTTTACACATGTCAGGATATATTTGTTCAGAATACTCAGTCAGCTATCAAGTCTTTCAATAAGCAATTGATATGATGGTCGTCTGAGGATGGTTGGTTGATATCTGAGGATTGGGGAATGGGTTGTGGTAATGTGAAATCTTCACACAGGGATAAATAAAATCATATAACTAAATAAGCAAGTTGAGGTTCAATGTGGGAGTTACATTGATAACTACATGGTTGGATAACTGCGTTCCTGTCTAACAGACAACAAGTGGTCTAAATAGGAAGTGCCATATCAAATCCTGCTCCTGTCAACAGTGGTGTCCCTCAAGGCAGTGTTCTAGGACCAACACTCTTCATACTCTACATAAACGATCTTTGTGATCATATTACAAGCAACTGCGTTCTCTTTGCTGATGATGTTAAACTATTTAACACCACCGACAATGTTGTTACCCTTCAAAAAGACCTTGATCATGTAGCAGAATGGTCAAACAACTGGCAACTTCAAATCTCAACCAACAAATGCTCTGTCTTACACGTTGGCAAAAAAAAAATCAGAATACAAAATACAAACTTGGAGGAAACGAATTTGTGGATGACCCTCACTCTGTCAAAGACCTTGGAGTACTCATATCCAATGACCTAAGTGCTAGAACCCTCTATAACAACATTGACAAAAAGGCACTAAGAGTTGTTAATCTAATCTTGCGTAGCTTCTTCTCTGGCAATATTACACTGCTAACCAGAGCATACAAAACATTTGTTACACCAATTCTGGAATACAGCTCACCTGTCTGGAACCCGCACTGCATATCAGACATAAATACAATCGAGAGAGTCCAGAAATATTTCACAAGAAGAATCCTTCACTCCTCCGCTCGCAACAAAATACCTTATTCCACCATACTTGAAATATTGGGATTAGACAATTTACAACTACGTCGCCTCCGATCTGATCTAAATGTAGTTCATAAAATCATATACCAAAATGTCTTTCCTGTTAATGACTACTTCAGCTTCAACTGCAGCAATACATGAGCACGTAGTAGATTCAAACTAAATGTAAACCGCTTCAAACTCGACTGCAGAAAATACGACTTCAGCAATAGAGTGATCAATGCCTGGAATGCACTACCTGACTCTGTGGTTTCTTCCCCAAACCCCAAAAACTTTAACCTTAGACTGTCTACAGTCGACCTCCCCCTGTTTCTAAGAGGTCTGTAAGGGGTGTGCATAAGCGCACCACTGTGCCTAACGTCCCTGTCCTACTGTCCCATTGTCCTCTTTTATCGTTACTTTTTACTTATGTTATGTTTATATAAACTACTACTATCCTATACATGTTTGACAAACAAACAAACAAACAAACAAATAAACAAACAAACAAATCTATTCCCACTTACCTTTTTAAATATTTTGATCCTTACTTGATAGAGAAGCTGTGTGTTTCATTCAAATTCCATTTGTAATGTTGTGGTAATTTATGGTGACCATCCACATTTCATATACCAAAGACTCCTGTAGTTTAGCAAAATTAAATTACAGTCTGTGGAATGAGGTAGATCAAAGAAGAGGGGAAGTCCAAATAAACTTGGCATTCACTGACCTTCAATGTAATTCAATTGTTGAAGATCTGATTGCATATGCACTAGCAACAGGCAAAGCTCTCAGGAGGTGGGTTGTTTTTTTTTTGCATAGCTGCTTAAGAACTTACTCTTGACAGAGTAGTAATCCATCTGATTAGAGAGAAGTTCAGCTACGTTACCTTTAATATGACTTCTCAATTATACCTGAGAAATTACCAGTCAGTTGTTAGAGAATATCTCCCACAGCACTTTTATCAGAGAGTTTTAATACAATGTCCCTGGTTATTTAGCACACAAGCACGGACATGGATACACACATATGTGAGTGCAGAGTTCCAGAGCAAGCATCAGGTGAGGCAATGGCAGCAGTATAGAATGGAGCTCTGTCCACACATAGAAATGACTATTTAAAGCACTGACTGTTCACCTAACATATAGCCTCTATTAACCACCTAAGCCAGTGATGGTGAACCTTTTTTGGTTCACGTGCCAAAAGGGGGGGCATGGGAGGGCACGTGTGTGCATGCCCACACCCATAATTCCATGCCCCTCATGCATGCATGTGTGACCCCCCCTGCTCCCGGCACGCAATGGCACACCCGTTTTTCACTCTCCCCAGGCTTCAGAGTCTTTCTAGGAGCCTGGGGAGGGCGAAAACAGCCTTCCCCATATCTCCAGAGGCCCACCGGAAGCAGAAAATGGCCCAGCCAAGTTCTGGTTGAACCGTAAGGCCCATTTTTTTGCTCTCCCCAAGCTCCAGAGCCTTTCTAGGAGCCTGGAGAGGGCGAAAATGGCCTTCCCCACCCCCTCCAGAGGCTGAAAACAGGCTGTTTTCTGACTCCCAGTGGGCCCAAAAGGCCCAAAAATCAGCTGGCCGGTGCGTATGCCCACCGATATGGCTCTGCATGCCACTTGTGGCACGCATGCCATAGGTTCGCCATCACTGACCTAAGCTATTTATCTCTAGCTTTCTGCCCATTTCCAGCTATTGCTGACATAAACCAGAAGCTTTTTATGCCCCTAGCTTTAGCGTTTGTGTCTAGTATGTGCATTCAACAGAACTAATCCCTAAAGCCAGTATATGATGATTCTTCCCTCTCCTCTCCACCCAACCCTAAAATGAGTAATAAAATAATTGAGAGCAATGTTTGTACATCAGTAGCCCCTCTTCTATTACAGCTTTTCAAAATAAGATAACAGGGAAAGCTAAAGTGTTTCTATTTTAAAGGCAAATCCTTTCCTAGTTTTCTATGCATATATGCCCTCATGCTAGCTCATAGCTGGGAATAATGTAAGAATCTTGGCTCTGATATAAAATTCCTATAACTGTCAGAACAACTTAAAATGCCAAGCAACCCAACCAGGTGAGCATAATCTCATTTTAATAAGTACTTAGAGGGTTATTTCTTTTTCTTTCTTTTTTTTAAAAAGCATGATTAGTTGTCTTATAACTGGATGTCTTGGAGGAATAATCCAATTTATTAAAATAAACTTGGAGGTTTATTGATATTAAACATATCTTTGCTGTTGGTAGCATATCATTATTTTAGGGATTGTTGTTTATCTGGTTGTGTGCATATTTCAAAATTGGTGATGCTTGAAACTACAAATGCATGTATTGGCCTTTTATTAGGAATGGCTCATATACCATGTTAGAAAGCTTCTCGTACATCTTTTGTGCTTGATTCAGAGTACAGCACAGAAAAAAACAGGCAACGGCAATATACAGCTGTAAATCCCAAAGATGCTTTTCAAGAAGACAACAAGACTTTCTTCTTCTTTTTTTCTTTGAAACTGTTTTGTTTCTCATCCAAGAAGCTTCTTCAGTTGGATGATTGAGAATCTCCATAGACATACAGCTGTAGGAGTAAAAGTTTAGTCAAGCTTTGCTTTCTGCTTTTCAGTGATAGATGTGGATAGTCATTAAACAAAGGTTAAGGTTATCCTTGTGGCACAATGCACAAATGTTCCACCTTGCTCTTGTGACAAAGATAAATCTAGTAGAATATAGATTAGGTGAGGAAATTACGTAGGTCTCTGCCCTGATTCTGCTTAGCACAACCGAAGCCTACATGTTTAAATTCAATAAACCCTTTCAAACTTACCCAATAAAGACTAAAAATTTTAACAACATGTTATCTAAAAACACATTATTATAATTCATTTTGTCTTGCAAAGTAATGCAGAGAATAAATCAGAAAATGTCAGAAGGGGTTTAACTGTTGCCTTGCCTTGCTATTTTTCTTCAAAAGCAAACTTACTAGCTTACAGACCCCACAAGGTTGCAATTCAGGGGAACAAATTAGAACAGAAACAGAGAAAATAATTAAATCATGGAAGGATTAATTGAGTTCTCCCCAGGCCAAAAAGTTCTTTCCCCATGGTAGCTTTTTCAAAAGCTTTTTTGAAACTGTGCACACTATATTAAATGTATTTATGCAATACATTATGTACTGTTGATTTTTTCAAATTCCAAGCACAATTATTACTTTCAAATAAGCAAGTACAATGACCTCCCAACGCACAAATGTAATTATATATATTTAACGATAATAAAAGATATATTCAGAAGGTGCAATGTTTAATTCATTATGAATTATCTGGATATTTATATTCTTTGATTTTGCTTGGCTTTGACTTGGTTGCAGGGCTTAACAACTATCTCTTTAGAGCCATATTTAATTTCATAAAGTTTATAACCTGATTGTCAAAAATTTTCTGGAAGCATTCAGTTTTGGTCTCTAGATAAGAGCAAGCATTGCATTCCTTGGCTGCTTGCAATATTGTGATGAGGATTTCAGATGAGAAGACCAGAGGAAGGTGGCAGGAATGAAGGACAGGGGGACAGCTTGACTATGTCAGTTTATGTTTGTAATAAATATTTGATTTAAAGGTGCCAAACATTAATATGGAAACGTTCTATAATCAAATATTTGGATATAATAAGCACCATGCAGGACGTGCCTGTCAGTCATCGGAGAGCAGGTCGCAAAGGCAGCCTGAGGCTCCACCCACCCACCTAGACGCCGCCATTTGGGTTCTTTTACCCTCTGCGCATGCACAGAATGCTTTGTGCATGCACAGAGGGTAAAAGAACCCAAATGGTGGCGTCTGGGCGGTTGGACGGAGCCTCACACTGCCTTCACGACCAGCTCTCCGATGACCGACAGGCATGCCCGAACCGGGAGCATTTCACCCTGGGCACCATGATTACCATTTCAATTATTTTTTCTTTAAGTGTTCGTTAAAGATATTCCTCTGCATACACTCATATGTGAAAGCAAAGGATGCACACTAAAACCTCATTGTCCTTTAACTCTTCTCATTATGTTCTCAAAGATAATGGGTAGAGATAGTTCCAGAGGTGGGCTCCTACCAGTTTGGACCAAGTCTATAGAACCGTTAGTAACTTGGTGGCCTGGTTCGCTGGAACTGGCAGCGACCCAGGCTTGCCACGCCCCCGAACTGGTTCTCTCGATAGTGCTGCAGACACTGCCATCTTGTTTTTTGCTTCCGCACATGCGCAGAAGCTTTTTTTAGTACTGCGCATGCGCACGCACAAAGTGCGCACATGGAGTGCACATTAAGCACACGCACAGCGTACAATGTGCACCGCCCACATGGTGCGTCCCTGAGCGAACTGGCAGTAGAAGAATCTGGAATCCACCTCTGGGTAGTTCTAACTGGATTTTAGGTTTTACATGGTATTACCCCTTCCAGAAGCTTGAACGCTATGCACTTAGAATTTCAGAGATGGGCAACAAAAATGGTACAAGGTCTGAGGAACAAAACGTATCAGAAGAGATTGAAGGAAGGGAATATGTCCAGCCTGGAAGACAGAAGGGGAAAGGGGGATGGACATAATTGAAAGCATTAAATATATTAAGTGTGTGAAGTTTCTAGAAGACCTTATTTTCAATATTAAGCAAAAAATCAAGAACATGGGGCATAACCTCAAACTGACAGACGGGAAGTTAAAAAGTAATGTTAGAAAGTATTACTTCACAGAAGGAGTACCCTGTTTCCCCCAAAATAAGACATCCCCTGATAATAAGCCCAATTGGGCTTTTGAGTGCATGGCAATAAGGCCAAGCGCTTATTTCAGGGTTCAAAAAAATATAAGACAGGGTCTTATTTTCGGGGAAACACGGTAGTAGAAACTTGGAACCAACTTCCAGCGGAGGTAGTGGGTCAATCATCAGTACCTGAGTATAAACATGCTTGTGATAAACACATATCCATCATCCGTCAAAAATTAAATTAAAAGAAAAATAATTAAAACTAATAAATAAATGACTCAATAGGCAGACTGGATTGGCCACTGGGTCTTTTTCTGCTGTCTGTTTTATGTCTTTCTACGTTTATATTTCCATAGAGCTGATCAGTTTGTGATTCTGATTTACAGTGCCTTTTACAAGTAAGCAATTCAGACATTATACAAGCTGTTAAAAAGCTGCCTGATGATTAGCTGAAAAGATAAGGTTTCAGGGAAAGAAAGAAAAACAAAACAAAACTGTGCCTTTCTTCCCCCATTAGACCAGAGTACAATTTTCAACCAAACACAAGATTGAATTTACAGAACTGTTTGTTGGATATATTTCTTTTCATTCTTTTCTCCTTGTTGCAGACCTCAGAAACTTGTGAATTACAGGATAAGAATGTCAACAACATGTTTCGGTGAAAAGAGAATTGAATTATACTGTTAATGGCTTCCTTCCATGGGCAAAGTATCATACCATTGGCCTTTTGCTGCGGCTTATTCTGCTTAAAAATGTAAGATGGCTTACAGACAATGAAGAAAGTATGGCCAAAAAATAAAATTAAAAACCTCCCAACAATGTAAAATTATTCAACAAACAGCATATCAAAACTCAGAAAAAGGAATGACATAAAAACTCAGCAAGAAGTATGAAATCGGTCATAAATTGTATTCCATTGAGTGGAATAAAAAGGTTTTCGAGTCTGCATCCAAAATGGGAAAATAGTGGTTGACAGATTTCCACAAACAGAAAGTTTACAATACTCAGTTGAGAAGGTTCTATACCTGGATTCCACCAATCTTTTATTTATCAATGGGACAAAAAATAAAACCTTGATGGTACTTTTATGATTCAGATTTTTGACAGATTGCAGATTTTAGGTCATTCAAAACTTTAAAGGCAACAGTAGCACTTTGTATAGATCTAGCTATATATGGCCTCTGTAACATTTCTTTCTCGAGGACTTAACAAATATTTTACGTGCATAAGCAAAGTGTAAAAAGAAATATCTTTACTTTCCTCATGATGGTTCTTCTACCAAAAGTGTTTTTCTTGTTTCTTTTTTCCCCTCACAAATGTTTCTCTTCTTATCCAAGAAGCTTCTTCAGTTCAAGAACCTTTAGATCAGTGTTTCCCAACCTTGGCAACTTGAAGATATCTGGACTTCAACTCCCAGAATTCCCCAGCCAGCATTCGTTGGCTGGGGAATTCTGGGAGTTGAAGTCCAGACATCTTCAAGTTGCCAAGGTTGGGAAACACTGCTTTAGATGAACTGAAGAAGCTTCTTGGATGAGAAGCAAAATATATTCAAGGAAAAAAACCAAGAAAACCCAGTTGCCTTTTGGAAAAGTACCTTTGTGACAACCATGACCTGGATGATTGAGAATCTCCATAGACATGGTTCTTCTACCTTTTTTTCCCTTTGTTTCCTCTGTTCCTATTTAAAATAATAGGTATCCTTTTAAAGTGCCCTACACTATTCCTCTGACTCAAGCCATTTCTTCACTGATGATACATTATCTTGCAGAATCACCCAACCATCACTGAGGCAATTGAAATTCCGTAGCTATTCCCTTTGAATGCAAAGAATCCAAGCAATAGTTCAGCCTTTTTCTTGTGTTTCCAGTCTTTCAGCACTGCTTTCCAATTAATTTCTTTCTGACTTTCTTCCTAATGTCTCCAGCAGTGTCAAGCAAAACATTGACGGTGATCAAACTATTAGGGAAGCTTATCTACAGTTATGGTGTTGAGGGGCATTTAGAGCAGGGTTGGGCTGCTGGAGGTTTGCAGGGGTTCGGGAGAACCTCTAGCTAAGATTCTGTGCAGTTCGGAGAACCCCCAAATCCCACTCCTGGCTGGCCCCGCCCTGCCCCCCTTCCCAGGAATCCCCACGTGGTCCGTTTTGGATGCAGGTAAGTGCAGAGCATGCGCAGAGGCTCGGGGAGGGAGAAAAATGAGCCTACTGGAAGTTCGGGAAGGCCAGAAACGGACCTGTTTCCAGCCTCCAGAGGGCCTCCGGAGCCTGGGGAGGCCGCTTTCACCCTCCCGGAGGCTCAGAAAGCCTCCAGAGCCCAGGGAGGGCAAAAATGCCCCCATGGTGCAGGAGGCCAACTAGACCACGCCCACCATGGCCATGCCACCCAGCAACCGGGCAGAGAACCCCTTGCTAAAAATTTTTGAAGCCCACCCCTGATTTAGAGGTAGGCTTACAAATCTTTTTACTCTTTAAGCAACATATATACAGATAGTCTTCACTTAACAAAGGTATTTGGGACTGGAATTTCAGTTGCAAAGTGATGCTGTCATAGAGTGCAAAGTCACATGACCTTGCACTTAGCAACAGCAATTCTAGCATTCCCCAGATACCATTGTTAAATGAGGATCACATGGTCATTCAGCAAGGATGTCATGTGATCATGATTTCTGACTTCTTGCCGACTTCCCCATTGACTTTGTTTGTGGGAATCTAACAGGGAAGGTCATGAATTGTGATCATGTGATTGTGGGACCCTTCCCCAGTCAGAAACAGTGCTGAGTTCCCAATCATGATCACCTGATTGTGGGGATGCTGTGATAGCCAGAATTTGAGGATTGGTCACAACCACCACTCATTCTGTCCCATTGCAAGTTTGAACAGTCACTGAATGAATGTTATATAAAGGCTACCCATCTACACTTGGAAGAGTATTCAACAGTGGAGCACATTTTCTCCTGTCTTTCTTCCCTTGTTTCAATACAGGCACTAGACAGTTTAATCTAGAGAATTGGTAGAATCTTTGGAGCTGATTCTTGGGATAACAACTGGGAATAGATACATGGCATTACCTCTTGCCTAATTAGCCCTTTAGTTTTAATGTGACTAATAACACATATTAATAAAAGGAGGAGAAACTATTTTATCTTGAGTATATTTGGCCTTTCTTTTGCTTCATTTGCACTGTTTTGATCCAATATGTTTATTGCTAATTTTTTGCAAGTAATTTCCCCTAATATCTTTTTAGCATTACTTGCTGGTTTTTTATGCAAACTACGTTATAATCTTTGGAAGACGAATGTATCACCATAGAATAAAACTTCCACATATTGGCTGCAAAAATCTCGGCTACTACTAGATGGCAACAAAGAGCCTCAGAAAATTCTAAGTCTTTGCTGTGATGACCTTGATTTTTACATCCAGATAAGATAGTTTTATGGTTCAAATGTATTGATTATGTGGAAATTTTGGAAGTACTTTGTACAGCTCAAGTGCATTTACATTATAATGGGAACTGACACATTTTCCCTGTTTTCTCAACCTATATCTGATATGTAAATCGTTGTCGTCCATTGCTGAGCCATTCCATTAATTCCATTTACATTACAGTGGGAACTGACACATTTTCCCTGTTTTCTCAACCTACCGTATTTTTCGGAGTATAAGACGCATCTTTTTATCCTCAAAGAGAGGGTGAAAACCTGGGTGCGTCTTATACACCGAATGCAGCCCCACCCAGCCACCCCCACCCTTTGGCCTCTGCCTGCCAGCAATTTACCTCTTTGCAGCAAACAGGGCAAAGCACAAGAAGAGCACAAGAATAAACTGCCTCCCGACCTACAGCTGACGGAGGCTTGCAAGCCACATGGTAAAATGAAACTAACTACGGTGGCTGTAATGTGACAAATTGCTGGGAGATAAACTGCTGGCAATATTAGACTGCTGAAATTGAAAGAAGGCAAGCTATAGCTGCTATGGCTCAGAGCTAGAGCTCTTGCCTCACAATCAGGAGGTTGTGAGTTCTATCCTAGGTAGAGGCAGATTCTCTGTTAATATGTTATTTTGTTAAATGTTTGTAAAGTGTTCAAATTATTAGACTTATTTTTTAAAGACTGCTTTATTATTGTTCTAGACAACTTAACAAAATGAAGAAGCTTTTTAAAAGAAATGCTTGCTCTGAAGAGGCCCAGTGCTATTGTATCTTCTTTTAAATAGCAGAGAATACTTCCAGAAAGCCACATCAATTTTAAAGATCTGAAAAAGTATAATCTGAAATGTCCTGTTTTAGTATTAAGTATTAGTATTAAGTATTAGTATTAAAAGAAGGCAGCTGAAAAACCCTGACTTAGTCATGTTTGGAGTAAATCTATTTAAATAATTGGGAGGAGTTAGTGTGATTACATTTAAGAAAACTTTCTGGGATTAATATACTGCCATAAATGTACATTTCTCCAATTCTTTGCCATTTCTATGGGTCAGGCACACATGCACAGAAATACACAGCAAACAGTGTATATCATCTGTACTGTTTGCTGTTTGCTGTTTGGCAAATTGCTGGGAGGCAGAGGCCTTTTTTCCTTGTTTTCCTCCCCCAAAACTCCGGTGCGTCTTATACTCCGAAAAATGTGGTATATCTGATATGTAAATCGTTGTCGTCCATTGCCGAGCCATTCCATTAATTCCATTTACATTACAATGGGAACTGACACATTTCCCCTGTTTTCTCAACCTATATCTGATATGTAAATCTTTGTCGTCCATTTCTGAGCCATTCCATTAATTCCATTAATTGTAGATCATCAGCTCCTCTTTTTGTCTCCTTCTCATCTTTCACAGGTGCTTTCCAAAATGTCTTATTTCCTTCTACATTAAATGTATATACCAGAACATCTGTTTACTGTCCTGATGTTTCATCCATGAAGTGAAACTGCAGAAACAACAATTGCTACCTGAAGTGAATGTACAGAGGCTCTGGCATTTCAAAATCAATATCATGCAGACTTTTCTAGGAGAAATATCATGATGCTGCTCTATTTGGTTTCATAAATAATGTGTTACTGGAAAATAAAAAATACTGTGTGCTATGGCTTTTCTACACATACCTCAGTATGGAACAATTATGGAAATGGCAGACCTCCTGAGGTTTTTAGCATCAATTAAACTGAAGTCTGAAGCAGATGCTACCCAAGCTTCTTTTTAAACAGAGTTTCAGGATTTCTTATTAGCTGCACTAAATAAGACAACATTGAGATTGTTAACACTATCTTCCTTTATAGATAACATTATGGGTGTACAATCCCTATTAAGTGGGATTGGGTTTATTGAATTTTCTCATGCAATGAAGTTATTGCAAAAAAGATTTCATTGTGTAAATAAAGCTGGTGTAGCCTATTATTTACCAGACTGTTATTTTAAGAAAAGTTATTATTTTCAAATTCTGTCTTACCCATGCATGAGTAAACTTGCAAGATTTACCTTCACAATATTAGCTGAGGTGTGAAGAGATTTCCTCTGCATAAATTGTATGACTGCAGATTGGGTCTCTTCAAAAGAACAAAATTCAGACTCTTGCATAAGTGTATACGGGCAGTGTCTTATTTCAGAGTCTGTCCCTGCCTCCTTAATATGCAGTTGAATATTTGGAAGAAGTTCAAAATATAGTAAGCAGCCACTGGCCTAGTTGGTCCCAGAAGTGTAGTAGGGACTTAAAAACATCGTTGAAACTTAAGTGAAAGATTGATGCTAAATGTGCTGTGTAATTTTATTTTTTTATTTTTTATTTTATTTTTTGCGATTCTTATAGGCCGCCCTACTCCCTGGGGACTCATATATAAGAACAGCTGAATACTATATTAAAAAATACTATAAAAACAACAACAATAAAATAGTGATTAAAAAATAAAAACAACACAAGCAACAGTCACAATCACCCCGCCTGCAGGAAGAGCCATGTCTTAATGGCCAGCAAGGTAGGAATGATTCGGATCTCTGGGGGGGGAGTTGGTTCCAGAGAGCCGGAGCTCCCACAGAGAAGGCTCTCCCCCTAGGGCCCGCCAACTGACATTGTTTGGTTGAATGGACCTGGAGGAGACTGACTCTGTGGGACCTAACTGGTTGTAGGGATGTATGAGGTAGGATGCGGTCCCGAAGATAACCTGGTCCTAAGCCATGTAGGGCTTTAAAGATGATAATCAACACCTTGAATTGCATCCGGAGATCAATGGGGAACCAGTGCAGCTGGCGGAGTATAGGTGTTACGTGGGTGTATCTAGAAACTAGCTGCACCCATTTATGTTTTAAATCATTTGAGCAAACAAACCCCAAGCAAGTGGACAATTAACACATCAAAATAAAAACACAAATGTTTAAAGCAGCAACATCAGAGAAATGTCCTGGCAAAGTTGAAAAACCACTGGAGAAGCCAGAAGCTTTATGAAGTGTAGCCTCCAAGAACAACCCACCGAAATGAAATAGTTTTTTCTGCTTGCTGAAAAGTTATGAGCGTTTATATCTTCGAAGGTTATTTTATATTCTGATCACTACAAAAGAGAAGGTTCCATCATCAATGTTCACAGACGCTATTTGTGGAGGAAAAGGAAATCAGAGAAAGGTTTTCTGTGATTCTGTTAAGAGAAGCATTTCTTGAGATGTTCTGGACTCGGTATACTACAGATTTAATACAGCATATAAAAGAAAGTGATCTAATCTTACCCAAAGGTTAGTTCTATAGGAGATATTCACCCTAACTTGGATTAACATCTCAAATCAAATACATGAAGCATTGGTTGATTATGTACCATCAACTCAGTGCCCAGTCTTAATGACTACATAGATTTTATCCATGATGATCTGTCCTTAACCTTGTCCTTCACCTCTTCCAGCAGTGTATCTATTTAATTGTAATTGTAATTGAGTCCATCCACCTTGCTGCTGCTCATCCTCTTCCATTTCCTTTCACCTTTCCAAAGCACTAGTGATTTCCCTGGAGAGCTAGGTCTTCACATAATGCATCCAAAGTATGACCATTTGAGTTTGGTCATTTGTGCCTTGAATGAGAATTCAGCTTTGTAGAAATAGACACATCATGGCATCTGAATAACAAGACTTTAATTGGTGCCATTCCAAGTGCATGTTTCTTGACTGCTTGTTCTTTACTACTGTTGATAGTCAGGTCTTAAAGGCAGTAGCTATCCACCACTTCAATCTCTTCACTGTCATTTCTGTGGCTGGTTACTATATATGTTGTGATTAATTTGGTCTTATTTACATTTAATTTTACTCCTGTTTCCCCCCCCCCCCACTGTGCTCCTTTACTTTCATTGCTAGACCTTGCAGATCATTTGCATTTTCAGCAGAGAAGTATCATTAGCATAGCACAGGTTATTGATGTTTCCTCCTCTAATTTTAAAGCCTCAATCATCTTCTTCCAATCCTATTTCCCTCGGGATATATTCTGCAAACAAATTGAATAAACAAGGAGTGAGTATGCAGCCTTTTCTCACTCCTTCATCAATCTGGCACCCCTCTGTACTATGTAGTGTCTATGTAATGACTTCTGTTTGGTGTACAGTTGTTGCATAAAAATGGTGAGATTCCCACTTTTTAAGTAAATTCTGTAGCTTTACATGTTTGTTATTGAATTATCTTAAGCATTAGATTTTTTAGATTTGTTATTAGAGTTGGAAGGGACCTTGTAGGTCATCTAGTCCAACCCCCTGCTCAAGCAGGAGTTCCTAAACCATTTGAGACAGATGGCAGTCCAGTCTCTCCTTGAAGGTCACAAGAGTTGGGGGTCTCACAACCTCCACTGGCAAGCTGTTCCACTGGTTGATCGCTCTCACTGTCAGAAAGTTTCTCCTCACTTCCAGGTTGAATCTCTCCTTGGTCAGCTTCCATCCATTATTCCTTGTTTGGCTTTCTGGTGCCATAGAAAACAACTTTTTTGTTTGCATTATTTTGCTAGTATATGAAATGAAGAATATTGTACAATAGTTTGCACACTCTATTAAGTCTCCTTTCTTTGCTATGGTGTACAGATTGTTTTCCCTTAGCCTATTGGCCAATGTTTCATTCGTCAGAGTTGCTGCCACATCTTTGTTAAAACTTTTACTGATTCTTTTCTGTTGCTCGCCATGTTTTTGTAGATACTCCAAAGATTTCTGTAGCCTTCTGACTTGGCAATAACCCGAATGCTGCCCAAACTTCATCTGCCAATACCAGAGGTTCTTACAAATATTTATACTTGTACCTACAATATCTTGGATGTTGACTGTCTTTATTGTACAAAATGTCAGCATTCTCCTTCCATCTTTGAATCAATTATTATTCGGTATCCTTTAATTTACCAATTTGATGTTGGAACCTCCTTCTGAGTTCAGAGGTCTTTTGGAAGATTCTCATTGTTTTTTTCCATGTACATTTTAATCTTTGATATTTTTACAAATGCTGTAATATTGTTTCTTGTCTCTTCTAATAGCTAACTTAAATTCTTTGTTAAGTGTGTTCCTGAGATTTTTGTCCTTTTAGTCTTTGACTTCTCCTTGTCTTCCTGGGAATTTCCACCATTAGTTCTGACATACACTCTGTCTTTTCCTGTTTCTTGAGTTTTGCCAGTCTATTTCATATTCCTCCTTAATTACCTACTTAGGTTGATTTCACAGTTTTTCTGGTTGCTGATCAATAAGGTTCAGGACCTCAAAGTGATTCCTGATGTTCTTCTTGTAAATGGTGGCTATGCTAAGTATCATATAGTAGAAATTGATTTGCTTTCTTCTCCTGCTTTAGCTCAATTTGGAACTTACATATGACCTATCTATTCCACAGTCAGTTCCTGGTCATGTCTTTGTTGCTGTAACTACTCCTTGATCCCTTTTAGCAATAATATAGACAGTTTGATTTAATATATTCCATCTGTTGATGTCCATGCATAGAATCAGCAATTTGGTTGTTTGAAGACCTGTTATAGCAAAGAAGTCTTTGAATTGATACAAATTCATCATGCATTGTCCTGCATCATTTCAGTTCCCCAGGCCATAAGGTCCTACTTCTTTTCTGTCCTTAATATTGATACATGCTAATAGAGCCGAGGTGGTGCAGTGGTTAAAGTGCAGCACTGCAATTCAGCAATTCAGCTGTTCAAATCTCACCAGGCTCAAGGTTGACTCAGCCTTCCATCCTTCTGAGGTGGGTAAAATGAGGACCCAGATTGTTGGGGGCAATATGCTGAACTCTGTAAACCGCTTAGAGAGGACTGTAAAGCACTACAAAGCGGTATATAAGTTTAAGTGCTATTGCTACATTGAGTATTCCACATTTTCACTAGAAGCAGCACAAACATTGTATTTTTGTCAAGTTCAAATCAAACTTGATCATAAAATGTATCAGCCTCTTCAAAGCAACACAATTTACTCATTTTTCACAACCTGAGTAGTAAGCAGTACAATCGTCTGATTGAAAGTATCCAGTTCCAGTCCATCTCAATTCCCTAACGCCAAGTTGTCAATGTGGACTTGATTCATTTAATTGCTGAAGCTTTTCCATGTTCATGCTTCTCATATTCCCATGTTCCCACATTAGCAAATAGATGTCCCAAAGGCTGTAATTTCACCACACTGGATTGCAAACTCTTCCTCGGTAGCATGTTGAGTGCCATCTGACCTTAAGGGGCCATTACTTGGCACAACATTATCAATCATTTGATATCCATGTGGTTTTATTGATAAAACATAAGAATGATTTGCCGTTGCATCCTCACTTGGAATATGAAATGTATAGTAATCATCTACCTCCGGCATCTTCCTATATTACTGCTTGTTTTAGCTACCTATGCATTTTGGATGATTCTGATGGGATTGCATATTCTTGGACATGTGATTTCAGTTTTTGTTGCTTAGAAACATCCCCCTGTCTCTTCTGCTACAATGAGGCAGTATAGCAGGAGTTGGGGGCGGAAGACATTGTCCATATGTGCTCCTAATTAATTTAAAATATTTTCAAATATCTCTCAGCAATATAAAACCATCTATAACTTGAAACACTTAACTTTCCTTTTAAATACAGGTAGTCCTTGACTTACAGCAGTTTGTTTAGTGACCATTCAGAGTTACAGCGATACTGGAAAAAAAGTGATTTATGACCATTTTTCACACTCATGACTGTTGTGGCATCCCCATAGTCAAGTGATCCAAATTTAAGCACTTGGGCTCATATTTATGATCATCACAGTGTTCCGGGGTCACCTTTTGTGACTTTCTGACCAACAAAGTCAATGGGGAAGCCAGATTCACTTAGCATTTAACAACTGCAACGATTCACTTAACTTTGGCAAGAAAGGTCATAAAATGAGGCAAAACTCAACAAATATGCCACTTAGCAACATAAATGTTGGGCTCAATTGTGGTTGTAAGTCAAGGACCACCTGAATTTGAAATAATAATGCAGGTGATCATTTTTTTCAGTTCACTTCCAGACCTTTCAGTCTACTTTCATGCCTTGCCATTGGTTTGTGTCATTTGTGTCATCGCCTGGTGCACCAATTGCGACCCTATTTGGACCAGGAGGCTCTCCTCACAGTCATTCATGCCCTTATCACCTCATGGTTGGATTATTGCAACACACTCTACATGGGGCTACCCCTGAAGAGTGTTCGGAGACTACAATTGGTCCAGAATGCAGCCGCACGAGTGGTTGTGGGTGTACCTAGGTACACCCACATTACACCAATTCTCCGCAAGCTGCACTGGCTTCCTATTGGTCTCCAGGCTCAATTCAAGGTGTTGGTTATTACCTTTAAAGCCCTACATGGCTCAGGGGCAGTTTATCTTTGAGACCGCCTCCTACCTCATCATTCCCAGCAACCGGTAAGATCCCACAGAGTTGGTCTCGTCCAGGTCCCGTCAGCTAAGCAGTGTCAGCTGGCAGGCCCGCGGGGAAGGGCCTTCTCTGTGGCTGCCCCGGCTCTCTGGAACCAACTACCCCCTGATATCCGGACTGCCCCCACTCTATTGGCCTTCCAGAAAGCATTGTAGATCTGGCTTTTCCAGCAGGCTTGGGGCCGTTGATCTCACAATTTGCGATGTCCAGCCTTGAATGATAAGCATGTATGTGATTTTTAACTGTTTTTAAATCTTTTATGATGTTTTTAAATGTATTGTCTATATCCTGTTGTAAGCCGCCCAGAGTCCTTTGGGAGTTGGGTGGCATAGAAATACAATAAATAACAATAACAATAACAATAACAATAACAATAACAATAACAATAACAATTAACATTAGAGCACATTTGTCAAAGTAAATAGAATAGAATAGAATAACAGAGTTAGAAGTCTTCTAGTCCAACCCCCTGCTTAGGCAGGAAACCCTACACCACTTCAGACAAATGGTTGTCCAATCTCTTCTTAAAAACTTCCAGTGTTGGAGCATTCACAACTTCTGGAGGCAAGCCGTTCCACTGATTAATTGTACTAACTGTCAGGAAATTTCTCCTTAGTTCCAAGTTGCTTCTCTCCTTGATTAGTTTCCACCCATTGCTTCTTGTCCTACCCTCAGGTGCTTTTGAGAATAGCTTCACTCCCTCTTGCTTGTGGCAACCCCTGAGATATTGGAACACTGCTATCATTTCTCCCTTAATATAGAGAGTCTTCAGAAAAGGTACCATTGTACATGGGTGAATTCCCAAGAACAATAATCTGCTACAACAAATTAATTGAAGTAAAGGCTCATAACTAATGTGCTGTAGGGGGCTGATCTTTTCAGGGTTCTATATTATTTGTAGTTATAGACAATGCTGATGCAGCATAATATTGTGATCATCATAAAATATATGTGCATATATTGATGCTAAGATATCTAAGAACATGATTATTACTGGACAAATTAATGGTTTCACAATTCTGAAAGCTGGAAAATAATTACTCTTTGTGATTAAAAATTGTGTTATAAAAAACTAATAATTATCAGACTAATTGGATAATGTAAGACTATTTGTGGAAAGAATGTTTTCTTTGTTTCAATTATATTATTTGAAACCAAAATTACTTTAAAGAATTTTTTTTTAAAATATGTGGTTCCTGAATAACATCAGTTGTTCAGGTATATGTTTATTCTTCTAACTTGCTTTTCACAAACAAATACGTCACAGTGATTAAACTTTAAAGTTATAAACTATATGTAATCCATTCAAAATGTAATTATTTATATCTTAACTTACTTTTTCAAACAGGATAAATATTCATTATGGAGTTTTTCCATTTACATCTGCAATCTTGAATTCTTTACCTCTACCACACATATAGTATAGTTGAAATCTCTTTGATGTTATGTAAAATTGGTATAGCAAAATGCATATAGAATAGATAATTGATAGAAATTATTCCCTCTGGATAAAGGAATGGAACATCTAAACCAATATTCTAAACTTCATTTGAAAACAAAACATGATGCAAGGGATATTAATAGTAAATCCTTCTTAAACAGTGCTTCTTAGATTTTTAATTTTCCTTCAAGATTGCATATTTCCCAGAGAATGAGGTACATTTTCAAATCTTTGGCATCCATTGAACTAAGTCAAGGATAATGATCTTGTGGCTTTCCAATTATTGAATCATACTCCAAAAGCTGGCTTTGCTAGTGATACTGGATATTGGGAGGTGTCGTTTTACAATATCAGGAAGGTCAAAGTTTGTTTGCCCCTGATTAAATGATGATGATGATGCTCGTCCATCGTATTCGAAGAGGACCGTGACATCTATCAATTGGGGGGGATGTCAAGACTTGCACGTGAATTGGATTAAAGTGAGGGAGAGGTGCGCATAGTCAGCCTCACTCTCTCTTCCCAGATTCCATCTTGCTCCAAATAGCAGGACAAGAGTCGAGACAGTTGGAGATGGGCTGGGCGCAGTGGTTGACCAGGGTGTCTTTCATGTCTTGCCGTGCTCTTAGTGTATCACATCACTTGCAGAGACCGCCTTCATGACTGTTGTCCTATTCTAGTAGGTTTCATCTGCTCAGTCCGCCAGAATCTGTCTTCACATGCTCAGGATAGACAAGTCCCTATCTCACCGAAGGTCAATGACCCAACGGCTACTCTCCACCTGGTTTGGCCAGCCTGTCAAAGCTATTGCCCGGGGTGTGGCAGCTGCGCATGCTACAGCTGCTAGGAGCCACAGGTGAGAGCTGAGTAATAGGTTGATGAAATGAACAGTAGCTCAAGCAGTGCGATGGTTTACAGGTGGAGCTCTCACCTCACAATCAGGAGGTTGTGAGTTCAATGCTAGATAGAGGCAGATATTTCTCTGGGCAGAATGAGTAGCTGTCTACTGCAAATTCCACATAGGCATCAGGAAGGGCATCCTGCCAGTAAATGCTTGAGCTCTGTTCAGTTACCCCGAGTGCACCCCGATGCCAGGGATTACAGGGTCATTAAAATAAAATAAAATAAACAGTAGCTAATTTTGATTAATTTAATTTTTCCCAAGTTGATAGAAAGCTATGATATGACTACTCAGAATTCTTTTTACATTTCTTGCTAGAAGGTTGAACAGTTTTAGTAGTGTTTTCTGTTTCTTTTCTTTTCTTTTTTTGAAGAGTAATGATACAAGTGAAAGTGGATATCTTATTAAATAGTGAAAGGGATTGTATACCATTCTTGCTTTTGAATTCCATTCTCTAAAAGCCTCAATTTTTTTTGTTCTATCCAATATTAATCTTCACATGTGTAAAACAGTAATCATGGGTTGTTGTTTTTTGTCAGGTTTGTTACAGTATTTGTGTAACATGCCATCAATATACAATACCTGTAGGATAATATAAAGAGATTTCTGGTAATAAAGAGAAGGGATCTTTAGCTAAAAGCTTGGGATTTTAAAGTTTTTCTTTAAAAGCATGAGCTTTTTTATTTTTTTAAAATATAACTGACAATTGTATACACATCTATATTTATATAGAAAATTGTACCACAACATTGTTAAAAACTCTGTATAAAGCCATCTGGCACTAACTAGTTATAAAATATAATTGTTTGCACTATTGACTTCTCAGCTGAGAGAGAGAGAAAATTCTGGTATTAGTACTGTCTTAAAACTTTTTGAATAACAGGTGTTACAAAACTCTGAATTTTACAGTGTTCTCTCCCTCCTCTTCACAGTGTGTGACTCTATACTCTTATTTCATAAGTTAACACTTTACTGCAATCTGTCACTTACAAACAGGATGATGATTTTAATGCTATTCAAAGGAGACCAAAAAACTGTACCCGCATTGTGCATTTAATAGGCTGGTAGCACATAGGACCCCCTGGGTTTTAAGCACAGGGAAAAACAAAATTGCCATTGGGTGAAACATGTCTCCAGTTGGATGACCAAGCAACATGACATCCTCATGCTTCATTAATGATGCTTTGTGAAGCAGCTGGCCCACAGACCATGATAATAGAGTTGAAGTACAGCAGGCCTCATTTAATCTCATGCAGCATTAATAAACAATTATGATTTGCTGGGTTCTATTTCTTCAAAAAAAATAAGAACAATTAAAAAGAAAATGATTTCCATTCTTGATTATTGAACAGGGAGGCTCATGATCCTAATAATTAGGGAACAATACTAGAAAGGGATCATGCTCTTTGGTTTGCTGCAATTCTTCTCACACTTCATTAAATAATTTAGTTGTTTATGTTGTGCGACCAAATAAAGCAACATTAAGAATCCTGTGGGTTGTATCCAATTATGTTCCTCTGCTGAAGGAATAACATCTGCCACCACTTTCCTGTTCATCCTCCACAGGTTGCTCAAATTATCCCTGAAATGTCAGGGTCTCCGTGGATCAGATTTGTGGAAAAATCAAACTATGCAAGTAGAAATTTGTTCTAATAAAATTAGATGCACCCCTATGAGTTTTATCTTGCTTTTTCCGGAAACATTTATCTTCTATTCCTAGGACTTGGTGAAGAATTCTATTTTATCATCCTACCATCGATACCATGGCATACAAACACAAAAACGGCAGTAAAAATCAGTACAAATTATTTCAATTCTCTAAATGTCTATAGTCCAGAACATCCAACATATAGCCAAGATCCTGTACTAGTGACGAAATAATTTTTCATTATCCCTACATAGTCCCTCTGACCAAATTCTTTACTTTGTTGAAGAGAAATGTCCACAGAGCAGTTATAATCATTTTGAACATAAATTCAGGTTGCCCCAAAATCATGATTTACAAAACAGTTTCCAGTTTTGGTTTCAAAAACTAGATGCACTCTGGTATATTGTATATTGTAACCAGATTAAATTCAATGCACGCATAATCATAGTGAAAATAGTTGAGAGTATGGCTTTCAGAAAAAAAAATAACAGCATTCTTATAATGTCTTCACCATGGATA
Organism: Diadophis punctatus similis; assembly: GCA_023053685.1. Lineage (NCBI taxonomy): Eukaryota > Metazoa > Chordata > Lepidosauria > Squamata > Dipsadidae > Diadophis > Diadophis punctatus. Next base: position 125,480,612 of record JALIGW010000003.1, read on the forward strand.
GAATTCAAAGTATTGCATTTTTATTTAGCAATCTGCCTGAACAAGGGCTGCTCATTCATTTCAACACTTGTAGGAAGTACACATTCCATGCATGTTGTCTAAAATCTGTGGCTTAATGGGAAGTAGTTTATATAAATGTTGTTGGATGTTCGTGTTTATGATTTGTTCTGAGTGTGATAATATGACAGATTTATTTTTGCAAGGAGACCTAGTAGAAAGATGACATCTAAGGAATTTATTTAATTTAATGGATTTCTATGCCGCCCAACTCCCAGAGGACTCTGGGCGGCTCACAACATGTAGATTCCATTACAATAAAAATACAATATAAATACCATGTAAAATACGATAATTAAAAAAAATACAAAAGTTAAAAAGAGTATCTCATCTGTACAATCAAGGGGGGAGACCCATATGTAATCTACTTGGTCTCACTTTCACCCCGCCTGCCGGAAGAGCCAAGTTTTTATCACTTTCCGGAAGGCCAGTAGGGTGGGGATGGTCCTGATCTCCGGGGGAAGCTGGTTCCACAGGGAGGGAGCTCCCACAGAGAAGGCCCTCCCCCTCGGCTCCGCCAGCCGACATTGTTTGGTTGACGGGACCTGGAGGAGGCCGACTCTGTGGGCCCTGACCGGTCGTAGGGAGGTATGCGGCAGGATGCGGTCCCGAAGGAAAACTGTATAAGGCAATATGTGCATTCAGGATGCAAGTGGCTGATATCAGAAATGCTGCAAATTCTGCAGGGCACAGACTGCCTCTCTTCTGAAAAACAGATCATTCATCTAGGTCTGGAAGAGTATTTCTGGAAATGCATACTAGTAGATTTGAATGATTTCAAGTTTGGGAAATTATGTTCTCCCTAAATTTGATTAGGTATGACATTAAAATTAGTCAGGCATGTTCCTTTCACAAAAGTCACATTGGCTTACAAATTTCATTAAAAAGCAAAGAGACCCTCAGGTCCTGATAATGTCAGAGGCATGTCCATGCATGTTTTCTGGACAACAGTACAAAAGTGGTTTGTCATTCTCCTCCTCCTCCTCCTCCTAGTCTAGACAAAGACATGTGGTTTCCTGGTAGTTTCCTGTGCATGTTTTGATCAGATTTTTCAGGATCCACCAAAGTCAGCTGCAGATTATAGCTTTGATTCTGTCAAATCAGTCTTTATTCAGTCCTAGACAAGCAAACAGCCACATCTTGAAGGCAATTCAAAACTCCAATAGTTTTGAATCCATCCAGATTGGGTATGTGTGTGCTCATTTAGGATTTAGGGTCTGAGTAAAATTTGCATATCTCTGTATCTATCCAAGGGAATCCACCTGTTTTTGTTTGACTTTGAATCACTAAACTGAGACCCAGACTCAGATCCTGTGACCTGCACACACCATAAAAACCACCTGTCTACTCCAAGGCTCAGGAGAAAGCGCTGATAATGAAGATAGTACATGGGGGCCCAAAAGTGCCTCCAAACACTTCTTTCATGCATTATTCTAATAAGCAATATTGACTGAACAGAAATTATATGAGAAATAATCAAAGAGAGAATCTAAATATTTTCCTATTTATTTCCAATGTTTCCTCTAGGATAGACCTTGCCAGGTTTATACAAAATGTTGAAGATCACATGCCCAAAATATGTAAGTCCCCATTTGGGATAGTAGGCCCAGGACTGTTGAGAGGTGAAGTAGCCTAAAAAAATCTGAATGGTTTATGCCACTCATTTGGCCTCTTAAAGCCTAGCATTGTGCCAAGAGGCACAATGTTTGGGATGGGGTCTCACAGAAGGTCTTGGTCTGTACTTTTTGCACTCCTGCTGTAAGAGTAAGGCATCACATGCAATAATTTGTTCTTTAATTTTATCACAGCAACAACAACTATGGTGATAGGCTGGACAGAGAAAATATGACTTCCTAAAAGTTATCCAGTGACTTTCCCATGTGCCAGTATACTTAAATCTGAATCTTCAGTTCTCTAAACTCTATATCACACTTATTCCCACTTAGTTAGAACCTGACTTTTTTACATCCAGTGAATTGTTTAAAATTCCTCTCAGTACTAATGAACCTGTTTTACACTGTATAGCAATATGCTTATCCATATGGTAAACTTAAATTAAGAAAGGAACATATTTGCGCACTTCCATGATGTTAGTCAGAATCAGGTAGGAGGTGTTGATCATAAAGGACCTCAAATGAGATACAAAAATATCGAAGAGAAGACAAATCTTCAATTGCAAATTTAACTAATCCCCCCAAAATCCCAGGTTAAGTGGTTTTGGCTGTCTCTTCTCTGTCTCTGTCTCTGTCTCTGTCTCTCTCTCTGTCTCTGTCTCTCTCTCTCTCTCTCTCTCTCTCTCCCCCCATAATTTTTATTGAAGAATTTTTTAACAAAAGAAAACCATAAAAAATAAAGAAAATAAAGAAAAAACAGTAAATAGTGGAAAAAGAAAAAAAGAAAATGAAGAGAAAGATTATAAAGAAGCAGATTCTGATTTTCTCAATAGCCTTTATGACTACATTTATATTTTGCCCTCTCTCCCCCCCCTCTCTCTCATATAAGATTACATCATAATTTCCTTCTTTCCATAAGCCACCCTTTGTTCCCAAATTTGTTGCAGTGCTAAAACTTTCCCACTAGAGTATTCAATTCAATTTATTGCAGTCAAAGACATGCAATAAATAAACAAATAAAATTTAAGACAGAGTTAAAATACATTTGTAAAATAACAAATCTAGTGTCTAACTGAGATCCAGGATATAACCTGTATTAAATTTTAATGTAAAGACTAAAATTATGTTAGAATATTCATGACTGGGAGAGCCAATGGTAACAAGGTCAGCCAATGAATAGACATAGCAACTAAGTCAGCCAATGGGAGCTTAAACACTTCTGAGTCCCTGCAGAGAATCGAAACTGAAACTAGAAGGCTGGGCGTGGCTCAGCCCACTCTGTGCTTGTCTGCTCTGCTGAAATGAAACTACCGTATTTTTCAGAGTATAAGACGCACCGGAGTATTAGACGCACCTTAGTTTTGGGGGAGGAAAACAAGGAAAAAAGGCCTCTGCCTCCCAGCAATTTGCCAAACAGCAAACAGCAAACAGCACAGATGATATACACTGTTTGCTGTGTATTTCTGTGCATGTGTGCCTGACCCATAGAAATGGCAAAGAATTGGAGAAATGTACATTTATGGCAGTATATTAATCCCAGAAAGTTTTCTTAAATGTAATCACACTAACTCCTCCCAATTATTTAAATAGATCTACTCCAAACATGAATAAGTCAGTGTTTCTCAGCTGCCTTCTTTTAATACTAATACTTAATACTAATACTTAATACTAAAACAGGACATTTCAGATTATACTTTTACAGATCTTTAAAATTGATGTGGCTTTCTGGAAGTATTCTCTGCTATTTAAAAGAAGATACAATAGCACTGGCCCTCTTCAGAGCAAGCATTTATTTTAAAAAGCTTCTTCATTTTGTTAAGTTGTCTAGAACAATAATAAAGCAGTCTTTAAAAAATGTCTAATAATTTGAACACTCTACAAACATTTAACAAAATAACATATTAACAGAATCTGCCTCTACCTAGGATAGAACTCACAACCTCCTGATTGTGAGGCAAGAGCTCTAGCTCTGAGCCATAGCAGCTATAGCGTGCCTCCTTTTGATTTCAGCAGCCTAATATTGCCAGCAGTTTATTACCCAGCAATTTGTTACATTACAGCCACCGTACTTAGTTTCATTTTATCAGTGGCTTGCAAGCCTGTCAGCTGTAGATTGGGAGGCAGTTTATCTCTTCTTGTGCTCTTCTTGTGCTTTGCCCTGTTTGCTGCAAAGAGGTAAATTGCTGGCAGGTAGAGGCCAAAGGGTGAGGGTGGCTGGGTGGGGCTGCATTCGGTGTATAAGACGCACTCAGGTTTTCACCCTCTTTTTGAGGGTAAAAAGGTGCGTCTTATACTCCGAAAAATACGGTAACTCTCCTGCTTGTGTTTACCTGAAGAATCTACCTGTGGTATTGTATATATATTATTATGTTTATAAAGAAGTTAATGAATCCAGCTGAATCAGTTATCTGTATGTGCTTCTGGTTTTTATTTATGCAACGAACTCTGATAAATTGTATAATGATATCTAAGATTATAACAAAGTAAAGATATCTAAAACTATTAATATCAGTAAAATAATAACATCAAACATTTAAATAAATTACACTTATAGGGAATGCATTGTTAGATATTGGCCCATCAGTATTTGGTCAATCTTCTATACTGCTATACAAAATCTAGCTATATATATGCTATAACAAGGGGTACTTTGTGTCTGAGCAGCATCTAAGCATAGGCTGAATCTGGGCAACCAGGGTATCTAATAATCAGAGGAAGTATGTATCTGGTTTGGATGTCTCTATAAAATGAACCGCAGAGAAGAATATGTTCTGTAGTTTCCATCTCTCCAGAATCACAGGGGCAGAGACTTTCAGCCCCTATAACTTTTTAAAATTTACTATCCTATACTTCAGAGGGGACAGTATGCTATGAGGCAAGACAGAAAGATTTCTGAGCTACTTTTTCTAATCTTCAAACCCATAAAACACAAACTCATTTCTCCCCCCTCTCTCCTCTCCCTTTCTCCCTCTCTCTCACCCTCCCTCTCCCTCTCGCCCTCTTCCATATCCCTTTCTCCCTCACTTTCCCTCTCCCTTTCTCCCTTTCTCCCTTCCCTTTCTCCCTCTCTCCACCCTCCCTCTCCACTCTCCCTTTCTCCCTCTCTCTTCCTCTCTCTCCCTCTTTCCTAGCAAGAAGTCCCTAAGGGGTTTGCAGTCAATGGTAAATTTAATTGTTGATCTTTTTCGAATCAACCAAGTTAATTCTGTCATCTCTTCTAGTTCTGCCATCTTCATCAATCCTTTCTCCATTGTGGATATTTCAGAGCCTTTCCATTTCTATTCATATAATAGTCTCACCGCAATAATCATATACAAAAATAATCTCCCATGGCTCTTTTTTAATTGGCAAGCCATTAATCCCAGCAAGAAAAAAATCTCTTTTCAATTAAATTTTGATCTTTAAAAATGAAAGAAAAAAAAAGATCCTTCATGTTGTCCACATTTCCAACATAAATTTGAAGTACCTTTATATATTATGGAACAGTTTTTCTAGAGTTGGTATATCGTTTTATAAAAATTCTCTTTCAGATTATATAATAATGTAAATTTCAGTCCTTTTAAGCCAAATATTTTCTCACTGTTTCAACAATACAATGTATCCAACGTTTTAGTCCATTTTATCACATAGTCTTTCACTTATTCTTCTGTTTCAAATTTCAATAAAAGTTTATACATTTATCAACTACTTGTTCATCATTTTCACATCACTCAACTTCAAAGTCTCTCTTTGCAGCTCAGTTCCAAATGTCCTATTATCTACCTTAAATTTTTAGCTTAACCATCATACAAAAATCATTGAAAACTAAAATATCTGCAGCCAGTTGCTCTCTTGATTTCATCTTATAGTCTCCATGTTTCTGTTCTAACCACTCTGGATAAGTTAGCCATTTTCTTTATCTATTGTTTCTTTGAAAACCATATAGTATATCTTATATTTCTTGAGTTCCTAAAAATGAATTTTCCAGATTTTCTCATCCAGATTTCTTCAGAATTGACAGATGGGCAGAGAAAATGAAGATTCATTTTAAAGATGAAAGATCAGAGGAAGCTACAAAATTTCAGTAAGCTCTACCTGTGACAATTTTATGATTTGTGGCCACAAACTCTACATTAGAACATAAAATTTGAAAGCTTTGTGATTGTTGACAGGTCTTAAGATTTGCAGCAATGACTTCAGCGGACCTGTCAGTTAAAAACTGATATATTGGATGTACAAATTTGCTGTTTGTTTCATGAAATTTAAATCAAGATTCCTCCAGTATTGACAAATGAAAGCTCCATCTCATATATCTAGTTGCTGTGATGTATTATTTCAGAACAAATACAGTAGATTCTGTATTTGAATATTTTCACTTTTAAAAATGAAAACGGAGTGAGAAAATTCTGAAAATATTTTTTTCCTGATTTTGAAACTATAGATCTTTTATCTAGTAACCAGTGAAACATTTCCCTATCATTAATTTTAAATAGTATATTTCTCTTTGTTTGGAGCAACAGGTTATTCATTCTAATTTTTAACTCTAAAATTATATCTAATTTTGTGATATAATATTTAGATTTAAGTTAGAAAATCCTGGATTCCAGCCCCTATTTAGACAAGTCATTCAGCATGATCTGTAGGCATCTCAGGTTTGCCTATCTCAATATTGCAATAACAAGTAAATCTAATACACAATTACTTCTTTTCTAGTGGTTTATTGAAAAAAATTGTCTTATGTCTTATGTTTTGGATAGGACTACCGGTGGTATTTTAGCTTTAACACATCTAAGGGATATCAGATTCAGAAAATCAGAAAACAAGGAAAGTTGTCTAAACAAACCCCAAAAGCCTTATACCCTAGCAGATTGTTCCATCATAAATTATTGTTTGGGTGTGTAAACTCAATAAAGTTGTATCCCTGATTTATCTTTAGCTCACAGTTTTGAGTTTAAGTTGAGGAGTTGGGTAACTCCTCTTGTAGTGTCCTGAGTTTTGAGAAAGAAACTAAGAAAAATTGAATGAATGAGTAAAATAAGTGAAATCTCGAAGTATCTAGATCAGGACTGTCAAACTTCTGGCCCGCGGGCCGGATGTGTCATGCGCTGGCCACTCCCATGCCTGGTTTAGTGAAGGAGGGGGGGAGTCCTGATACGTCATGTGACACTGCCTTGAAAAAGTGAGTTTGACACCCCTGATCTAGATGAAAAAAAGCCTGTGTCTGCTTAAAAGCTGGTTTGATATTCCTTTTTAGGTTCTGAAATCTCTAAAGGGGTTGTATTTTTTAAATTACACATATGACAGCAATACAAATAACATGACTGAGTGGAAATTAAAGAGTGACCTCTGTTAGAACTGGCTGACAGAGACCAACAGAGCTCTGAGCTACCTGATGCTTCTTCTCTTATCATCCTATGACCACTGGAGATCTTTTTATGATGAATGACAATTAGTTTAGGATGTGCTGTGGGCGATGCTATGAATCATTGGGCATATGAGCTGACAGGTATCTGCAACTCATCACCTCAGTTTTAGACCTACCATCTGTGTGATTTTCCTCAATGATTTCCGTCAACTTCATAACCAGCAGCAAGTTCCTGCCTTGGAAACTACCATATGAGAAAAGGATGCAATGAAAATGCAGCAGAATTACAAATCTGGAGTGTAAATTTATAGGGTTCAGAATGTGATTACATTTCGTCACGGGAGATTCAAGGTATATTTATTGGACAAATTTCCAGATTATTTTAATTTATAAAGTAATTTTTCCTTCTTATTTGGTCATGGCCACATATATGGGCTTAACCCATGCAATTCAAAGATTAGTATAGCAATAGCAATAGCACTTAGACTTATATACTGCTTCACAGTGCTTTACAGCCCTCTCTAAGCAGTTTGCAGAGTCAGCATATTGGCCCCAACAATCTAGGTCCACATTTTATCGACCTTGGAAGGATGGAAGGCTAAGTTAACCTTGAGCCTGGTGAGATTTGAACTGCAAAATTGCAGGCAGCCGGCAGGCAGCAGAAGTAGCCTGCAGTACTTCACTCTAACCACTGTGCCACCACGGCTCTTAAAGTAGTCCTAATAATACAAAGCTATCTAGGGAAGATAGCATTGCTCCAATATTTGCCAACATTTCAGTAGGATACATCCAGGGGTGGACTTCAAAAATTTTAGCAATGGGTTCTCTGCCCGGTTGCTGGGTGGGCGTGGTCATGCTGGGTGTGGCCTAGTCAGCCTCCTGCACCATGGGGGGGGGACATTTTCACCTCACTGGGCTCCGGAGGCTCTCTGGAGGCTAAAAATGGGCCATTTCCAGCCTTCCGGAACTTCTGGGAGGCCCATTTTTCACCCTTCCTGGGCTCCTGAGGCTTTCCTCAAGCCTCTGGGAGGGCAAAAAGGTCTCCCCAGGCTCCGGAGGCCCTCAGGAAGCCAGAAATGGGCCCATTTCTGACCTTCTGGAGCCTCCCAGAGTCCCATTTTTTGCCCTCCCTGAGCCTCCGCGCAGGCCCTGCACTTATCTGGCATCCTAAATGGGCCATGGAGACTCCTGGGAGGGGATGGGTGGGATGGGTGGGGCCAGTCAGGAGTGGGATTTGGTTCGTCAACTGCACAGAATCTTTGCTAGAGGATTGCCTGAACCGGGTGAACCCGGAGCAGCCCACCCCTGGATATGTCACATCAATTGTTTTATTCTTTATTTCCTTTACATAATTTATAATGGCAAAGAATGCAAGTTATACTAGGGCATTATGTGTATCGTTTCCTCAATTAAACCATATCAAAAGAAATTCAGAGACTTTTTAACATCGTAATTTTGAAGAAAAACCCTGCGTGCCCCCTTGTCTTCCATAACATTTCACTTGAATCAAAATTTAGAGAAAATGAGGACACTTCTCCTAAAATAATCTTAAAGGAAAAGAATCTTGATGGCTCTGAGAAACGTTTTTTATTTATTTGTTAATTTAATAACTTCGTATGCCACTCAACTCCCAATGACTCTGTGTGGATCACAAATAAAAGCATAATAAAATACAACCACCTCATCCTCACAAAAGATTTTCTACATCCTTAAGCAATCCAGCCTATTGTTGCATAACAAGCAACAGAGCAGGTAGACATAGTAGAACACGGCTGGAAGGGTACCCATCCACCCACCCCCTTCTTGTCATCACTCACCCTAGTAGAATTTATTGTACATCTTATTCTGAGAAGTGCATCTCCAAATGACCTGCGATAAAACAGCTGTGCTGAGCAGTTTAAACCACTGTGTGTGGAGTTACCACTGTAATTTAAATTTCTCCAGAGAGCACTTTACTCCAGGATGTTTGCTAGCGAGCAAAAGGAATTTTCTGCAGTAAATTATGTAATAAATGATGTAAGTGTCCCTGTGAAGGCAGGCCACTGAGATGTTAATTAAAGTGCCACAATAGTGGAATCTTTTGAATGCCACGTCAACATATATCTCAAAGACTCTGCTTCTGAAATAGTGCTTATGATAGACTGTGCCTTGACCTTTGAATGAGAATCAAAAAAAGCAACTGATATGGAACCTGATAAACTTGGAGCCTCTGAAATAACATAGTGGCCATGTATTAATTTGTACACAGAATTTCAACAAAATGGAAATAAACTGTACTGTGAATTGAAATATAAAATCCTCCCATCGCACACTACTCAGAGGCTACCATATGAGGACAAAGCATACATTGCAAAGATCGCTTGGAGGTGAGAGATACTTCTAATGTAATCTACTTGATCTCCTGCATGGATTGCCCTGTGATTATGTAGGACAGCCGGGGAGGAGCTAACCACCAGATTGCAAGAAAACAAGCTAGCAGTCAATTGAGGAGACCTGAACTCATTTGATAGCCTCACATTGCAATGAACAAGGACACATATTCAATTTCATAGCTACTAAGGTTGTTGGCCATGCAGGTACAAAGATAGCCAGAGAAATAATTGAAGCCTGGGAAATGGGCTCTTGTCAGTCAACAAGAGTGCTCATTTACCACTAGCTTATCAGGTACTTAGGAACCAAGGGCTTGGCAGTGCAAGGAAACAACAGCCAATCACCAGCCATCAACACACCAATCAACCAATAGGAAGGAACCACATGAAAACCACTCACAGAATAGTCCAAAGAGAAATATTCTAGTAGAGAGAAGTTACCGGAAGATAGGTTCCAGCACAAGTCCAAAAGCTCAAAAGAGTAAACCTCTGGTCCCAGATTTGATCTTGAAATATAAAATTTTATTTCCCCATAAATGTTTGCAAAATGAAGTGAGTGAGTGAATAGATTACTCTATCAGTACTGGACTACCAGATTAGCATTAGCAGTAGAGACAAATATGGCAGGAAAAGTGAAGATGGAAACATAGTGTTTGTCAAAAAACAAAAAATCTTTGCACTAAGTAAACAAGATCACTTCTGATCACAATACAAAGCTATTGTCAGCTGTTAGACTCTGCTGATGTAGGGAAGACTGAGCAAAAATTATGTCATGTAGTGAATATTGTCAGTTGTATGTCTATGCAGGGCGATGCACCCCTATCCTAATACTATGGTACATTCCAATACAGGCAGAACACGTTATATGAGTTGTACGCATGTGTGCATTCCTAAACCACCATTAATTCTCTTTGACTTGGCTCTTGACCAGAATGGTTGCATTTTCTTAGCAAAAATGTAATTATTCAGGATTTATTGTTTTTGTACCGAAATAAATATTTTCTATTAGACTTTTAATCTCGGCTTTATTTCTAACTGTCTGAATTCCAAGAAAAGATCTAAATCGCCTCTATGAGATTTATTCTCACCTTAACAAAATAAGTCTATATTAAAACCTCTGGGGCTTCACAGTATTTGGTTACTATAGTTCAGGAAGAGGATTTGCCACAGGGATCAAAGGATAATGACAAAGGACATTAGCAGTTAGAAGGAAAGGATGCAATTAAAAGAAGTTATGTAGAAGGAGAATTGTATGTCTGGTATATGTGTAAGAAAGAGAGAGAGCAAGAGAGTGACAGAGAGTGTTTACAATGGACTCAATTCCCACAGTAGTTATTTAAAGATATTATTAAAAAAAAGTTTGAAAATGTGATTTATTAATTTTTTGCTGTTCATGAGGCAAGTATAAAAATTGTGCCCTCATAGTAAATGGGTTTGATTTACATGAACTGAGATTAGCCTGTATGTCTGGCTTTATAACATTCCAATATTAACATAACTAGTATATGATTTCTGACTGTTTGTGTCATTCCATAAATGCAGAACTATAAATAATGTTCATCAAGCACCAGTAAAAGGAAAAGAAACTGGGTGCGGGGGAGGGGCGGGCAGGAGATCTTCAAACATAGCAAACAAAAATTAAACAAAATAGCATGAATAGCTGGAGGTAGGAACATGATCAATATTTAAGGCCTTAACATCTTTCTAAATTTAGGAAACTATAAACTTAACCCTATGCCAGGCATGGAAAATCAAAGAGTAAGAGAAAGTTTTTGATATGGTGATTTTTTGGTTACTTTGAATTCTTCCAGACTAGACATCACATTTCAAAAATGAGACTAACAGATCTCAGTTAAAACATGTTTGGTTAATACTTTTACAACACCACTTTTACAACTCCATAAAAGAAATGCTATGTTGCCCTGTACATTTTTTTTTCAAGTTTTCAGCAAAAATTTACCCAGTGTCAAACGAAGAAATGCCCTATTACAGCCTTAAAAGCAATTGTATCATCAAATTGCCTTCTTTTTACTCAAACCTCAGTGTCTTTTTATATTTTATACACAAACAAATCACAATAATTAACTTCCCATTAATTCTTCATCACTGACATTTTATTTCTGTACTGTTGGGCAAGGAGTGGGCGGGGGGTTAAATCTGTTAACATTGTCATATAATCATTTCCCTGATTAAGTAAGGCAACACTATTGCCTTATTTATTACTGCCATTAGTGTATTAACTGCAGTAAGAAAAAGATGGAGAAAGAGAACATAGATTTACAATACAATGCAATTTTGTCCAGTTTCACAATGTATCCTTCATGTATTCATGTCACAAGCAAGAGATACATATTGCTGTCACTAAACATAACCGAAGCTGAACGAATGGGTTTTAAACTTTGACTGGAAAATATAGTGACTCTGCTGCGCCTGATATCCTCTGGAAGGACATTGCAAAGATAAGCAGGAACTACTTATGTAGAATAAAACCTGGTTTCTTAAACTGTTGTTTGGACTTGTAAGAATCAGAGCATTTGTTTTCTCTCTGAAGTTAGTATGGCTAAACATTGCTCTGGACCAGAGATACAAAACCTATCAGCTACATGTATTTATTTTGGTATTTCATTATATATGCATAATAAGAGTTCTTTTTATTTTTATTTTTATTTTTATTTTTATTTTTATTTTTATTTTTATTTTTATTATTATTATTATTATTATTATTATTATTATTATTATTATTATTATTATTATTATTATTATTATTATTATTATTATTATTATTATTATTATTATTATTATTATTATTGCTAGGTGGCGCAGTGGCTAAGACACTGAGCTTGTTGATCAGAAAGGTCGGCAGTTCAGCAGTTCGAATCCCTAGTATACATCTTCTGCATGAGCAGGGGGTTGGACTAGATGACCTCCAAGGTCCCTTCCAACTCTGTTACTGTTACTATAATGCAGTAATAATAAAATGGATAAATACAGTAGTACCTTCATGTACTGGTAGGCTTTGACAGACAACCATAATTGGGACCAGCATTTATGTTGCTATTTTAGGCAGTTGTTAAGTAACTTGCACCTAATTTTACAACCTTAATAACTGTTAAGTGACTCATGCAGTTGTTAAATGAATCTGCTTCTCCCCATTGATTCTGACTCACTGGAATCCAGCTGGGAACATAGCAAATGAGGATCACATGATCCCAGGATGCTGCGATCATCACAAATATATGCCAGTTGCCAAGGGCCTGGATTTTGATTACATTTTTATTTATTTATTTTTATTTTATTTTGTTATTCTTATATGCCGCCCAACTCCCGAAGGACTCAGGGCGGCGTACAACAGGGAAAAATACAAGAATAATCAAAATACATATAATTAAAAAACGAGTACAAATTTTTAAAAACAGTATTAAAACAACAACATCCATTCAACATCACACATACTTGGGGGGTGATCTCAGGTGGATTAAGCTGTCCCCCCCACCTGCAGGAAAAGCCATGTTTTAACGGCTTTTCGGAAGGCCAGCAGAGTGGGGATGGTCCGGGTCTCTGTGGGTAGTTGGTTCCAGAGCACGGGGCTGGCCACAGAGAAGGCTCTCCCCCTAGGGCCCGCTAGCCGGCATTGCTTGGCCGACGGGACCTGGAGGAGGCCAACTCTGTGGGCCCTAACCGGTCGGAGGGAAGTATGAGGCAGAATGCGGTCCCGAAGATATCCTGGTCCTAAGCCATGAAGGGCTTTAAAGATGGTGATCAACACCTTGAATTGGACCCAGAGACCGATGGGCAACCAATGCAGCTGGCGGAGTATTGGTGTCACGTGGGTGTACCTTGGCACACCCACCACAGCACGCGCAGCCGCATTTTGCACCAGCTGAAGTCTCCAGATACTCTTCAAGGGTAGCCCCATGTAGAGCGCATTGCAGTAGTCCAAACGCGAGGTGACAAGGGCATGAGTGACCGTGAGTAGAGCCTCCTTCTCCAAGTATGGCCGCAACTGGTGCACTAGGCGGACCTGTGCAAAGGCCCCCCTAGCCACAGCAGAAAGATGGTGGTCCAATTTTAGCTGTGGATCTAGGAGGACCCCCAAGTTGCGGACCTGGTCTGAGGGAGTCAGTTTCGCACCCTCAAAGACCAAGGAGGGGTAGTTGTCATGGTCCTTAGGAGGCAATATCCACAGCCACTCAGTCTTGTCGGGATTGAGTCTGAGTCTGTTCCTCCCCATCCAGATCTTAACGTCATCCAGGCAACGGCACATTACATCAACTGCCTCCCTGAAGTCAGACAGGGTGGTGATGTACAGCTGGGTGTCGTCAGCGTACTGATGGAAACACACCCCATGTCTGCGAATGATCTCACCCAACGGTTTCATGTAGATATTAAACAGGATGGGTGAGAGAACCGACCCCTGAGGCACCCACAAGATAGGGGCCTAGGGGACGATCTCTGCCCTCCTGCCAACACCGACTGCATCCGATCGGCGAGATAAGAGGAGAACCACCGTAAAACGGTGCCTCCCACTCCCAACTCGCCAATATCCGATGCAGAAGGATACCATGGTCGATGGTATCGAAAGCCGCTGAGAGGTCAAGTAGCACCAGGATGGAGGAGTTTCCTCCATCCCGGGCCCGCCAGAGATCATCCATCAGGGCGACCAAGGCAGTTTCTGTACTGTAGCCGCGCCTGAAGCCCGACTGGTAAGGATCTAGATGGTCTGTTTCATCCAGGAGCTGCAAAAGCTGAGTCACCACCACCTTCTCCACAACTTTCCCTAAGAAAGGTAAGTTGGAGACTGGACGATAGTTCTTCAAATCAGCTGGATCCAGGGAAGGCTTCTTCAGGAGGGGTCGCACCACCGCAGCTTTTAACGACTGCGGTACGGATCCCTCCCTCAAAGAAGCGGTGATCACCGCCTGGATCCAGCCGCGTGCCACCGACCTGCTGGCCGAGACCAGCCAGGAGGGGCATGGGTCCAATAAACAGGTGGAGGTACCCATCGCTCCCATAGCCCTGTCCACATCTCGGGAGAAACAGGCCCAAACTCTTCCCATAATGATGGACTAGGACTTGCCCCCGTCAACTCTATGGACTCTGCCCTGCCAGAATCCAAGTTTGACCGAATCTGAGCGACTTTATCCGACAGAAACTCAGCAAATTCCTCAGCTCTGCCTTGTAAGTGTTCCTCGCTCCCCCCTTTTCCAAGGAGGGAGCGAGTCACCCTGAACAAGGCGGCTGGACGAGAATCTGCGGACGCAATAAGAGCGGAAAGATAGGATCGTCTTGCCGCCCTTATCGCCACTAAATAAGATCTGATGTAAATTCTTAATAGTGTTCGGTCAGATTCGGCCCTCTTGGTCCTCCAGTGGCGCTCCAGACGTCTTTTTTGGCGTTTGGCAACATGCCCATGGGAATGTTGTGATGGTTGTTAAGTGTGAAGACCAGTTGCAACTCACATTTTTTTTGTGCCTTTGTAACTTTGAACAGTTGCTAAATGATTGTAAATTCAAGGATTACCTGTTTTATCTGTGTCCCTATTGATCCCATTTAAACAGTCCAAAGGGCTTCCTGAAACTCCCAAATCTCTGGAAAGTCTGAAAAATTGGGACTTTTCCACTTTTAGGATAGAATGCTGCAAAGGAGAAGAATTGCCAGTGAGGACCCCTATGGACATAGAGAGAGAGAAAGACATACATCATAATACTTTGATATGGCCCAAGGGCTAATCAACATGGTGAACTCATTTATCACAATAGACTACCAATTATCCCCTGGGAGTTGGGCGGCATATAAATACATTTAAATAAAATAAATAAAATAAATAAATAAATTATAGAAAAGTCGCACCAGCTATAGAGAAGATGAAAGAAGGCCGATGCCGCTGGTATGGACATGTCCAGAGAGCAGCATCTTCCACCATGGCCAAGACTGCGTACCAACTAGAAGTCAATGTTCGGCGACCTCACGGGCGTCCAAAACAGAGACGGCAAGACACCATTAACAAAGATATGCAAGCCGTGGGCCTGCGCCATGGAGATGCAGCTGACCATGCAAAGTGGTATTCAATGATCTGAAAAGCGGACCCTGCACCTGCAGGAATACGCTAGGATGATGAAGAAGAAGATATATCAAAATAGACTACTGGTACTTCTGTGCCATTATTAGATGTTGAACTGTTTCATTCAGGAATGTGAGCTGTGAATTCTCACCACAGTGTCACTAACTATCCTGATTATCTAGATTTGCAGTTAGAGGCAGAGCTCTCTTTCAGCTATTGTCTGTCCAAGAGTTGATTACAATATGATCAAGGTGCTAGGAAGAAAGCTATTTGGCTTTCATTTCCAAATGAATGAAAGCTAAAGATATGATAATAACTATGTATTATAGGAAACAATTATGTTAGGCATTATAATGAAGGCATTATAGTATCAGTGATTGCGACATTTAGATAATACAGCAGTGTTCAAGTATATAAAAAGAAGCTAGAGGAGAGCCGATCAAGAATTAGTCTCCATGACTCAGAAAGCAGGAGCACAATAAATACAGGTAGTCCTCGATTTATAACAGTTTGCTTAGTGGCCGTTTGATCACTAAGCGGCACTGAAAAAAGTGACTTATGACCATTTTTTACACTTATGACTGTTGCAGCATCCCCATGGTCCCATGATTTACATTCAGATGCTTGACAACTGACTCACCTTTATGACGGTGGCATTGTCCCAGGGTCATGTGATCCCTTTTTGCAACCTTCGGACAAGCAAAGTCAAAGAGGAAGCCAGATTCACTCAACAACCAGGTTATTAACTTAGCAACTTCAGTGATTGACTTAACAAACGTGGCAAGAAAAGTTGTAAAATGAGGCAAAACTCACTTAGCAACAAATTTCTCACTTAGCAACATGAATTGTGGGCTCAATTGTGGTCGTAAATTGAGGATTTCCTGTAGATGTTATTTTCAGCTACTAGATTGAATGAAAACGTAAGGAGAAACTTCCTTTCAGTAAGATCTGTCTAACATTGAAACTGTTTATAGGGGTTGTGGGTTTTCTCTTCCTGGACCATTTTTTGTTTTGGAGGAGTCTGGGTAGGCACCACTCATAAATGGATTAATTCAGTGGTGGGTTGCTACCAGTTCGACCTCTTCATGGGAGCCGGTGGCGGAAATTTGGCCCCGTTCACGAACCGGTAGTGGTGGCCGGCTTGCCATGCCCCCGAACCGGTTCCCCAGTCGCTGCTGCTTGAAAGCAGCTGGCAACGAACCCCCTGCGCATGTGCAAAAGCTTCTGCACATGCGCAGAGGGTCAGTACCCAGATGTAACGTGATGCGCGCACTTCCAAACCGGTAGGGAAGGTAAGAGAAATCCACCCCTGGATTAATTGGTGTTCTTGCAGATTGATCCGTGTGTTCCCTTCCAGCTCTACAGTTCTATGATTCTAAGATTCTGTTCCACTTTTTTTTTCTTGGAAAGGCATACAAAGCAGCCAATAATATTATGACAAAGTACTGAAAAAAATGAAAATAACACAATAAAAAAGTTCTAATAACTATATAGGTATAAATTGTATAGCTAATAAAATAGCTACACCAATATTGATATAGAAATGTGAACTTGACACAAAACAAACATAAAAGGGATAAAATAAGAAGCATGCCATTCCTTTGCCACTGATACACAGAGGGTTTTTTTTAGTCTGCATAAATGCCTTCCAAGCACTAATGCACATATTCATTTTAGTATATTATCAAGCAGGGGTGGGTTCCTCCCAGTTCGGACCGGATCACCCGAACCGGTAGCAACCCGCTGGTGATGTCACTGTTGGTGCCGTTCTGTGCGCGCCACCATCTTTTTTGTGGATTTTTCCACTTACGCGGCTTGAAAAAGAGCCCTCCCGTCTGCTGTGTTTCGGGCTAATTCCTGCTTCTGAGTATGCAAGAAAGTGAAATTGTGCAAGGGGACACAAAACGTCATGATGCGAACCGGTGGTGAAGGTAAGTGGAACCCACCCCGTTATCAAGGGATATTCATGGAGAATGCTACTTTGGTTGTGGCCCTGATAGGCGTGAATTTCACATTTATAATTCAAAACTAGTTAAAATAGTGGAATGTCTTTTTTTAAATGCATTTGATTCCAAGCAGACACTTGCAAAACACATCTTTCCCAAAGGTTATGGTTTAAGGTTATCTATCCTCCTCCCCTTTTTAGAGCAAAATAAATATCAGCTGATGTCATATATAATTCTGAACTATACTAGTGGTATAAACTATGAGTGGCTGTGAAATATGCTGGCAAGGGAAATATATTTTATAAAAGAATAATTGTTTTACCAGAAGCAGCACCTAGAAGTACTCAGATCATTCCCAACCACTGAATTTCTTTAAGAAGAAAGAAAGAAAGAAAGAAAGAAAGAAAGAAAGAAAGAAAGAAAGAAAGAAAGAAAGAAAGAAAGAAAGAAAGAAAACAGAGAGAGAGAGATAAATAGATGATAGAGAGAGAGAGAATAAAAGAAAGGAAGAAAGAAAAGAATGAAGGAAGGAAGGAAGGAAGGAAAGAAAGAAAGAAAGAAAGAAAGAAAGAAAGAAAGAAAGAAAGAAAGAAAGAAAGAAAGAAAGAAAGAAAGAGATGATAGATAGATAGATAGATAGATGATAGATAGAGAAAGAGAATAAAAGAAAGGAAGAAAAGAAAGAAGGAAGAAAGAAAAGAAGGAAGGAAGGAAGAGATAGATAGATAGATAGATAGATGATAGATAGATAGATAGATAGATAGATAGATAGATAGATAGATAGATAGATAGATAGATAGATAGATAGATATAAATGATAGATAAAGAGAATAAAAGAAAGAAAAGAAAGAAAAGAAAGAAAAAAGAAGGAAGGAAGGAAGGAAGAAAAGAAAGAAGGAAGGAAGGAAGGAGAAAAGAAAGAAAGAAATGAAGGAAGGAAAAGAAAGAAAGAAAGAAAGAAAGAAAGAAAAAAGAAAAAAGAAAAAAGAAAAAAGAAAAAAGAAAAAAGAAAAAAGAAAAAAAGAAAAAAGAAAAAAGAAAAAAGAACTATTTAAGTGGACAAAACCTAGACTCAGAATTTCTGGATTAGTTACTAGGTAACCACTTTACAATTGTGTAAATTCACCAGGAGTTAAATGAGATGGTGTGAATTCTATTTACTGGTTCCTGCTGAAAAAGAGATAGTGTTCTTGTATGTGCAATGTTGTATTATTATACATGCATTTTTCTTTCATATTCAAGCAATTTGACAGTCATTTATACCACTGACATTTATACTGTGACTAATGACTTCACAGGGACTATTGTGAATTTGCTTAAAGCAAAAATAAATTAAATTATTTTACAGTGGAAATCATTCTGGGTAAAATGCAGTACATATTGAATAGGGATTGCATAATACAACGAGTTCCACTCATCTG
This sequence comes from Diadophis punctatus similis, assembly GCA_023053685.1. Lineage (NCBI taxonomy): Eukaryota > Metazoa > Chordata > Lepidosauria > Squamata > Dipsadidae > Diadophis > Diadophis punctatus. The sequence goes on from JALIGW010000003.1 coordinate 125,499,423, forward strand.
GTTATGTCAACTACTACTGGATTAAGGCATCAGTGGCTTGGAAAATCTAACCATTAGAAGTCAATTTCACTGTTGAAGGTTGTAAAAAAACCCATTCATTTCTATTAATATTAAGCGGAAAGGATATGAGAGATATTTCATCATGTGTCAGGAGATACAGGGAGAAGATTTATTTCATTTCAGCAAGAACTCCAAATGAACATTTATCATTCAGTTTTTACATCTGTTGGTCCTATTATTAACTTTGAAAGTGCTGCAAACTGATTTTAGGTTGTAATTTTCCATATAGAAAAAAAATGGATTTCTGGTATTAAAAACTCAACCTCCTATAAACAATGCAGGAGTTCTGATTCTGCCTCACTACTACACTAACATTTATACTTGCAGATTACCATAATAGTGAGCCTGGTTCACATTTCTATATTTAGGATTTTTTACTTCTATGATGCTATCATCATTCCTGACAAAACTTTCCTATAACTTTGAAATACTTTGCAGTAACTTTCTTTTACATATTCAACTGTCATTAGGCAATTCCAATTTCTATATAGATAAAATATGCCTTAGTTATATTGAAGAATCCGTGTGTGCACGTGAATGCGTGCAAATGACTGTACCATATAGATACTTTTAAAGACCATGTAAACTAAGGTGACCAGATTTTAATATTTGTAAAGCGGGACACCATTGACTGGGGGGGTTTCTAGGGGAGCAAGACGGGAGGGGTCCGTCTCTCTTATCCTGCAGCTTTGTGCACCCCCCCAAACACCCCCCCTTCATCGCAGCCAGGGGTGGGTTCCTACCGGTGCGGGCTTGCCTGTTCGTTGCCGCAGAAGCTGGTGGCGTTCGTGGTGCGAGGCTTCCCCCGCCCGCTTTCCACGGCCGCCGGGATGCCGCCATTTGCGTTCTTTTGCCCTCTGCGCATGCGCAAAGCATTCTGTTTGTGCAGAGGGCAAAAGAACGCAAATGGCGGCTTCCCGGCGGCCGGAGAAAGCGGGCGGGGGAAGCCCCGCGCCACAAACACCACCAGCTTCTTCGGCTCTGCGGCGATGAACAAGCAAGACTGCTGCTGCCCCTCTCACTGCCCTCCCTCCCCGCCTGGCAGGAGGAGGAAGGTGAGGCAGGAGGCAGAGGGGTGTGCAGGGCAAATTCAAATTCAAAAAGCGGAACTTTTTTGAAACGCCGCAGGACGCGAGACAAATTATTAAAAAGCAAGACTGTCCCGCCAAAAGCGGGACGTCTGGTCACCTTAAGTAACAGTTCCAATAAGCAGAAATCCTTAGAAATTCAGGATAGTAAAAGCAGTAAGTGGATATTACTCAGTTCTCTTTTATTCTTATCCCACACTCAATATTACAAGTTCTGAATTTGTGTCCAAGGTCCTTAATTGACTAAATGTGGCTGAAGCTTAAGATTGTCAAGACAGAAATATATTAACTAAGATGCAGACTGACCTTGATACCAATGTAAATCTGTTTTAGATGGCAATTCATTTCCATTTAAGAGTCAAGTCTGCAGTTTGGGAATTGTCTTCCTATTGTTCCATTAGGATAAGATGCCTACATAGCAATCACCAATGTAATCATTTCCTATTTTATGCTCATATATTGGATGATGCTTTTCTCCATCTTGCAAACTTCTATCCAATAAAAATGTGGAATGTATTTTTAAAATAAATACTTGACTAATGTTAATTTTTAGTAACCATTTGAATGTAATAGTTCAGTAAATCCCAGTCTTAGCTACTCCAGATGTCTGGACTCAGTTGTAATAATTCTCTAACCAGCATGGCTATTACTGAGAGTTCTGGGACTTTAAATCCACAAATCTGGAAGCTGCTGATATCGGAAAACACTGCAATAGTCAAATACTAATCTGAACTAAGATATTGCAGTTTTTGAAGGAGAGAGATAAACCTAATATGTTTACTCAGAAGTAAATTCCATGTGTTCAATGGGATTTACTTCTAAGTAAGCAGGTTCTGATATAAAGCCTCAGTTTTATCCCCCTATATTAGTATAATTAGGAAATGAACTATTGCAAATTAGGTTATCCAAAACTCTACTCCTAATTAGTTTCCTGACCTCGCATGCCTTCGGAATAATGCAGGCTTTAGAGCAATAAGAAGAAATGTAGGGAAAATGCTTTCCACAGAGTCAAGCAATTGGTCCATCTAGTGTAGATTTAATGGTACTACTGGGCAGTTCCTCTCTATGATTTCAGAAATGAGTTTTTCATCTCTACTTTGAGTTTGAGCCACTCTGCATCCAAAGCACACACTCACTTTGTTATTAATGATGATAAAAGTGTTTATCATTAATTCGACTTCAACAACAGAGTGGTTAATGCCTGGAACACTTTACCTGACTCAGTAGTTTCTTCCCCAAACCCCAAAAACTTCAACCTCGGATTATCTACCATCGACCTCACCCCATTCCTAAGAGGTCGGTAAGGGGCGTGCATAAGCGCACAATCGTGCCTACCGTTCCTGTCCTAATGTGCCCATATATTCATACCTCTTTTACTCTTATTCATGCTTGTACTATTAAATATATATTCAATCATGTTTTACGGTTTATACTTTGCTTATAATCATATATGCTTGACAAATAAACAAATACAAAATACATACAAATACAAATTAAGCTATAACTTGAAAATTGTTCAGTATTGAATGCCTAATGAATAACGAAACCATGAAGCAGGATACCATATGGCATGCCTTAACTAATTCTTCATTTTCAAAGCATAATGCAAAAGGAAGTGATAAAAAGTCATAATTTTCCAAGGTGGCATGTGTACTGGCAACTGCCTCAAAATCATACCAAATTCCATCAAATGACAGAGAGGAAAGGAGTCTGTAGATACAAACAAGTCGTGTTGTTAGGCCTCCAAAATTAGCAAATACAAGAACTGAGATTTCTTATTGTGGAGCAGCTGCAAATCTCAGGCGTGAAATGGACCACTTTTCAGATGAAGAACAATAATGAAACATTTCAAATGGAAAGTGATGAATAAACCCAAGAAAAGATGGCTGGAAGTGTGGAAACTCTGGACAGAGGATGCTTCTGTTTCTTCTGGAACCATAAGCACATATTTACATGATCATCTAAATTCATTCTTTTCAATTGTCCCAAGTAGAGAGCAAAATGACTTTCCTCAGGAAGATTCAGAATATTATCATAGCAATAGCACTTAGCACTTAGCCTTATATACCGCTTCAAAGTGCTTTACAGCCCTCTCTAAGTGGTTTACAGAGTTCAGCATATTGCCCCCAACAATCTGGGTCCTCATTTTACCCACCTCGGAAGGATGGAAGGCTGAGTCAACCTTGAGCCTGGTGAGATTTGAACAGCTGAACTGCTGAACTAGCAATCAGCTGAAGGTCGCAGTGCTGCTTTTAACCACTGCGCCACCTCGGCTCCTACATGAAAACACCCTTCTTCCTTATTCAAAGAACAATACATGTCTTAGTTGTAGTGCATGTCCGAGATGCCTTTTGTTAGCAGTGAAAATATTTGGCACAGTACTGGTTTCATACATAGTAAATACAGTCTGGATCAGGAAAGGTAGACATAATATCTGTGTACTGTTGAGATGTAACATTAAGATGTCCACAACAGACAAGTTCTTGAGTCTATTTTCTAATAGTGAAGCAATCTAGCAGCCCTAAATATTTTCCATAGAAAGAAATCCTTCCACAGTTGGTCAGATTGCACAATAAGATTAATATTATGTAGCATAAGATTATTTCATGCATTCAAATTTAACATGATTGCCAAATGTCAATTATTTTGGCACATTCATAGCTAAAAGTATTGTTAATCTTTTTCTCTTGCTTAAATTTGTTAGACTACTGTAGATAAACCCACCTGTCCCTTGATACCAAATAAGTCTTATTTAGGTTCCTTTAAGTTGACAATGCATTGATAGCATCATCTATATCCGTGATGGCGACCCTATGGCACGTGTGCCGGAAATGGCATGCAGAGTCATCTCTCCAGGCATGTGAGCTGTCACCCGTTGTTCTTCTGGGTTCTGATGCACCAGCCAGCTGGTCTTCACGCGCACAAGAGCACTGTAAACTGGAAGAGCAGTCACCCGGTGCGCATACGCGCGCTGGGAAGATAATCTTCCGTTTCCAGTGTGTGCATGTGCACTGGCCACCTGGTCTTCCGGTTTCTGGTATGCATGCATGTGCAAAGACCATCTGGCGGTGCACATGCATGCACCAGAAACCGGAAGATCATCTTCCCACCCACGCGTTTGCGCGCCGGGCGAGTGCTCTTC